>CM073776.1:58072161-58167525 GCA_037158775.1 Hetaerina titia | reverse complement strand
AAATTTCATTATTCTTCATGGAGAACAATTGTTCGTGAGGCAATCAATTTTTTGGCCGAAAACGATTTGCCGAAAACGAAAACGTCACTTAAAGAAAGAGAAGTGGGGACCCTAAATCCAGAACCTTTCAATTAGGTGTCGGATGTTATACCATTGTGCAACACACAGTGCTGGTGGGAACTGCCTTAATTAGGGTCTGGAGCAAGAGATTTTTCTTTTTTGGCCAAAAAACAGCAGTGTTATTCCACGTGCATCATCAATCGTCCCAGTGAAAACCTCCCTAACAGTCAACGGCACGTAGGTTGGTTTTGATGGATTGGGGTATGAGTCACATCATACTCAGTCCTTTGGTGTGTGAAAACCACAAATATGTTACCCGGAATTCACAACGCCTGGGTTTTGGAGGGGAGGACTGGGAGGCATCGCCGGGATTCGAGTCCCCGAAGAGCAGCCGGCAGCTATGCTCGCTAGGCCTCCACGCTACCCGACGCGCAAATACAACATTCAAATGTTCATGTAAGGTCCGCGTTGAAAGATCAACCTGCAACGGAAGGAGATTTTCGAAGAGCGATTGTCTCCGTTAATAACCAGTTTATGGCAACCAAAGTTAGCTGAATTGCCTAGCAAATTTACCCGATATATATATATATATATATATATATATATATATATATATATATAGATTTATACAAGGGTTGTATGAAAAGTTTCCGACCCAACAAAGATACAAGATATTTTTTCTGAAATTTTCTGAGTAGGAAACTTTTCAGACCACCCACGTGTTTTCATACACACACATATGTATACTTTTATGTATATATAAATATATTATACTAAATAAATTTCCATATATATATATATATTATGCCTATATATGAATACACACACACATATATAATATATACACACACACATATAAAACAGTATGCACACAATTTCATTCATCCCAGGCATGTTGGACGGGATGAAAGGGAGTGGAATGTATGTGGCATTGATAAAAGGTTATTTTATTGCGAGGTGTCCAATCGTGTCTTGTTAGGCGAGGGTAATGATGGGTGTTGTAGTTAAGGTGTCTCTACAAAACCGATATTAAACGGTAAGCTACCATATTGGCAATAATCGTTTGTTGTAACTTCATATTAAGAGAAACAAACCAAATAAATATATCAAATCAGATTTTAAAAATAGCCATTTATTGGAAAGCAAGTTTAAAGTTGCATTTTTCATCAGTTTGTTTTGTGAACCTCCCTCGAAGCCTTTCTGCTCTCCGAGAGTTGTATGGCGACGGATTTTGACGCTTTCCGTGCTGCATGGGGATAGCGGGGAGGAAAGAGGGCGTTGCGCACAAACGCACACACACATACGTGTTATTCGCGGGTCTCTTATGCGTCTGCGTGCAAAACGTTGGGAAACGGGGGGCCGGAGGCTTTTAGGGTTGCGGATAGGGGTTGTGCGGGGGAAATAGGGGGAGCGGAAAGGTACCCGAGAGAAGGGTAGGGTATGAAAGGGGGGGGGGGGGGTCCTACCGGGGACGGTTACAGAAGGTGCTCTGCAGATGGCCCCCCAGTGAATATAAAAGGGAGGAGGGGTGGGAAAATGGGAAGAGGGTGGGAAGAAGGTCTGCGGCGACGGTTGGTCCCATGGGCACGGGGGTTTAAGGGGGTAGGGAGGGGAGAGTCTGTGGTGAGGGGTGTACGGAGGTGGGAGAGGTGATTGGAGTCCAAGGGTAGGGGTGCAGGGTGCAGTAGAGAGGAGAGGGAGTGAGGAAGGATTTGTTGGGGTGTTGGGTTCTTCTGTGAAGCATTAGGAGGGGTGCAAATGGGGCAATTTTTGAAATACTTGGAAAAATATTCGCCAAAGTCATCGCCGCGAAGTACTCGCGCCCACCAAATTTGCGAGGGGAAAAATATTTTCTTTCGGTTGTCATCGGTTAATAATATTGCTGTAGTCTACTGTTTAAAGATTCGTGGTCAAACAGACCAGCCATCGTTACATTTCTAAGCTTCACCTGCAAGACACAACCAGATTGACACCCTACACCACAATAAAGCCTTCAATTCATCTACCTCCTCTCATTCCATACTCTTTTCCTCCCTCTTGATTACACAACATGCGCCCCTCTCTCACATAATTTAATATCGCCAAACCAACTGTCCAGCGTCCTCCTTTGATGCCTCCTTTGGGCTTCTCCCAACAACCGTCACGCATCGCCCATCGTACTTTTCGTTTGGTTAGTGTTTCATTCGAAAGCATAAGCTCGCTCCTCTTAAGATCCTTGTTCAGTTTAAGATAGGCATTTCTCTCCGTATTCATAACACTTATCACATCTCCCTGTATACATGTATTCTTTAGGAATCGAACTACATGTTATACATTTGTCACTTATTCCTGAATTTTCCTTATGAATTGGATCTTTTATTTTTAATCAAATAGTTATCGACACTAATGCATAGATTTTTTCGCCTTTAGTGGGTTCCGCTTTCCAATTCTGCATGACCTGTCTTGGCGTGGTGGTGGTGTATCGTTCATGTGTTTGTGGCACAGTTTTATTCAATCATTTTTAATGCAACCGAGAGTTGCTGTAATGGGTAAGCCTAGCATTTGTAATTATTCTCCACCATTATTCTGCATATTAATTTTTACGGGTATGTCTTATCTGGTGCCTTCGGGTAATATGTCGATATGTAATATATTATTCATTAATTCTAGTAAGTTGAAAAAAAAACTAAGTTTTATGCCAAAATTTAAATGAGTTTGCACCGCGAATCACGTCTTTAGTAGGGATTTTTAGTTGGTGTTTTTATCCTTTTTTCTAACCCTTTACATACATTTCCTCTCCCTTATCCTTCTCACCTGTACTCCCTACTACACACCTTGTTGGTGGATCGCGAGGTATTTGTGCAGATGTAGAATTCGCCTGACGAATTAATTCCTTTTTTCCATGTGTGGTTCAGCAATTATCTCAGTTACGTGGGAATACCTATTCAATTATCACTTTGTTCAAGCCCTTGTTTCTTCATATTTACATCCAGCATTACGTTTCATAAACTTCTATATTCTTTTAGTCTGCCATGTCAAATGTCCAAATTTATGACCACTTTAGTCCAGCACTACACACAAAGGAGTTTACATGATTATCTAAAACGTGTATTTTTTTATTTGCATTATCGGTGTCATTAAGCAAATAGGTTGTAGTCCATCATGAATACTTTAATTCACAAGATCATTTTACATTTTTGGTTTGTTAATGCCATATTCCATCCCACGTTGCCTTACTCCCCAAGCCATGGAAGAAATGTCTATTCTAGTTTCTTAGCTTGTAATGAATTTTGCTAGTCGTTTTGAGATATCATGTGACTAGGATCTTCCCTCGCTTGCGTCAACAAACCGGATTTTTTGGTTGTGCGTCTCAGCTTCCAACAGAGAAATGAATTTCTGAATTTTTATTTAATCCATCTTAATGTACCTAATGTGGGTGTGGAGAAGAATGGAGAAGGTGAAATGGACCGAAAGGAAAACAAATGAGGAAGTACTAGAAATGGTGGGGGAGGAAAGGGGTTTGTTGAGAGAAATCCTATGGAGGCAGGAAAAATGGATGAAAGGCGTATTGAGCGGTAGTGGAATGTTGAAGAGGGTAATAGAGGGGAGGATGTTGGGCAAGCGAGGAAAGGGCAGGAATAGGATAGGGATGTTGGACGGGATGAAGGGAAGAAGGAGGTAAACGGAGATGAAGATGGACCTGATGTAGATTAGGTTACTGGATTGGGTTTCGTTTGGAGTTACAAAATGTTTATTTGATAGTTGTGTCCATCCAAAAACCTACCCTAACCGGTAGATTACCTAATAAAAAAAATGTACCTACACCGCCAAATGTATCTGTACAACCATACTGTTAGAGAGTGTGATATAAATATAGTACGTAATAATACGAGTCTGACGGGTCTGTCTGACGAAAATTGTACACTGGTAAAGGGTAAAATCTAGGGTATCTAGAAATTGGAAATCCTATAATAAACGACGAACGGAAGCAGTGGTAAGAGAAAAATGCAAAAAAAAACCGTTGATTGAATGGACTAGGGTTCGAACCTTCGTCTCTGAACAGAACGGTGTGTTCCCTATGGTATCGGATTACGTATTTGATCTTCATCTACATCTACATCTACATAATACCCCGCAAGCCGCCGCAAGGGCGTGTGGCGGGGGGTGTTAGGCCACCACCCAAAAAAAGGAAAAAAGAAACACCGCATTCAAAACCAACACACACATGCAAACCCCAATCCACAACAGTGCACACATTCATTGCAACACCCCATCATTCGACGCGCATGCAACCACACATCTACCTATCCTCACTCCAAAAGCATGCAAGTACATACGCTTACCTACAACAAATAATTCCACCCTAGGATGCAGCAAGAAACCTTTCACGAACGTGCCAGCTAGTTTATAGCAAGTAGCCAGGCGAAACACCACCACCACAAGAGCGTTCCACACAAAACTCTCTCCCACCCAAGGTGAGGAATCTGGCCCAACGCTGCAGGTGGGAGGAGGGCGCACCCGCGGAGAGGGACAAGGGATGGAAGGGTGGAGCATGAAGTTCGTAAAGACGCTCGGGCATGCGGGAAGGGTTCTGACACAACACACAGGAGGCTAGTGAAAGTGCATGCAATTGAGTTCAACTAATTGTTACCTAGACGCGGAGGGTGGCAAGTGGCATTTTTGTTATCTCCGAGTGTAACCCTAGAGTTGTTATCCCGTATTGTCCGTGGGAAGAAGGAGTCCTTGAGTCTGCTAGTCCTGGCATCTATTTCCCGAATTTTGTACACATGATCCAAGCGACCTATATATGTTGGAGAGCGAATAATTTTCGAGGCCTCGGTGCTGAAACATGCGGATCCGAATTTATTTAGTAAGTTTAACCTAGCATTGAGTCGTCTTTCATCCAATGATTCCCATCCCAACTCCATAAGCATTTCAGTGACGCTTTTCGTTTTATCGTAACAGTTTTCCACGAAACGAGCTGCCCGGCGTTGGACCTTCTCAATTTCCCGAATGAGGCCTTTTTCACACGGATCCCATACGCTACATGCATATTCTAAATGGGGCCTTACAAGAGCGTGATAACAACGTTCCTTGACCTTGGAGTCACTTCTACCGACAATGCGTCTAATAAATCCTAATTTTTTATATGCTTGCCCGCAGACTTTACGTATATGGGTCCCCCAAGTTAAGTCTTTAGTGAATGTAACACCTAGGTATTTCACCGAATCAACTACTTCAAGGTCAACTCCAGCTAATTTGTAAACTAATCCCGTGGATCTTTTAAAGAAATTTACCACCGAACATTTATTAAGATTTAAAGGCAATCCCCATTTTGAACACTATTCACTATTTAAATCACGTGCTAGAATTAAACGATCCTCATCCCCAGATATCTCCCGATAAATCACTGTGTCATCCGCGAACATCCTTATCTTACTTTTCACTTTGCGGTTCAGATCGTTAACAAAAATCAAGAATAGTAACGGTCCGATAACACTTCCCTGAGGAACCCCCGAGGTGACTCTTACGCTGGTAGAACTAGCGCCGTCAAGGACTACCCTCTGTTCCCGGTCTGAAAGGAAGTCTTCAACCCAATTTATTGCCCCCTTGTGTATACCTGCGCCCTTTAATTTATGGATGAGTTTACCATGCGGAACCTTATCAAATGCCTTTTGAAAGTCTAAAAAGATCGCATCCACTTGCCTACCACTTTCACCCGATAAAAGTAAGTCATGTGTGAACAATCCTAATTGGGTCTCGCATGAGCGGGTTTTTCTGAATCCGTGTTGATTGTCACTTAAAAAGTTAATGTTATCAAGATGTCTCATTATGGAACTGACAATTATGTGCTCTAAAATTTTGCAACTTATTGAAGTGAGAGAAATGGGTCTGTAATTGCTGGGGTCCTCCCTGTCACCACTTTTAAAAATAGGCGTTATTTGCGCGGTTTTCCAATTCTTAGGGACTTTGCACTCAGTGAGTGATTTGTTAAATATAAATTCGAGATACGGGGCGATGTTAGGAGCTAAGTGTTTTAGCACCCGAATCTTGAATATCATGTTCATAGTATCTGACCCTATTACTTTGTAGAAGTGATTTTTCACATGCCTTTTGGCTTAACAAAAGGCGAGCTCTTGCTCCTCAGGTGAAACTTACCCAACCAGGTGAAAGCTAATGACTGTGGATGGATATATTTGACCACCAGATGTATAGTTGTCAGCGCTTCGCCTTCATCATCCGCCGATCTTAAAATCAGGGTGCTCCATCTACCTAGTAGATCCTCCCCCACGAGTTTGCTCTTTCCATCGTGTTTCATTGTTTTTATATCTACATAGTACCCTGAAATCCTCTGACATGGTGGATGGCAGAGGTTGCATTCTACGAACTGTTCATCCATGTGCCTAACATACCTGAAAGTTTGCTCGGCTCCTCACTGCCGCCGCCCTTAGGAATTACTGCTATACTAGCTATGCCTTAGTCATCGGGCACCATGTGATCCACCGAGGACTCCCTAAACATGATATTCTGATACGGCGCAATTTCTCTCCAAATGCGAGTTGGAATTTGCCGGTCGCCTGAAGGATAATGTATATAATATAAATGTGTCTTTGCCCCATCATTCGTTATCGTGTAGGAGACATATAACTAAGATTATAAAGTGAATTTAGATCGAACGGCTAGTTTAAATTAAGTATTGAGTTATGAAATTAAAAATAAATGCGTAGAAATCGAAGAAGAAACTTAGATCATGGATGATATAATTCTGAAGGTTGTGCATTTATTTATTTATTTTACGACTTCATTGGGGTGAGATTGAGACTTCGTGGTCCCATCTTCCGCCTAAGCCTCTAACATTGCAACAAAGACAATCGCAAATCGCTACAAGTCAAAAGGATTGCCACTTAAAATTGAAAAATGCATGTAAAATTTTCTATTTTTGTGAAATATACATAAGTACTTTACAATGCAACAATTTCAGAGTGTAAAAATTATTCGCCTTGTACGTTATTTCTCTGTTATTTCGGTCAATAACTTCCTTAATTTTTTATATCATCTGGAGGCCACTTTCTATATATAGTAGTATGGTAGTCTACTCATTGTATAGTGTGATAAAACGTTATTTTGGCGCTTTTTATAAGATAAGGCTAATGGCGTAATGAGATCTCTCTCCACTATTGCCATCTGCTTTTGACTGCTAATTTATTCTAAAACTCGAAGATTGGCTTGAGAAGTAAGAGTCCAATGTGGATGTCACCTGTCGGTACAAAGCCAAACGGCGTGTGAATTCACCCATTAGTGTAAGATGGATGGGGAAGTTGCTTGCTTGTGTAGCCGTCGGTGTCCTAGGAGGATCTGGAATCCGAAAGATCCTGGAGCTAGGGTTAAGCCGGAAGTGTCCACAGGATTTACCGGGATTTGAACCCGGGACCCCGCCTTTTAGAAACATTCGCACTACCTACCAGTATTCTACGCCGGAAATTATCTCAGCAATTTTTTACAACCGCATACTACTACGCCAGTTAAATACTAAAATAGGAGCTTATAAACATGAGTAGTTGAGCATTTGGTCTACGTTCGAAGTGTTTTGGACTTAAGTGTTCAAAGTAGTAAGGACATAAGAAGAAGAATTCTGTTAGTCAAAGAAGCTTTAACCGTTAAGGAGGATGGGTATGACGGAAGGACCTTGAGTAAGAGTATTAAGAAAGTAATGGTAACAACCTTGATATGGATCGTGATTTTATACGATGCTCAAACATGGCCATTGAAACAAGATGATAGGCAAGGATGGGAGGCTTTAGGAATGTGGGTGTGGAAGGGCTGGAAAAATTAGAATGGACAGGAAAGGAAACATATGAGGAATTGCTGGGAATGGTGGGAGAGAAAGGGAGTGTTGGGAGAAATCCAATAGAGGCAGGTAAGATGGATGAAAGGCGTTTTAATCGGCGGGAGGATGATGAAGACTGTGATAAAGGGGAGAGCGATGTACAGGCGAGGAAGGGGTAGGAAAGGGATATGCATGTTGGACGGAATGCATAGAGGGTGGAAGTATTGGAATTGAAGAGAGGCTTATTGTAGTGTCGGATGTCATTTTATCGTGTGATTTTCCGTCGAACACATCCGATTTCAGCTAAGTAGATAAAACGTCGCCGGAGATTTTAATTATTCGGAGCGGTGATGGAGACAATAATAGAGCAGATGTGAACCTGGAAATTGATTGTAGAGAGATAAGGAAACAAGAAAACGCCGTAGAGGTTGTTAATTCCAGAGATCACCGGGTCTTTCATTCCAAAATTTTTTGATCCGTTCGTTTTGAGTGAAATACACGGTAATGTGATCAAATTGTGAACGTATGAACCGTTTTTACTGAGAAGAATAATAGGAAGATCCGTACAAATATGAAAATGGACTCCATTTCGTTTGATTACATTCGCGCGAAGAGTTAGGAAATTGAGGCTGATGCATAATGAGCAGTTTCAGCAAGATTATCCTCCGTTCCGAGGGATAATCTTGCAAAATCAATAATTAATTACTGAATTAAAAGTTATTTTGATTTACTTCTCGCCGACCTCTAACATAATTCCATTGCATACGAATCACAATTACCACGTATTATACAATATATTGCATTGTTTATTATGTATTATAGTATATTGTAAAATAAATGTTAGAGAATTCTTGACAGAATTTGTGGACGAGTATTCATTCATGAAGATGTTAAAACTGGGGAGGCGTAATTAAATTTTTTAAAGTGAGCATTGTAATAGGAAAATTCCAAGAAACTGCTCGAGATGCCGCGACAGTAAACTTTGACGAAGTAATCACATAATCTGCATTCTAATGCAAAATTTTCAGAGTGTACGAGTAAAAATCATTCGCCGGACAAGGCGAATGATTTTTACGCCTTGAAATTTTTGCACTGTGTTGAAATTGGAGTTTTGGTTACCAGTAGAAGCGTGTAGGGACTATATTTAATATTGTTTCGAACGCGCGAAATTAATGTTTTAAACCTCTACTCATACGAAGTTCATAGGATCATAATGCACATAAGATATCTTTGAATTCATTCTTCTTAAGCTTTCAGAATTTCGTCAGTCTAATTAAAAAGATTTAAACGACCAAATGTATGGTTCTATCACTGTTGGCCTGTCAATCATTACCCACATCTAGTAGCCCAAGTATATAATAATGATCTTTTAACAAACTTACTTCGGATGAATCTCTTGAGATGTTTGAAGACATGATAGGTCATCTGTGAAGTAGGCTAAATAAAATGCGGAATTCTAATTCTCACATATAAAATCCACGTTATTTTGCCAAATGTCTGTGCATGCAGAATCGATGTCGAAATCAATGAGCTAATTAATGTTGTTCCATAATTCATATCTCCTAACTCATCTATAGAAGAACTATATCTGTAATAGTAGGACTAATTTTCCCATTTTATAATAGTCAGCATTAAAATTAACGTTTGCCGCGTGCTGTTTGCTTGTTTATTTCAACTTTATGTAAAGCTTCTTAGCTTTATCATTTTCGTAAGAATTAAATAACCACGTTACTCAAAAGATTGAAGCAGTTCATAAAACCAGTTGTCTTCAAACATAAAATTGTCGGATCTTGGGTCTGAGGAAGGATAGGAACTTCTATAATACGCCAATTCGCCCTTCAAAAGCCGTGCGAATGCGATAGAAGAATAGGGTGGAATAGCGCTTGCTCCGTTCAAAAAATATAATCGCAGTGGCGATTCACCTCTGCCGACTGTTTTGGAAACGATAGACTTTTGCAGGAGGTCAACGACCTTTAAAAAATACCCGGAAGGGCGGTGAGTGTTGGTAGTCGCGATAGAATCAGCCGAACCGCAGCACCTGTAAGCAAACCACCGGTTTGTTTATGAAATTTTAAACTGATATTTTTGAGTTCGAAAGTTACCGCACGGGAATCTGACGGATGAAGTAGTTTCCGCTGTGAGATTCGCCAAGTCATTTAACCCATGTCCATACATTTTGTCCCCCTCATCGCCTGTGCTCGGCAAGAGCGTTTAGCTGACATCGAGGTAGAGAGGTGACTTGCAAGAGGAAAGGATTTCATTTGATAAATTATTGAGATATACTCACCGTTACTCGAATATAAAAAAATGCAAAATTATCCTTCCTAAATGATAAAACTATTATACTGTTTATTAAAGTAAAATGAAGGTTTTCCTTATGCGTTTAGATATAGAATTGAATTTGAAATAAATTAGCATATCCGATGTATTTTAGCCTATTATGCTATCATTGTATTGGCATACTATGATGAGTTATGGATTGTGAAAGGAAGAGGAACTGAAGGGGAAAATTATTATGTATGTTATAATAAATTCTTGAGGGCTCATGGCCTTCGTTTCAGTAGAATAAATGATGTGTTAAGAAAGTTCACTGCAACGTTTGTACTTGAGTCCATATTTTTTTCACTAGTTTAGTAAACTATGGTATTTGATTACTGATAATGAACTTTTCGTTATGGTTGAATCATTTTTTTTGTCTTTACTCCATTGCAACAATTTAAGAGCGTAAAAGTCATTCGCCTTGACCGGGATCCCAGTCAAGGAGAATGATTTTTACACTCTGAAATTTTTGCGAATGAAAAACATGTTAGCGGATGACTCCGTTAAAATTTACTGTTGCGGCATCTCCCGCAGTTTCTTGAAATTTGTCTTTAGTCTATGACCATACCAATTTCTACTCAATTTATTTAGGAATTCGAGAAAAGATGGGAAACAGAGCCAAATGATTTCTTTTCAAGTCGGGAATGTGATAAAAGAGTCGGGAATATGAATTGGGAATTCTCAATCATAAAGATGTCCCGTGAATTAGTCTTCAATTTTATTTACAATATTTTATCAATGACTTAGGATTCCACCCAAATGGTTTTCCTGGTGGGTGAGAAATTTACCTCCCCCTAAATTTGACAATACCCGCCGCCTGGAATTTGACACAAAGTTCTGATTGCGAGTAAATCGTACCGCGTGGAATTCCGAATCGGTTGTCCAAAGGTGTGTTCTAACATTTTAATCCAGGACCATCCCCCCGGCAGCCGAAAGCTTTAATTCCCCTCTGTGATTTTCTGCCGCGATAGACATGGTATGGAAATCATGAGGAAACTTAACTCTGGTATCCTGACACTAATTTTGTGCAATTAAATATTCACTTAGGTGGTAGTATCAGTTGAAAACCGGCACATCTTTAGTCATCGTAGCATGATCAATTTTTAAAAACGTCTTCACCCTATTCTATAAATGCAGAATACTTCATCAGGTCAACAGGCGTCAATATAGGTGTTAACTTTCTTGCTGTAGAGCGTCAATCTTCCTCAAGAGGCGTGAAACATTTTAAATTACTCGACGGGAATATTAAATACACTTCGATCTACAAGTGAAGGGTATATTTTTTAAAATAAAAAAAAACGGCCCGCTTCTCTTAAACGACCCTCGGAGAAGCACTCCAGCCTTCGGTCACCGCCTTCGTCATTTAAGAGTAACGAGCGTTTTGGATTCCGGAAGAGACGTCCAACGGCCCTTTGTTTCCTCGGCACGCGACGGCAGGTTGGGAGTGATAAAATGGAATGAGGGAGCGAGGGGCGGGGGGGGGAGGAACCCCTTTCTTTCGGGAGGCCCCCTCCTGCCAGCCCGCCCAACGCCGCCCCATCCCGGCCGCTGTCTCTGGCCCCCGGGACGGTGACGGGGCAGGGGGCGGGGTGAGGGGAGTTAATGGATCGAAAACAGCTGCCAGTAGGGAGAGGAATTGGCGCCCCGATGCGCGTGCTGACTCGCGCGTTGAGCTCTCCCGGGAGGGAGGGGAGAGGACGGCCACGCCGGCCGGCCACTCGACGAAAAGACGACGGTGGATGGAATAGATATTTTTTTCAAGGTGCTTCGAATTTCATTGTGTGAAGATCTACGGAAATAATCACTCTCCTTATCGACTGCCCACTGAATTAAAATTGATGCTTCATTACTAAAATTGCAGAACGGTATTCATAATCACACCGATTAAATATATTATTTATGTTGCTAACAGGAACACGATCGAATTCTATGGTCTCAGGCTCAACTTTGTGGAGGTTCATGTTCGTTTTAAATGAATATACTTTGTAACTTCCACACAATTTTGTGGTTGAGCTTGAGACCAATTCTCTGGTCTCAGGCTCAACTTCGTGGAAGTTCATTTAAAAAGAAACACGATCGTTTTGTTTGTGTATTGTGAAACATCACTCAAGACTTAGCTGAGGAAGTTTTAAGCGTATAAGGTATTCGTATTGTGAAATATGACTCGACGTTGCTAAGGAAGTTTTAAGTATAAAAGTTATGGCGCACAGGTTTGCTGTGGCGTAATTCTTACGTAGTATTAAAAACACACGTTTACAATTTACGATTCGCACTTTTTTTAGCGATTAGTTTATTTCATTGCATCAGTTGCAGGTCAAATATTGTCAAGAAGTTGAAAATATGCAGTGAATTGCAACTAATTGTCAAGGAAAATGAACGGCGAAAAAATAGTTCTATATCGCCCCGGATTTTTAAGTGTTTCGCGGGAAAGCAGGACTCTTCATTTGTTGAAACCAGTAAGCAAGTTCTACTAATGTGAGTCAAACGTTCGTCCTAAAACGTACTTTCTCCTTGCTTAATTGTATGATGTACAGAATTTTTCTTCGGCTGCGTACAACTAACAGATTGTTTTACCTTTAAACTCAGAAACTCAATAAGAATTGCCAAACGTATTTAAGTCAAGGTGTCATTTTACCCATCACTTCGAGTTATTAAAGAATATTGGGACTTCTACGCCAGTGCTATCATAGTTCTTGGTCAGGTAGGAGGCATTTATGTTCTTCCAATATCACCAAACTATTACAATTAATTGTTAGGTATTAATTTGTCAAAAGAGCTGGGGTTTTCCAATAGGATTTCAAATATTTTGTATTTGTTCGTTATTTATTGTCCCCTTTTGGTAATTTTTCAACTTTGACTCTCTTTTGATGTTTGCATACTTACGTCTTTACTACGTCTTGGTTGAAATTGGCCGTACTGCTGTAGTTGGACCAATTTGTTAAACAATAGTAAGTAAAAGTGAATATTTTGAAGCCGCTACAGCATCTTCCATAAGAGTTGATACTTACCTTACCTTTTTAAGGATGAATCATTGGATAATTAGCCTTCGTCACGTTGCGGAGGTATTATAACGTCGAATGGATAGAACTGCCTATCGAGATTATTAGGTGACATTTTTGGAATATCGATTTTTCGACACGAGGGCATAACCGTCTTTTAGGTGACCTACCTCATCAGCTTCATCTGTTCCCATCCCATCTATTTATCCTTCGTCTCTTGAGAAGGTGGAGGGCGGAGGTGGGAGGCATTGTCCACGCACATCTCCGCCTCCTCCTCTCATATCTCTCAACCGTCTGGTGCTTCTCGGTTCGGAGACTCGAGCTCTTTTTGAGTCGGAAAACTCTTAACATGTCGCAGTTCCGGCGTGAAGCGCCTGGGTCGTGCGTCAAAGGAACCGTCTCATTGTCGGAGAGGGGTCAGGGTGCCTTCGGTTTGTTCACCCACCCCATCGCCTCTCCTTTTAATGGAAGATTTTCGCTCCTCCGCACATGTCGTACCCTGGACGCCGGAGAACTATAAAATATACCTATGTGTTCAGCGTCCGTGTTTGTTTCTCCTCCTCTTTGTCTATCTCGCTTTCTTTTTCGGCCATTCGTCATTTCGTCGTTCGCTCTTGTGACGGGAGCTCCCGGAGTGCGAGAGCCTCGAGGGAAGGGCGGGAAAGAGAGGAGAAGGTGGTGGGCGAAGAGGCAAACGGTGTGGAGAAGGAAGGAGAGAAGAGATTGTCACTTCCGCGGTGTATCTATCCACAGGCGGGGCTTTCGGGAGATGAGAAAGGAAAGAAAGAGCGGGGAGAGGTAATGAAAGGACGGGGAGGGAACGAAAGGTGTCGCCGGGTGGAATACCAAGAAAAATAGTGGCGCGTGCTGAGGATTGGTGGCTGTTAAGACCTCACCGCCTAACTCTCGAGCGAATCTCCTTAAGAATTTTTTTGCTCTCTGGAGCCTGCCACCCGGTCTTCCTTCCTTCCAAAGTTCAGTGTAGTGGTTCCTATTTTGGGAGCTTCAGTGTGGTGGCCTCGCCGATCAAGTGAAACTTTTTCAATTTCATTTCCGCCAAATGGCACGATAGTTGTGATAACCACGCGATTTTGTTAATATAATTAACTTTTTATTTTTATAAAATTATAATTTTATATAACTAAAGTGACCGAGGCTCGGAGTACTTAGAGTAGCAGGGGACACTAGGGGAGACGACGGATAGCTTATGTTACTTGCACCATTAGGATGAAATATTTAGTTGTTTGTAAAACAGGTTTTCACGGAATGGAGAAAGGTAGAATGAAAATCGGCGTTGTTATTAGCGCAGAGAGTACTTGAGATCCTTTTCACTCAACCCAGTCCAGAGAATCGAAACCTTATGTAACATAATCTGCAAGCCGCCGAGGGGGCGTAGGGCAGGATATGTTAGGCCTCCAACCATTCGAGTGATTAGTACCCTTGGAATGGGAAGGCATCGCACTAGATACAGCGCGGAAGGAGCCATCCAAGACCGGCACAAGATAGACGTGAAAGACCACATTTGCGAAAAAAGGGAAATTGAGAGGCGAGAAGTAAGCTGTTTTCTCATCCAGCCTTTCCCCCTTTTTTTATCGTGAATAGCCTTACATAATTATCAACCACACGCTATGTCAAGTATAATGACAAAAGCTTAACTTTTGCGCCCACCATTTACCGGTCTCGTCACAATGGATATTTATTAGCCGATGATTGATAAACTAACAGTTTTTAACGGCTGTATTTCATAATCCCAATTACGTAAATGCCCATTCTGAAAAACGGAACTGGCTTCGCTAGTGAGATTTGTATCGCAAAGAAGATAATATGTTCAAGGTAGAATGTAAAGCACCCATTTTGAAATGCCTCCTTTATTAATTTCATCAACATGGGAAATGATTTTGGGAGCGGTTCATAAGATAGAAGCGTAGCAGTATGTTGGTGACGTGGTAACACCGTTCTCAAGAGGATCGTCGACACACCTAAGGGCTTCAGCTTTAAATCCACCTCTGCAGACCCCCATCTTCATCTAAATATCCTCCTTATACCCCTTGATACCTCCAGTTTCACCCAACCTGCGTGATTTCCACGTTACCAAGTCTTCCGAAGGATAATAAAACGGCAGGAGGAATAGGGAAAGGAGCTGCCCACCAAAACCTGTATTTCACTCGCCCTAGGGCTTAATGTGAGGTGAACACTACCCTTTTGCCCTTCAAACAAACCTTCTGGTTAATTGCTGTGGTTTACAGGGGTGTGTACATTTTCAACAATCTTTTATTATGCAGTCAAATTGTTGACTTCTTTCGATGATGCCTTAGTCTCGACTCTTCTCAAAGCTTGTTTAAGAACTAAGTGTATTTGTATAAGTTTTACGGATGCAAAATCCCATTTCCTTGGTAATTTAGTTGTCTGAATATTCTATGCCGTTATACTATTAACAACAATACAATATTAAGATTTTTGATAAGTAATTCATTTACTGTGAATGAAATATCATTTAAAGTTTTCCATTAGCAATTATCACGTCAGTTCATAAAATTCACTTACTTATGTATTTCTTCAGAGAAGGGGATAAATCCCACGAGTTGTGATAATGTAGTTCAGGCCAGGGGTAGTAATAATTGCATTTGAGCTTTCGAACCCCTGGGTCCCAAAGTCAGGGTTTTTAGCAAATTTGAAAGTACTTACTCTCCAAACCTGGAGACATTAATACTTCTCCATAGAATCTCTTCGAACACTTTCACGCATGACTTTATGTCGGCGAATACAATACAATGACGGGTCTGTAACCGTGGAGAATTTAAAAACAACCAGTTACGAAATGCAGCACAGCATAATATGCAGATACCTTAAGTCACCCAATTGCGTAAATTCCCATTATTAAAAACAGAAATCAGTAGTAGTAGGTTTTCATTCGCTGAGACTATTCACTCTTCCCTCGTATTGGTTATTTGACTGTCATTCAGTTTATCACCATGCAAAAACTGACGTAAGAAACTCATATATTTGTCATGCACAGTTTCATCCAAGCCACATTTTGTCATATCTCACACATTCCTCACCCTGTCCTACTTATTAATGTAAATAATCACTTCTCAAGCGCCCAATGCTCACCAAATTTAATCGACATTTAACTTATCCCAACACACCCATATTTCGTTGGACATGGAAGTTTTAGGTTTTCACTTAAGAAATACCTGTATTGGTGGAACCGGAGTTGTATATAAATAAATGAATTGCCGGAAAATTTATACAAAAAACTCACTGAGATAAGCAACGTTCGAAATGAGGTAGATGCATAAAAAAAGATAATTGTTAAAAGTTAATAATTTTTTAATCAAATATTAATTTCGTCTTTTGTCAATACTCAAGATTTTGTCATCTTCATAAAATAACGACACTGTTTAACATACTTTATTTCTTCAGAAAACGTCGTAAAATATTTGAACCTATTTAAACATATTATCGCCTGAATATAGTCAAATTGAGTTTAATTAATAGCAAATTTCCGCTTCCCAAAATTATATGCAATCTGATGCTGTCGGAATGTTACCATTTCTAATAAAAATGACTTTCTCCGCCATAAACACGTTACAAGCGTCGTAATAGGTGAGATTTTGGATTTAGAATAATGGCTATGAGGAAAATGAGTACACTTCTACCCTCTACAATACATCTACTCCCTTATGAAAACATATATTCCCTCACACAATCCGCGACCACAACAAAACCATGATCCATCAATCCGAAGTTTACATTGGAATAACCAAGTGATTGTATCCCATTGCCTTCAGGACATGTTACACCTTGCTTCATACAGCTACGTTGATAATTGAGTCTGGGGTATTTTTAAACCGGGTAATCCGCCATTTACTCGTTGTTGGAGAACACAAGAGAAGCCTGTTGCATGCAGAGACGGTTCTTGCGGTGGCCCACGGAGGTCCCATGTAGATGTAGTTTTATGCCAGTGGAGATCTAGAGAGAGAGTGGGGGTGTATAGAGGGGGTAGGGGACGAAAGGTGGTGGAGAGGACATAGTGCCGAGAGGTGAGGGGTGTTGGGAGGGTGGAAGGAGAAGTGGGGTGCAGGAGGGATAAGGAGAGACGCTTTGGAGGGAGGCCGTGGAGAATTTTTCCCCGTCGGTGCCGAGGGGGGTGTGGGGGTGGGGGAAGGCAGGTGGCACCTGGGCACGCGCCTCCACAGAGATGGAGAAGAAAAGGTTTTCGGGGATGAGTGCAGGGCGGGTGATTGGTTGCTCTCGGACGTGGGAGGGTCTGTGGAGGAGGGTGGCGATGATGATTGTGGGGGCTGAGGGGGGACGGAGTGGAGGTGGTACCGGGATAAGAGTGAAGTTTTTGCGGATGGGAGGGGAAGGGAACAGGAGGTCAAACACGGTGAAAAAGTAACAGAAGGGTTCGTGACTGCGGAGGTGAACTCGGAGCTTAAAGAGACGGCGGGGAGGTGGGTGCGGAGGAAGAGAGGACGGAATAAAACCTGGAGAAGTAACGTTTTTATGGAGCAGATGTTCAGGCGGAAGAGAGAGAGAGAGGATGGCCGTTGAGCCGCCCTCGTTCCCGCCCAGAGCTCCTTAGGCCCGCCGAGTCGCCGTCCGTCCCTTTTGCTTATCGCGCCCACAAATCGCTCCATGCACACACCCCCCACCCCTTGTTTCATCCTCCCTTTGAATAGATGAGACCTCGGGGAGGTTTTCATTCCCCTCCTCGTGTAGGAAAGATTCGGATCGGATTTGCGTAAACGGGCAATGCTCTGTCCTCACTTTCTTCAATCACTGATTTTTACATGGTGAGCTAATAGTGATAAATGTTATCCGGTTTTTAGGAACTCATGACGCTTATGATGGTACGAGTAACGCGGCTCAGTTCTTATTTTTTAAAGGTAGGCACTCAGGAGAACACTTTGGTATCATTCCCCTCTCACACCTGTATGCAAATACGAACAAGACCGCAGTGAAATACGAATTGTGAGCAAGGATGACGCTTTTAAGACGATATGTCGTTAGGGGGTCATTTTGCATCACAGTTTTTTATTGAAGGAAAGGCTTTAGTAATTTTTCCTGCATAGTATTTATTTGGTTAATACACACGGACATGAACTTCAATAATTGCATTTTAATTAAGGCTAATCATCCTATCGTTTTGTGTGAATATTACACGGAGTTGCTCAGTTAGCTCTACGCTCGGATCTCTCTATCCATTGAATGGTTGGTTTATTCCATTACTTTTGGGTTGCGATGTAATGCATGTAACGTGAAATTTGGCATGCTCTCATGACCTTGGTGGGTGGAAAAACATGAGGGGGGGAGTCGAACTTGTCCCTTTCGGATTAGAAGGAGAAGATGTTTCTCTCCTCCGTCACCAAGGCCACCGGCCATTCCTAGCATCACAACATCCAGGCCAGAGGTGGGATTTGAAACTGAAACCTTCGGGATAGCCGACCACCGCGTACTCACTGAACTACGAAGACCGATTAAGTAGACATGTTCTCTTTCTCTCTCATGTACCTTTCCAATTTCAACGCCTAAAGGATCCATTCAACAACACATGTTGTCGTAGCAGGTTTTTAGTTTATTTTTGGAGTGAAACTTCTAATGGAAAATACTCTTATTGTGAAATTGTATATCATTTAATTTATAACACAGCGTTTGATGTGACATGCAGCTCAAGCTCGAGTTGATAATGAAATGAGATGCAATTCGCACTCTTGCCAAAGCCTTTTCCCCGTATTTCTCTTCTCCTCAACGGAGATGATTTTTACTCTCTGAAATGGTTACATTATATGTTCAATTTCTGTTCGTGCCTAACTCTGTGGAGAATCCAAGATTTTAAAAATTGGATTCAATTCACTCAGATCTATTTGCTTGTAAAAAAGTGATTGACTGGATTACAGATTGTTAATTGCTATACAGTAGGAAAATGTTCTCTCGTCAGACCTCGGGTCCCAAAAATAAACTCGAAACTAGTTACTATGGCATGTTTTGCTTAACGAATCCCTTCGGCGTGCCAAATAGTACACCAGTGAAACATTGATTGACATCCCTGGCAAACATTTTTGTGTGCACCTGGTCTGTTCAAAATAGTTTCCTTCCAGAAATATTATAGGACAAGGTTGGCTTGAACACGAATGTTACAATTTGGATAAACCTCTTTGTGGTCTCCTGGGGTGTAATATCCGGCCAAAAACGAATTGAGAAATTGCGAGACGGCAAATGTGTAGAAAGGGCAAGAGAAAGAGCTTCCGCCGCAGTTGACCCGGGACGGGAAATGGTAAACGACACCAAGTGACCATTCATCCCGAGCTACCTGACGCGGAAATGGAATAAGAACGATTTCAGGGGCAGGAAGTGTAGTGAGCAGAGGAAGGGGGATGGAAGTCAAGGGTTAAGAAAGGGGCAAAATGGACTGAGCACAAGCGGGAGCCGCCTTGTGTCCGCAACTCGATTTATTTTCGTCTCGCCTTTGTTGGAGATAGTAATTCCCCGCCTGCACTCAAGCTGCTCCTCGCTCCACATAATCCCCCGCGTGAACTGCGACAATCCCCTCTTCACTCTCGTCCCATATATGTGTACGCGTGCGTCTGTCCGTATAAGCTGCCCGCGCCGCCATTTTCCTGGAGAATCGCCGTTATATCCTTCTATCCTCGCTTTTGAATGGGCCCCGTTGACAAATGATGGCAGATTGTCGGACGGTAGATGGGACGGCTAATATTTGCCGTCAGTGAATTGGCTCTTCCCGTTGATATATTTAGTTGTTTTCGTCCGTCCGTCCTCTGGTCTCCTTCATTGGAGTTTGACCCAAGGTGAATGAGTCAGGGTATCGTTTCACACGGAGCTTCCTCCTCAATTTTTAACCCAAGGTGACGTGTTACAATGCCAAGCAAAATCTGGTAAAAGTTCTTCATTTTAATGCTAAACAATTGAATTGTTGCGGCGCACCCATTTGCTAAATTCCTTGCTATATTCAGATGCCCTACTGGACTGAAATGAGGCGCAATATTACTCATTTGAATCTGACATAAAATAGTTTAGTCTTATTCATGTTCACTATTTTCACTAAATTCACATTTTCACCGACCGGTGGGCAACGGTTTCACCGGCTATGTCGATGGTCATAGGTTTGAATCCCGGTACGGTCACAGATAGCGTGTTTCCCTGCAAAGGATTTCCTTCGCACTAAAATTCGATCTCGGCCGCCGGAACGCTTCAGAAATGTAATGCACTGACTGGATTCCGAGACTCTTTGGTTATTTTCAGGCCGTGATTTTACCATATGCTTATGAACTTATTATTATTGGTAATTTTCCGATTGAAGTGGATTTTGGATGGACCCAGTCTACCCAACGGTATAACGATAATTCTCTTATCTCTCTCAAGCTACCTGAAATTCAACACTACGTTAAGTCCCTCTTCAACAGTGCATACTACTTCATTCCTCCCTTCATTCCGTCCAACATGCCTGTCATTATAATGCAACCATTTCAGAGAGTAAAAATCATTCGCCTTGACCGGGATTCGAACCCGGATCCCTCGAATGCACACATAGCGGGTGACTCCGTTAAAGTTACTATTACAGTTTCTTGAAATTTGTCTAAGGTATGAACAGCCTAAGTGTTTGAAATTGGCTTTATTAACATCGTGGACTGTGGCGCGTCGCGCACGACTACGAATGCCTGTGACATTGTATGTACGGTATTTCGTCATAACATCTTGTTCCTTTAAAGCCCCCAAAATTTCAGAGTGTGAGAGGACGTCTCGGTAGCTTAATTGGTTAAAGCACTCGGCCGGATATCGAGGGATCCGGGTTCGAATCCCGGTCAAGGCGAATGATTTTTACTCTCTGAAATGGTTGCATTATAATGCACACATAGCGGGTGACTCCGTTAAAGTTACTATTACAGTTTCTTGAAATATGCCTGTCATATTACTTCCCGTTTCTCGTTTTCCTAACGTTCTCGTTCTCCCCTCTTATCACAATTTTCAGCACCCCATTTCCAATCAAAATGCAATGGTGTAAATAATATTTTTAACGAATTTGTTACCGTATTAAAATATTGCGCTTCGATTAATATTTATTATTGTAACTGTAAATAAACATATGGTAACTATTCAAGAGGATGAAATTTATCGAGAAGATTTCCTTAGTCCAATTTTGATCCTCATCCCGAAAGAGTGTAAGGTAGCTGCTCGTGAGGACTATAGGATTATAAGAGTAATTCACTCCACATGCATTGAAGGACGTTTTGAGAATTATCAATACAGGTACAAAATAGTGCTGAAAATTACCTAAGTAAAATCAGTTTAGTTTTAGAAAAAGGAGAGGAACGCTTGACGCCATCGCAGTGATGATTCCATTGGTGGAAAAGAGTATAATGGATTTTGAACATTGATTTTGAGAAGCCGTTCGATTGTTTAGAGTATTTAGTGTTGATGGAGATATTGTGGAATATTTGACCTTTGTACGTAACGCAAACGGCACAGGTAAGGGGAGGGAGGGCTGGCAGTGATTGGCAGAGTGAGGTAGAGTAGCGCATTATCGCTGGTACCTATCAACATACGAGTATATCGTATGCTGAGGAAATGTGAACGGTAGCATAGAAAGGACTTAACTTGCGAATAAAAGTGGGCGGCGAGGTGAAGTCATATTTTCAGAGGAACAAGCAAATTTTAGCCTGCCAGTCAATTGAATTTTGTTTAAGAAAGGGTACTTAACAGGACCATTGCGAGAAGTGTGGAGTGAGGATTTACCACAAAAAAATAAAAATAATTTTCTATAAAGCAGTCTCGAGAAGTAGGAAAGCTAAGTTCAGCATTAAAAGTTAAATGGAATAAATTAAAGCAGGTGAATCAGTTCATGTATGTGGACAGCATTTCCTATTGGGGGCAGTGGGAGAAGAATTGCATTAGCGAAGGAGGGATTTGAAAGAAGAATTAGATTTTATGAAAGGTACAGAAGATTTTAAGAAAATGTTAATTAAGACTTAAAAAGGATGGTAATTATTTAAGGACGAGATGGATGAAGCTTGGCCTTTGAGGTGATAAGGTGAACTTGGATTGCAGGCTTTTAAGATGTTGGTGTGGCGGAGAGTGGATAAAATAAGCTTGTAATAAGTTGGATGGAGTGGAAGACTAGTATGTGTGAGGAGAGGAAGTTACTGGGGGAAATCCGAAAAAAGCAGAAAGAGTGGATAGAGGTAATATTGAATGGTAGTGGGATGTTGAGGGCTATGAAATAAGGGAGAATGGTATATGTACGCGGGATAGAGGAATGAAGATAATAGAAGGCTACTTAGATACAGGGTTGCGAAGAAATGAAGGAAGAAATAATGTACGGTAAAGGAAGAGAAAATTTCGCCAGACTTTGAGAGATAGTCGTTAGGGACCGTCAAAAACCTGTTTGTAATTGGAAAAATACTTTGAATGAAATAAATTACCCTTTAGTGTGCTCTGCGCACATAAAATGTTTTGCAGACGACTCCTATTTTTTGGCATTTCTGCATAAATTTAGACTTATTTGGCCCTGTTGTAGCGTTTACCCTTTTTGCCTTCTTTTCGAGCCGTTAATCTTACTATGAAGTCAGACGTGAGAAGGAATACAGAACTAAAGGCTAATTAAAATGAATTTTTAGATTAAATGTTTATTTTCCGCGTATAGTTGATTTATTGGAGCCGCGTAGGTATAAAATAAATAAAATTATAATTTTTAACGTTTGTACTGTGGTGTCTTTTGATTGAAAGTATATCAATCGGTAGCAATTCTACCATATCCAATCATCTTACGTTGACGCATCTATTCTAAATTAATGAATGACACCATGCAGTTGGAGTCACTTCAGCTTTTGGAGAAAATGTTTAAGATGGTTTCTTCGGTATGCCATTTCCGAAAAGGAACGTGGCGCATTCACCCGTGTTAATCTGCATTTTTTTTCAATGTTCCTCTGATCGCACTAATTTCTTCCGGTTACCGATCCCCTAAGGATGAAATTTATCGACCTCGCGGCCCATGGTCGATAGTAATGAAGTCGGTAGTCCACGGATATAGACAATGGGGTACTCTCCCGTTTCGTGACGTGTTCATTCGAACGGCAGGAGACATCATTTCTATTCCTAAGTTTTCATTTTATCACACGGCCGAATGACCCCTTTCATTGAGTTCGAATACCAAAAAATCGTCTGTCCATCTCGGATCCGCCGTCGCAAATTTTTTCCATAACCTGTAATCAAATCCCGCCTCTAGATTACGTCAGACACGGTCCCTTTGACGGTGAAATGGGACAGGATAAATTAAATGAGACTAGCGAATGAAATTCGTCGAAGGTGGAGAGGATTCGTCCTGGGAAACATGCCGTTTTCAGAGGAATCCCCCTCCCCTCCACAGCATATCCCATTCAGGACATCGACGCCCGACTAGAAATCAAATGGGCGTCTCCTCCACGACCACCGGAACTGTAGGAACTGTATTCCGGAGGTGTGTTTGTGTTTGGATCGAGAACTCCAGAGAATACCTCAATTTTCATTGTATGAGAGCAGGAAGCTCATTCTTTATTTTTCCTCCTCCCCTCCCTTCCTTTCTTCCCCTCTCCATTTTCTTTCCTATTCGCGCCCCGCCTCGTAAATCGTCGTTCCCTTGAGCGGGGAAGGGACAGATACAACGTAGGATCGCTCTACCCCTGTTCGATGAGCGAGAGTGTTGGCGGAAACGGGAGCGAGGACCGGCGCGGCGTCGCTGGAGTCTTCTTTGGTCGTGTGCGCATTTCAATCGCGTAGCTATGGGGGGGGGGGGGGGGTTGGAAATTTCACGGTTATTTCCCCATAGGACCGATTCGCACGGTGTGAGACAGGTGGGGTGGTGTATTCCGAAGAATCGATTTATTGACTCCGGGATCAATTTCTCGACGACCGCATCGAAGGGATATTATTAAGGGGCCAGATGACCAGACCATACTCGCACCAGTCAACAGAAGGATTTTATTGGGATAATTTTGATTCGCAAATCCCTTCATTTGATCTCTTCAATTGGGTTCGACTTCCCGTATTTCCCGCACCCAGGTGACGCGACGGGATAATATCCCTTTGGCCAGCCTCGTTAACACCCTTGACTAATATCATTAGTAACTGTTCCCAATAATTTAGTTCGGAGTGATTTGGCTTATGACACTCAGGCCAGGCTTTGTTACGTCTCGTTAAACTAAAGGTTAACTTTCATCTTCCATTACAGCTGAAAATGAGCGCTAAAATCGCTAGCTAAGTTCAGTACTGATCATTAAATTACCTTATAACTGAAAGATGGTGTTACCTCAGGTAGAATGTTCACATTCACTAATGAGCAGAGTTCATAGTTTATAAAGTCGAGCAGGTCGCTAATCTTCACGTTAAGTAAACTTCCTCGTTGACTAACATTCGAGTATAACAAGATATTATAAAACCGGGCCTTCGTGTTGCTTGCTCCGTCAAGAGGTTGGTGTGGTGGGGACATCTTTTGATCATTTTTTCAGTTGTATTATGTGGTATAAAATACATGAAGTGCAAAGTTAGTGTTGAACTAAGAAATGTTTTGCACTTAACACTTCAATGTACTTTGAAATCTTCTAATTTAATAATCGTTAAATGCAATTAAAATGTGGATATTTGTTGAGAAAAAATCATTAGACTCCTCCAGGGCTTTAAATCAGATTTGTTGATGACAGTTGACGCTTGATAACTAATTTAAAAATATGATCTCAGTGGCAAAAATACTGACGTGTAATTTGAATACTTGCAAGCTGCACGAGTTAAAATTGAATTTGTGTACCATTTTTCAGCCAATGGTGCGCGTGCATAGTTAATATGTATATAGGCATTACATTCACCCTGTATCATAAATATAACTTACTATGAGTGGAGTTGACACTGACAGTCGCTTTTGGGCGTCTATCATCAGAAGTAACATGAGAAATAAAGAGAGAGGCAGTTTAATCTTAGCTAAATGTACAAAGAGATTTGTTACCGACAGTGAACTAACAGCAATGCATAGTCTATGTGTGCTGTACATTTTAAGAAATTTAAAAAATCAAGGTGTTTTACGTGGTGATATGTATTTAATTATTAGTTTGCAAATTTAAATGAACTGTTCTAACTTTTAATCAACATAAAGTTAAACTTGGCATCTTTCACATCTCATATCCCATCGGTTAATGATGAAAATTAAATGAATATTGATTGGATTCCTGAAGTGGCACTGGCACTGGCTGTAGTTTTTAAAAAAGTATTCTATTATTGCGTTATTTCTTTTCTCCAGTGCTTCTATACACAAAACTGCATTAATAGTAATGATGTCCATCATTTTATGGTAATAAATTCGAGTGAATGACGATCCCAATTTTGTTCATTTTTAATGTTATGAATTTTTTTAGAGACATCCCTTAAGGTAAAATTATTTTTGGCTAAAATTAACACGTCGAAATTTATCATTGTATAGTTGTCATTATACACACAGATGCGTAAACTGTTAGTGTCGATGAGGTATTATTTCATTTTGTTTATGCCTCCTGTAATCACAAGTACTTCTTTCGTCGAGAGATTCTAACTGTATAAGAGTACAGTCCTCTGTGCACTTCATGATGAAAAAATGTTCATAATTGTTTTATCAAACACTGTAATAGTTGCTGAAAACCTTCCTGAATTTCTTTTTATTTATGTCTTCAATTTAACAGAGGAGAGTTTAAAAATACTTATTCACTCCTGCAACGGATACTCCGTATTAGCCAGTTAGGAAATCGTTTCTTCTTTTACTAGCCATTGTTTTTCTCCATTAATCGATAAATATCTTCCTAACCCTATGACGGGATGGGATAGAGATTTTTCAGGAAAATGTTGTCCACCTACTTACATACTTTCTATCAGGTATCGGGTATCTATCGTATTTTTATATTCGTGGAAGCGGAGCGATCGGTTTTTCACGGTTGATGTTTTAACCCCCCTGCCACATTCCTCAAAACTTGTAGATATAGGTAAACGTTATCGTTCATCGAGTCCTTGGACCATACCCGTGCGTCTAAAATATTCTCTGTATTTTTTTACTCTGTCGTAATTCCTGACTGTGCGCAACGAAATTAATTCAATCGCCTGTCAATACCTCTAGGTATGCATGGAGAAAGATTTTCCTCTGTTGGTACATTAATCTCCAAAGTGACAAATTCGTCGTCAGTGGAACGACAGTCCAACCGGCATGAAGTTGTCGGAAACATCTTTAAGGGGCATCAAAGATATTTTTATTTTTGTTATCGATTAATCTTCTTCACTTGGCGTTTATAAAATACAATGGGGTCCATTAACAGGTGGGAAATCTCGCGATGAATACGTTTCAATCGAACAGCACTTGGTTCCTTAACCCCTTGCTAACTTACGCAGCGATGATAAATGGAGTCCTCAACATGGTGGACAAGGATTTTTACGTATACATTCCAGGGTACACCTGGAATATCCATTTCGGGACAATGATTTGTGCTAAATTCAGCCGGAAGAACTGACAGGTCTCGATTCATTCACGGTCCACTTGCCTTATGGTGAGTGAGAAAATTCACTGAAGGCGGTCAGTGCCACCTCGTGACTCGAGAAAATGTCAATTTTGTACTCCGATGCCTATTAAATTCCTTGTTCATGTGTTGGTTTTGAATACTTTTATTAGCCAACTCTCCGTCTCTCTTTGTATTTGGGGTTTCCCCGTATGCATTCCTATTCATTATTTTTTTCCACTTCAGCGGAAGGGCTCATAAGGAAGTGATCTCGTTCTTAATTGTCTTTGAGTGATGGCCTTCGAGGTGTGGGGAGCGGAAAGAGACGAGATGTGGCCGTTGCTAGGGAAGACGTCCGTGTCGGTTGCCCCAAGTACGCCCGCTAGTGACCGCTTTCCCCGGGCGTGATCAAGAGATTGAGGTTTTCTGTGTGTACAGGGTAGTGACAGTAATTTTTCGGAGAAAGGTTTTGCAGCCTTGGGGTTGGCGAATTATCTCGGCTGTATTCTTTGAAACCCTAAGAAAATTGGTTAAAGTTCGTAAATTTGCATCACCGTCGATTTTCAACGCACTATCGGCCGTATACTTGCATGCGAGTTTTCTTCTCCATCTTATTTTTTAATGACAGTAGGAGTGCATAAATTTAACTGGCTGGGCCATTGTACTTTTGTTAGGAATATTTATTTTAATTACAAAAAAATGATTTCAGGTAACTTGCAATAACCTCTGCAATAATTATTTTGCCTCATGACTGCCAAGAAATCGAAACATACAGGAATTAGATTGATATTGTAGATTTCATTATTGCAGTACGGCCGGTTCAATCACATATGTGACATCTTCGTGTACCAAACCATCTACCAGCATCAAATGTGATTAAACTAGTCCCGCACTAAATTTTGGTGAAGTTTTACCAAGTTTTTAGAAATTCTCCAAATTCGATTTGCAAATTTGAGCATGCAACCGTGAATACCTTTCTGCAAGTTGGGAATATTTTTCGATACCCTCTACCGGGCTATAAGTATTACTCATACCTCTCCAGTTTTACCCTTAGTCGCCTGTATTGCAAGCCTTTTTTTCCAATTCTGACTTTCCCCTTAAGGTGCATTGAACCATCCAGGGACAAGTGGGACCAGATTGAACCGCGTCGGAACCAGATCTAAGCGATTATGAATCGATTTACTCGGTATTAATTATTTCAATGCGATCCCAGATTTTTTCTCGATAACATTGGTGAGTTTCATCATGACGAAGACTAGATATAATTCCGTTGCGACTGATACCGATTCGCATGCAACGAATGCCCGACTTACCAAGGCAAGGCAACTACAATGATCAAAGAAGATGATTTCACAGCCGAGAGAGAAAAACGTGACGGCATTCTTGTGGAGTGTGGCACTTTATGGATCAGAGATAATCATTGTAAAAGTAAAAGAGGGAAGAATAGGAGCCATTGAAAAGTGGTGCTGGTTGCGGATGCCGAGGTATAAATAGACAGAGTGAGAAATAGTGTACAAGAAGAGTTGAAAATGAAAAGGCAATACGAAGAGCGACAAGGAGGAGGAGAACCAGTTGGATCAGGCACACCTTCAGACATAATGGATTTGTTAGGACCGTAATAAAATGAAAATCACATCGAGGAAGGACGAAGGAAGGCCAAATGAAAAGGAATGTAACTCGGGAGAGGACGTACAAGGGAGATTACAAAGGAGAGAATAGACGGCTTCAGTCAATCGATCTTCGGATTGAAATACTTATTGATGGCTGAATCGAACCGGCTCCAGAGGTATCAACTGGATGCCAGCCATCAGGGCAGGAACGCTCTCCCCACTAGAATCGCCTTTTCTGAACATTATAAAACCAGTCATGTGATGTTGGTAAAATCGATTTGATCTAGACGTCACTGTGCTTTTACAGGTCCATCTCCAATCTCAACACCAAGATATAATATGGACTCCATAGTTGGGCCGTCCAATTGTTTCATGAGACCGCTTGGGCCTATCTGCGTCTAGTTTAAATTGTGGTTCTCCATTCTCTCCCTGGTTTGGGGGTTGCATTAAGTCATAAGATTTGTACCCATGCAGTATGTTAACCCGAAATGTAATCTTCATGCTTTTATTATTAGGTAATCTACCGTTTAAGGTAGGTTTTAGGATGGACAAAATTATCAAATACACATTTTTTGACTCCCTACCTAGCAAACTAATCTATATCAGGTCCCTCTTCATCCCTGTGTACTTCTTTCCTCCCTTCATCCCGTCCAACATCCCCATCCTGTTCCTGCCCTTACCTCGCTTGCCCAACATTCTCCCCTCTATTACCCTCTTCAACATTCCACTACCACTCAATACGCCTTTCATCCATTTTTCCTGCTTCCATAGATTTCTCTGAACAAACCCCTCTCCTCACCCACCATCTCTAGTACTTCCTCATCTGTTTTCCTTTCGGTCCATTTCACCTTCGCCATTCTTCTCCACACCCACATTTCAAAAGCCTCCAATCTACGTCTATCCTCCTGCTTCAGTGACCACGTTTCCGCGCCGTACATAGCTACGCTCCATATCAGAGTTTTTACGAGTCTTGTCTTAACATCCCTACTCAACGTCCCCGTCATCAACTCCCTCCTCCTTGAGAAAGCCTCCTTGCCTAGCGCAATTCTTATGGAGGGTTAAATCCCAGACCTCGCAGTTATCGGGTGACGCTCTGTTTGGTAGTAATGAAACTGTTAGCTTTTCTTTGTACCTTGCTCGATCTAGAAATATGATCTTTCCGCGCAGGGTTCCAAGTGCTCGACACGTATTTGAGTTGAGATCTCACGCTCTTTGAGGCTGAGACTGTCCTCTTCTTTCCTCTATCTCGCTCAACTGACATCATCCCCTCTATCCCGGCCTTAAACATTCACCTACTTCATTCCACTTTTGATTTCTCCCTGCAGCTTCCTCTTTCCATGTATTCCGAACTTAATCGTTAATTGTCCTTCCAGTTGTACTTTATTTCCATTCCTCTCAATTGTACGCACATCTCGAAAGGCTACAGTCTGCCCTCATCTTCTTACCTAGATGGCTAGGTTTCGGGCCCGTACAGCGGGGTGTGAACAAACGTGAATTATTATTTATTAGGTAATCTACCGGTTAAGGTAGGTTTTTGGATGGATCCAACTATCCAATAACCATTTTATAGCTCCAAACAAAACCCAATTCAGCAACCTACATCTCCAACAACTACATCAGGTCCCTCTTCCTCTCTGTGTACTTCTTTCCCGTCCAACATCCCTATCCTGTTCCTGCCCTTTCCTCGATTGCCCAACATTCTCCCCTCTATTACCTTCTTCCACATTCCACTAACGCTCAATACGCCTTTCAGTACCCTCAATAATTGGAATGAATGTGAAGAAAAATATGCAGAAAAAAATGTATGAAAACTATAAAAGTAATAAATACATACGTATGTATGACTCAAATCTGAATTAATCTCTCTGTATTTATTCCTATGGAAATATATTTAATATGGGCATTGTCAATTGCCATTTTTTTTGACATAGTAGCATTAACTCTTGCCGTGAAAATTAAAAAAAAACGTGTCTACTGATCAATGAACGAGTATTTCAGCGCAACCAAGTGGAATTGAATGATCATTACAACCGTTCCTATTTAATTTCAATAACGTTCATGTAAAAAAAGATATGACCCGAATAATCGTGTTACGTAACTAAATATTCTTGATGCTGTGTGGCAAACACGTTCTAATAGTGAAGAATTAGGCGTGATATGGTGGAAGTTGGAAATAATACTTTCTGAATTAATAGCGATCTACACATGTAGTAGTATATGATAGGCACCTGTATGATCTCTTCGCCAGAAGATGAAACTGTGACTTTGAAACCTAGGTCAAAATAAGTACTTCCTTTGTGTAAAATTGCTATTATTTCAGAGAGCATAGGCAGATATGTTCATATTTCGGACGTATTTGTCCCACAGAAAGCTCCAACTCCGAGGCACCACTGTCTAAGAATGAGGCAGTGTTCGAAGCCTGCATTATATCCACCGCACGAGGCGGCTGAAGTCGCCCTTTGCCGCCGCATTGATTCGGCTGCACAACGACCACAGGAACTCAGGGAGCACCGATGATAGCGGCTTTACGAAGAAGCCTCCTTCGCTTAATTTACCTAAAGGAACAGACTTCCGACCCAAACCTTCATTAAACCTCCACTGCGCTCATTTTATCCCTTTTTATAGCTTGTATGTAATTAAGACTTAATTAGGGCGATGTCAGAGGTCACCATTGGCACTCACAGATTGGAAATACATCACTGAACGTATGGATTGAACAAAAAAAGTCTCTTAGCATTAAGGTAACCTTTAGATACATTCGTAACTCTTTATATTTTGAGTGAACTCAACTGTGCTAGGCGAGACGTGGTGGAAGGGCATCTTATATAGATAAAAAAAACCGAAATTTGTACTGACCACTTATTTTATTTCATACCACGCGCTTCAACGCCTAGGCGTCATCATCAGGTTTAGGAAACTCGTGATGACGCCGAGGCTTATTTTACTTTCATAGTTTCCATATGCTGTCTTGTATAACTTTTTTATTTATTTCATCGCCTAGTTATAATTATTGAGTGCGCTCTTAGAACTCTTGTCAGGGGGAAGAGGGATCAGACTTGTCCCATCCTGCCAGGATGAAAGGAACAGTAAATTCAAATCATAGTGACAGAATTGGCCTCCCGAGCACTCGTCGTCCGAAGCAGTAGCAACAGGATTGAACCATTAATCCCACCGGTCCAGGCATCAGTATTCCGACCCCTCCTCAACCCCCGGAAGAGATTAAAACGTGTGCGCAATAAACCCTTTTAATGAAACCAGTTTCGCGTGCACGTCGACTGCGGAGGCACTTATAAACCCACCTCTACTCCTCGTCTCCTTCAGTGTTCACTTTTCATCCCACGACCCATTCCAAATATTATCCAGGGTGGGGGACGAAAAAGGATATCGCGCGTCATGGCGAGACGCATCACAGACGGCGATAAAGACCCCATTCTCCAAGAGGAGGATAATATTGAAAAATAAAATAAATAAATAAAATTAAAAAAAAAAGAATCACCACCGGTTGATGGTAGCCACCCTCCTCTCCCTCCTGCTCTTAAAGACGCCATCATGTGCTGGCCCACGCGGTGTTGAAGTTTTTAAGGGGGTTTTTATGAGAGTCATGTGGGGAGGGTGGTTCATCGGAAGGGAGGGGAGTGCGAGCGGGCAGGCGGAAGAATGGGAGGATAATACGTATGGGGGGAAAGGGTTGAACGGGTGGTGGTTTATAGGAGGGTCAGGCGATCGAAAGGGGTGGCAGTGTATTAAATAGATTGCGCAACTGCAGTGAAATAAAGCGTGCGGAATGATGTAAACGAGCGATGCTGACGGTGGGGAATCTTTTCCGGCATATAGAGAGAGAGAGAGAGGGTGCTCGGGCTGCGCCATCCACGGGACACGTGAGCCCAGTGGGGTCGCGCTGGAAAGCGATGAAAATCACTGGTGACTTAAGGGGTGGAAAAATCAGGGCTTTGGGGAAAAGTCGTTTTCGCGAAATTGCTTATGGAATTTTGTCTTGAGCACGTAAGATTTGGATCCCCTAAAAATGTGATGTAATAAATATTGTCAATAATTAAAAAATCAGTACAAAACATGACCTTTAACCAATGTTATTAACATGAATAAGGAATAGACTAACCTTTCAACATGATAGAGTAGCATTGGTTTTAATTCGTTCTTATACTACGTCATTTCCGAGTGGTCAAAAAAGTCGATAATGTACGTAACAATTTGAGACATAATCAAAATTCTGACTCTTCTGTATTGATAAAATAAAAATGGATCAGATACAAAGTGATAATTAGCAACTACAAAAAGAAGAATTAGCAGTTTTATTTATTTTGCGCCTGTGAAACAAAATTTTATTGTTATAATTGTATCAGGAAAATTCGGAAAAAATATTCTGGTAAAAGGGTCACCCATTGATTAGTATCATTTATATTTTTCAATTCACTGCTCATCGCAGTAAAATGACATTCCCCTCTTTATTTATTTTGTAAAAACGACTCATGACGTATCTTTGAGCTCTTAAAATATTTTTTTAAAGAATCATACTCTTTATTCAGCGCGATTTTGCTATCGGTTCCTAAATGACGCTAAGAAAAAAATTGTCTGGGAAAAAAATAGGGTTTGTGTGACATCGAAACATCTGTTACTTCGTTTGACATTCCACTGAATCCATTACTCCATGGAGCTAAGAAGGAGGAGCGTTTTAGTATACCAATTGTCTACTTTCCTCTTCTTTTAGTAGAACCTGAATCTCATTACTGTGGAAAATTTTGGAATAAGGCCCTAGGGATCATTATAAAGGTTTTGTTGCTCTCTCGTGATTCTTGGGAAAGTCAAATACAGCTTGATATACATCGACCCTTACTGATAAACAAGTAGTGCGAGCGAGAAAGTCTTGGTGAATGCCTCAAAGCTAACTAGTCCAACCAGGGTTGTGAGTTGATCTTAAGGTATACTAGTTTTTTCGAACAAAACGCGTTGGCTGTTTTACGTAATTTATAGTTATCCCTAGAGATTTGATTTACCCCAAAAATTCGGATATTTGCTATTTTCTTATTTGAGTAATTACCTTCAAACAACAACCCATGGCCAATGGGCACTGTACAACGTGACTCGTTTAGATACCTCAAGGGTATATGAATATAACATAAAAAGAGATTGAAACCGTGGATAACGGCGAAGGTTTATTAGAGATGTGTTGGTAGGTTCACTTCGTGTTACGATCTATCGCATAAGAAATTCTTAAAGCGAGATCGGAGAGAAAGGGGACAGTGTTCACCCTTTAGCTGTTCCTTTTCCCATTTCAAGAATAACTCGGGCGTGCAAATGGTACATGGAGCCGAGAAAATATCACTTTTTCACTGTTATGCACGTAAATTTATTACGAGATAGATTTTGATAATTTTAAATCATCATCACTTCAATGAACATCAACGTTTTTACCATCTATCCGTACCAACCGTCGATCAGTCGATTGTTTTTACATGATCGACTTGAAAATTATGTCAAACCATTTAAACGTAGGTTGCTCAAATATTGGAAAACTCAGAAGTATTGGTCATTCGTTCCAATCTCATCATGCCTGTGATTTCGCAATAGGTTTAAATTGCAGCTTTGACGGAATTTGTGGTGGCAAAAGCTTGTTCCAGAGTTGAACCGGAGACCTTTCATCCAGTCGTCAGACTCTCTACCCGCTGAATCTGCAAGCTCTCTGGTTGATCTTAGACCTTAACCAACCACTGGTCTGACACGTTGAGTTTGATTGATTTTTTAACTATAAACTGAATAAAGTGTACCTGATAATCCAGCGGTTAGAGCGCTAGACTAGTGGCCGGAGGGTCCGGGTTCTATTTCGGGCGACGCCTCTGGACGTTACCCAAGCTGTGTGTTTTTTTGGTCATCAGATCTTTCAGAGAGACTACGGGGGAAGGGGGAAGGGAAAGGTACTCGCTCCCCTGCCCTGGTACGTGTACATTTTCACGGATTGTATGGGGGTTAGTACAAGGGCTTTACCCTCACCAATCAAACCCACCTTCGGGTTGATTACTGTGGTAACTGGTACACTGAATTTGCCTTGCAATATTTCTCTGCGTCGACTTTGACGTTCTCTACGCATCCGGTATCGAGCATCTGAGCGATACGACGTATCACATTACGATGTAAATTGGTCTGGAGAGACTGGGAGAGTGGAGTGAAAGAGCGGAAGGATCGCAGACGCGTGGTTATCCTCTTTTATTTTTTTTTGTTCTTCAAGGTAAGTTTGGTAGAATAGGAGTAGTGGGGAGGGGGGGCGGGTGATGAGGGCACGTGGAGGTCTCAATGTAAAAGGACCATCTGCCGACCCCGGAGCAGATACCCATCTCACCCGCAACCCCCCTCCTTCCCTTTGCCCTCTCCCTCCTTCCGAAAGGGGCCACCAGCGCCCCTCAACCCCGTACGTTTTCCCCTCCCACCCTCCAGCATCCCTTCGAATCTCTAGTCCCGACCACCCACGCCACCTTGCGTCCGCACCTTCCCTCTCCCCACTCCTCAACAACAGCCGCTTCTCCCCCATCCGGAACATTCAAGAAGGATTTCCTATGAATGCACTACTTCTGGGGTATTATTCCACGGTCCTATCCCTAGGGATCCTCTCCCCACTTCTCCCCTTATCCACGAGTCCCTTCACACAACCAGCGCCCTTTACCCATCCCAACCCCATTCCCCTCTCTCTCTCTTCTCATACCTATGAGTCCTTTAGCAAGGATCTCGGTTTTACTTACCCTGAAATTTTTATTTTCGTGAAGGAAAGCGCTAGGAATAATAATGACGCTAAGGCGTTGGAACAGCGTTCGGGATAATAAAATGGTGTGTAGCAATACTAAGTTTGGTTTTCAGGGTGGTACCAACCGACGTTGGTACCAATAACTTAGCCTGGTACCATCGGGAGGGGTAATTAGTAAAACGATATGTCGATAATTACTTGAAGTAATCATGAGGAATTTGATTGAGCGTAGTGTGGACAGTCCAGAGGATAGAGGTCAGTCATAGACAGGGGAGGGTCCCTGATAAGTACATGTCCGAATGTCATGTGTCTCTAATGCCTCTGAATGTCGCCGAACCGTCGCAAGTCGTGCGATTTTCTGGCAATCAAATCTCCCAGGGAAACCATCAAGCTCAGTAGCCAGTGTGTCTCCTCGGAGACCTTTCGTCTCATGGACGAAGGTCTCCGGTTCGAATCCAATTGGTACCTTTATATACACCACCAACCAAAGGTAGTTTCCTTTAAATACTTGGGTGTCACAAATACTCACGATCTGTCCTGGGAAAAGCACATACGAGAAATATGCGGTCGTGCTAATAAAAATTTGGGATTTGTAAAAAGAGTGCTAAGGTAAATGCAACGAAAAAGTGAAGGAGCGATGTTTTCTTACCTTAGTCAAGGCCCCACCTAGAGTATGCCGCCAGTATAGTGGAGCCTCAAAATATAAATTTCGGAATTAGATCGAGTTCAGCGGAGGGGGGCTAGATTTGTCAAACATTGTTATGATCAACGCAGAGAGTAACTACTTTGATAGAAACTTTAGGCTGGGATTCTCTAACACAGCGGCGTTTACAATACAGATTAAACTTATTAAAAACATTTAAAGATGGGCCCTTTTCCGAAGACTCCAAGAACATAATACGAACTCCAACGTATTACGGTCGGATGGATCACGAATATAAGATTAGAGAGATAGACTGCAAGACTGACAGGTTTTAAATGTCATTTTTTCCAAGAACGACAAGAGACCAGAATGCTTGTAGTCGAAATCCCCCAGGAGTCAGTTGGGCGCAACAAGTATTAACCTACAAGGTAGGGACTGCGCGTGGTTATATGTGTATAAATTTTTTTGTAGGTTCCCCCCACCTTCCCCCACCCATTTGAAAAACCCCAACTCCTTTATCCGTTACCCTTTCCTCCTGGTGCTGCACCCCCTGCCACGCACCTTTTTGGTGGCTCATAGGATGTTGATGTAGATGAAACTACCTTTTCACGTAACTCCATCACACTCACTTTCTTTTCGTAACACTTTTGAAGGAATCTAATTGATATTCTTTGGACTTTATCTAATTACTTAATTCACACTCTCTCATGCAACAGAATCTCTTCCTTATTTTCTCAAAGTATATTTTCCCACTCTCTGTACAGACAACTTTTTTCACAAAAACTTCCGACAACTTTTTTCACAAAAAACTCCCATGTCCATTTGTTTCACATGTCCGGAATAAGAAGGTTTTCCATCTTAAGATGGAAAAGCTTCTTATTCCGGAAATATCGTGTGTAATTCTCACATTATTGACACATGATATTCCACTTTGGTTTTTTGTAATATCGCATTGAGAAATTCAAAGTAACTGCGGGCGATGACGGAACGGTATCTTTTATCGGGCTCATCCGCTAATACGCATGACTTTGCAGCGGATTTAAAAGTGTAAAAATACGAGGGTCATCCGGAAAGTAGTACCCGTTCGTGAAATAAAGACACAAAAGTAAATATTAACAAACATAAAAAATTTTATTTGAAAGAGGATACTTTAAACTACTTCTCAACATAATCTCCAAGCAAATTAAGGCATTTGTCATAACGTGTGACAAGTTTCTGTATTCCTGCTGCATAGTCCTTCGCCGCCAGCTCATTGAGATACAGGGTCACTCCTTCTTTAAGTTCTTCATCGCTGTCAAATCTTTTTCCTGCCAAAAAGTCTTTAAGCTTTGTAAAGAGATGAAAATCTGAAGGGGCCAAGTCCGGGCTATACGGTGGATGGTCGAAAGTTTCCCATTTGAATTGCTGCAAAAGTTTTTGTGTTATCCCAGCTGCATGAGGCCTGGCATTGTCATGAACGAGAATGACACCAGTAGACAATAGACCTCGCCGCCGATTTTGCATTGCCCGCCGTAATTTCTTTAATGTTTCACAATACGCATTGGCATTAATAGTGTCTCCACGGGCCATAAAATCAATAAGCAATACACCTCGTCGATCCCAGAAAATGGTTGCCATGAGTTTCCTGGTGGACAGAACTGTCTTGAATTTTTTTTGGTTTGTTTGGTGAATGAGCATGATGCCACTCCATTGACTGTCGTTTACTCTCAGGTGATGCATAACAAACCCATGTTTCGTCACCAGTAATTATGCGAGTCAAGAAAGAGTCTCCTTCATCAGAATAACGTCCCAAAAACGTCAGTGCTGCAGCCATACGCTTGGTTTTGTGCTCATCTGTAAGCATGCGAGGGACCCATCTTGCACAAATTTTTGCATAATGCAGATGGTGTTTAACAATTTCATGAACAATTGTTCGAGAAACATTGGGAAAATGCTCACAGATGTCATCAATTGTGACGCGCCGATCGTTCCTCACGAATTCGTTAACTGAGCTCACCAGTTGGTCTGTAATGACAGACGGTCTCCCCGAACGCTCATCGTCGTGTGTGTTCCCCCTCCCCATGTTGAAGTTGCGACACCACCGCCGAACAGACGACTCGTCCATTACATTGTCTCCATACACCTCCTTTAATTGGCGATGAATATCACATGGGCGAACGTTTCTTGCATTGAGGAATTTAATCACTGCCCTCACTTCACAACTGGCGGCGTTCTCAATTTTTTTAAACATTGTAAACAATCACAGAAACAACACAGGCAATGCTAGCGTCACGCAACTTGGCTCAGAGAAGGCAGACAAGCCACTGAAGCTATCTGACCTCGTCCAGCGGCTACTCGCGTCGTCAGCACTTCATGCGGCACGAACGGGTACTACTTTCCGGATGACCCTCGTAATTGGCTAATCCCGGTCCATGATTTTTACGCTTTTGAAATCTGTTGCATTGAAATCGCGGTGAGAGTTGGGCATTTAGTATGATTGATCCGGCTGAGGGAAGTTTTATTTCTAACATTGGAGAGTTTTCAAGTAGGGGAGTCCGATTTCCTCACAGCCGTTATAGCATAATGTAAAGTGACATTTAAGCGCTCGCCGAACTGGATTGGAAAATTTTGAGATCATTATTTTTTACGATGGACTCAAATTATTGAAACCTTTTAGGAGTGTCTCCTCTCCGGAAGTTCATTCACCTATTCCTAGTTCAACTATAAATGCCCCTCATATTGTGTGCGGAAAATAATAGATTTAAGGTCGCCTATTTTCCAAAAATAATACGTGATACCAGGTACTTATGGAACTACACTAGATTAAATTAATTGTTATCCCTTTCCCTAGCATCATTCCTTTCCGCGGTGCTTTTTCAATCTTTAATTGGATTTATTTTCATGCTCAGAGGGAATTTGTGGTCGTTATTGAGCCTTGAATATTAATGCGAGCGGTTTGGATGAATGTAAATAGTTTATTATTGATTCTCTTAAATAAGAGGGAGGTAAAGCTGGAGGTCGTACCTTAGGGCATGTGGAATATTTTACTTATCTTTGTCGTGAAGTTATCTTATTATTAATTATTAATATTTGTAGTGAATTTTTATTATTGCTGATATTTTCATATTTAAGGAAGGTTTTGGATGGACTCATGAAAGGAAAATTATATTTTTTTGGCTTCCACTAACTAGACATTGAAGTTATATAGTTCTCATAAAAATACGTCTTAAAAACTACAGATGTATTTATATAAATCCAAACCCACGTTTGTGTGAGTTTTGACTTGGAATGCCATTCCACATATGTCAAAGATTGGATAATTGGATTGGGTAGCTTTCTGTGGCTTTGCATAGGCTTTGGCCGACTTTTCGTTCAGGCGAAAGTAAAATTTCCATGTAACATCGCATCGCATCGTTGCCGTGGGCAAACTGAATAATTTTCAAATTGCAACGAAGTCCCCTGAGGTAATAGTGGAATCAAGTTAATGAAACTTGAACCAAAAAAAATTAAACACTAAGCTATTAATTTAATCTCAAATTTAATGCATGCACCAGAAACTATGCCTTGAAAATATGATTACTCATGCCTGAATATGAAAAAAATATATGATTACTCTTTTTATTGCACATGCCTCGTACATGTACATGTTATTTTGTAAGTTTATAACTTTAAGTAAGATGGTGGTATTCCCACCACAATCCCGCCGTTTGCTCTTGTAGCGGATAGCGAGGTATTACATGGACACAGATATACTCCGTTACACATGTGAGTGTGTGAATTTCACTCGCCTTATGGCTAGATTGGGAGGGGGTCCAATATAGGAGGGCCAATCTTTCGGGATTTTTTTCGAAAACTTCGGGATTATGGTTTGCGAATCGAAAATGTTCAATGTGCGATGATTCCCCAAAGAAGGATGTATTTCGAAGCCAATCATTCTGGAAAATTTCGGGAGCTTGAATTCTAGAAAATAAGTAGCCACTCCGACCTCACCTATCAAAACCAACCTTCGGGTTGGTGAATGCGATGACGAGTGAACTTTTTGTCCCCCGGCAGCTGAAATCATCATGCCCCCTGTTGCGAAGAGATCAACGCACCAGGACACCGATCGACCTCGGGATGAGGGTTAGAGCACCGCGGAGGAAAGCTGCAAAAATATCACCCAGGCAACTCCTCTCGACCCCACGCCATCCGACCCCAACGGAGGACTTCGCTCACGTAAATAAAATCATCCCGGACCATTATCCCTTCGGCTCTCGGGCCACATTCTTTCCCGTCTTTGTTTCTAAACCCCAAAGTGGAAAAGTTTCACCGCACCGATGAGGCAGATACATCCACGTCAATTAATTTTTCCCGTCGGCAAGGTGGACGAGAGAGGAGGGGAGTCGGACGGGGGGGGGGGGATGGAGGTCATATTAATGTTATTTACGTTCCACGTTGTCCTTCCTCGTCCCCATTCTTCTCATCGTCTCCTCCCGGAGGATTCCTCTTATACGTCGTCCTGCCCAAGCGCGCTTTGCCGCTGCCCAGAGATCGGCTGGCCCCCACACACGCCTCGGGAGAAGCCCACCTTGCTTCTTTCCTTTCCCCCCCCCCCCCCGCTCGACACCCCCTGACCTCGCCCCAACCTCTCCCTCCCCCTCCAGTCTCCCGGGAATTCCAGGAAGTTATCCCTCTCCCCACTCTCCTCCCATGGCGCCCATCACCTGGCACCCACCCACCCGCTGTCCCTCCTCTCCCCTTCAACGGGCGCCTCTCGCGTTATTTCTTCTCCTCCTCGACCATCTCTCTTTCGCTCTCTCTTTCTCTCCGCCTTATTTTCGCAGATGTTCACATTAATATATTCGGGTTCCTTTCCAGTAAGTTGTAATCGTGATGATTTCACCGTTCTCCGAAACCGTCAGGACGATACGGCGTAGGTGAAATCATTGTCATCTGAGGGAAATATCTCATTTTATTAGACATGAATACATAATAATATTTCAGATCATTGTTCTAGGACTGTCTCCCTTTTAGCCCTTAAATATGAACTGAGGCGAAAACCGTGGTACAACGGTGTAGGCACGAATTCAGAACAGCGAATTAAGAACAACAAGCAAATGTAGTCTTTGCGGAATACATTCAATTTTACATTTAATCCTCTAAGATGGGTAAAAATTAAAACTACTTGATTATGTTTTCGAATAAAGCTCAAGATATTATTTAACGTAATTAATTGAATATATTAAAAATTTAAACGAGTTTGATTTAAGAATTTGTTAAATCTTAAACAGCCTTCTATTATACAGGTAGTTGTTAATAATATTCTAACTTGCGTATGTAGTTTTTATAATTATCTTTGAAAGTAATTATTCCTCAATTTGAACCCTTTAAACACTTCCGTATAATATGAAAGCCTTTTACTCTAATTATAATTCCAACATATGCGGTTTTCCAATGGTTAAAAGTATTCATTCCGACCCGGGTTTCAATGAAATCATCTTGAGTAAGAGAAATTTGTATCACGTCGACTCCTAGGTCGAAATGATTATTTTTACCTGGTGGAATGAATGTTGTATTTGTTGGTCATTCATTATACTTCATGCCACCATATCAGGCCATAATCTTCGCAACCTTTCACCCTGTCCCACGACCTTCTTCAGCACATGGTTTCCGCCCCTTTTCAAGGCCGTCCAAAATTCCATATCTCTTCTTCCCTCCTGCTAGACTACTTGGTATTTTCCCTTTCTAGAGCAGCCTTCAAACATCCCGCTACCTTCCAATATCTCTTTATCCAGTTGTTTTAGCTTTTAACGTCCCCAAACAACTTCCTCTCTTGCTTCTCCTAACATAATACTTATTCGTTTGCCGCTAAACCTATCTTTTCCAATTTTTTCGAAATGCTAAATGGAAAAGATCATAATATTTTTTCCTCAACTTCTTCGTCTATAGTTGGTTGAGTTTCCAACAAGCAATGGTAGATTCACGGAATTCTGAGGCAGATAAAATTCTATTTGAATAATTATACTAGATGTCTATGTTGGTGAACTATGTTTCTGTAAGTCGTGACTTTAAACAAATAATTTGCATAAAACGATAAAGGTTTTAATATTTCCACATATTCTCAATGAACGTCACACATCTCCTATCTCAGTTTTCTCTCGGGAGACGATTTTTCAGGTCAGCCCCTAAAGGACAGAAATAAAAATTGCTCAAAATAGAATTCTTTTATTCGTTAAAAACATTGGTGCAAACGTTTACGCTTTCGTGTGATTGCACTGTTGAAGTAATACGGTCAAAGGCCCAGGCTGCCAGCTTGTAACAGGAAAAGTAGGAAATAAACCAAATAAGAAATATCTATCACATCTCTAAGGATTTTACAATACCCAATAAATGTCGCGATACCAAAAGGGCGAATGGCTCGATTCTGCGGGGTAAAGGGACGTAGCGTTTCAAGTCTTTGCGAGATAGATATGAGATTTAATGAAGTTAGTACTCGTATACTATCCTTGTAAACTCACCATTTTGATGATTTCATTTGATCGACAGCCGTTATATTAGAGTATTTTACGTATTCAAAATTGATTTTGTGACATCTCATTTGAATTTTATGTATCTTATTTCCTTCTTTTTTGTCCCTTTGTTTCCAGATAAGTATATTATATTTTTCCCTTCATCATCAAAATTTATTTACCGTCTTCTATTTTTTAAAAGGTCATTCAGTGACCCGAGGGGTACAGATTAGAATATTGCTAGGACATGGTGTTGCCCAATCGCGTATTTCTTGAACGGAAGATGTACAGTGCAATAAGATCACAGCTGCGGGGGCATCTGTCCATGATTCCTATAATACGGTGGTAATGTGTTTACCGAATTCTTTCCTCATTAAACTCTCTGGGGACCGAAACGACAAGGGAATACTTTGAAGTGATTTTTTATTCTTATCCGCACAGTAATGTACACTTTTTTCTAAAAAAAATGTCCATATTGAGATGTGATTTCAACTGATTTTTTCAGTGTATTCTTCTTGCGAGAGGCTTAAAAGTTTCATCTCCAAAATGGCGAAAACACGCATATGTACTTTTCAAGCTTTTTTATATTTTTCTTACCCAAATACTACTTTCAATTTTGGAATAATACCCCAAATTAGTACGACATTATCCATACAGGTCGAAGAAAAGGTTTTAGAGGACGGAACTCTTTTTCAATAATAATATCCTTTGCCTTCGAGCAAGTTTTTAATCACCAAGAAGCTGCATGCAACAATGATTCCTGTCGGGAGGAAGACAAATATTTGAGCAGTATTTCAGAGGAGGGAAGCTCTTTTTAACTGCCATTCAAGTTCGTCTGCGAGCGAATACTGCACGTTATATTCTTCCGTTGCAATAATCGCTTCCCTTTATTTAACCGTGAGGATAGAGTCTGTTTACATGAACTTTAGTAGATATCATTGACGCCATAGTGTAATCCCAACGCCTTAGGATGTCAGCTTAGCATGACTAAGTATTATTTGCAAGCGTGTGCGAAGGGCAGCTGACGACTACCGGACTTCCCCTGGCTTGCTTCAAATGGGAGAAGGACCCAACGACACAACTGCCGAATTGGCGACACTGGAAAACCCTCGACCGAAAGGGGATGCGAATAATCTCCGGGCGCGAATTTCCTTCCCTGCGAGCAACTGTGGAAGGGGGAGGGGATGCCTCAGGGTGACTCGGCTTCGCCGGTTTTTCCATTGAACCGTTCGCACACCCGCTCGCTCCCTTTCCAAGGGTTCCCAACCCTGAACCCCTCAAAAGAGACGCTGGTGGGCTACTGCGCATCAAATATAAAGACCCTGGTCGATCATTTGCGCGTCAAAATCTCGGCGATCACGCACACGCTCGAAGAGCTTTCCCGCATAGACCTGTGGTCGGAGCGGGGATGTTAACCTGACGAAAATGGATGGACTGTGTGATATTCTGTTTTTTAATATCGTCCGAATATGTGACAAACATATCGAAATGGCCATGGTGTTTGACGGCTGAACAATAAATTTCGATTACAGGGTTCGTCCGGAAGATAAGTGTACTGAGTTCAGGAAAAAAAATGTATTACACTTTTACATATCTTAAGCTAATATTCCTCAAAATAGGACCCTAGTGAGTCGATACACTTGTTCCAGCGGCGTTCCCATTCCTGGAACGCTCCCGCGAAGGTATCATCGGGAACCTCTCGAAGACACGTCGTCACGGCCTCTTTGACGGCGTCCAAAGTCCCGTATCGCGTTCCTTTCAAACCCCTCTTTATCTTCGGGAACAGAAAGAAGTCCGGTGGTGCCAAGTCCGGGCTGTAGGGCGGGTGCGGCAGCGTTGCCACGCCGTGCTTGACCAAGAAGTCCGACACGACAAGCGCGGTGTGAGACGGCGCATTGTCGCTCAGGTTGTCAGTCATACGGTTGATCGCTGGCCGGACGCGGGCGACTCGTTTTCGATGCCTGTCGAGCACTTGGACGTAAAATGTAGCATTTACAGTTTGTCGTTCAGGTAAAAATTCGTAGTGGACGACTCCCCTTTTGTCAAAAAAGACAATGAGACAATGACACTTATTTTCCGGACGAACCATGTATATCGAGCTAGATCGCATATGCCGTCCATATCGAACGTTTCCAATATTGTACATACATTCAAGTGATATAAATAATATTGATGGTTTAATTATTACAACGGCTTCCATTATAACTCTTGGAAATGTGTCAAATCGAACTTCCCTTTGCGACCTGGTTGTGCGCAAGGGGTTGGACCTGCACCACAATGCCCGGTGTGCTATCTATGTGTTCATTTAGCAGCTTCTTCGCACGTGACTCGGTATTGGATTGACCGATTTTTTATTTTCCTTGTACAATTTCCCCCAATTTCGGTAGATTTCGTGTATCTTCGCATACCATAGATGGAAGAAGGTCTCTACGTATTAGTTTGGGCTGAAAGGCTGGAATTTCCATGAATTTTAAGGTCTTAAGTTTTCTCAAGTCTTCCTCAGTGTGTTGAAATCTAGGGCTGGTTGACGTAGTTTTCCTTCTTCAGACCTCGAGCTGTTCCCTTAGACTGTCGAGTGTTGCGTAACAGGGGGAGATGGTAAATTCAACGATTAGATTATGTTAGATAATATTCCGCAGTTATTTTTGCCCTCCCAAGTTCATTCTAATATTGTATTGAGCAAGCCTTTCTGCATGACTACGGCACGTGGTCGATTAACCCAGCTCCATTTTCTTTATCATGTCCCTCAAACGGAGTTTCATTTCGATCCTCTTCGTGCTCTCTCATTGGTTATTCGTTCCACCCGTAGGATCATCCACATTTTTCGATATCGCTGCGTCTCGATGGTCTTCATCCTCTTTCCGTCAGCCCGAATTTACATGACTCACATCCATAGAGTAAAATGCTCCACGCAAATGTTCTCATCAGAGGCTTCGTGAGATCTAAGGTTGTACTATTAAGTGTGGAGAGTTTCTTCTTGTTTACGTTTCTGCGTGATTGATGCGGCCCACCAATTCTCTTTTTGATCCACCATCCGTTACTGTTATGCTACCAAGATAGGTGAAGGTTTTCTGCAGCGACTCATCTCCCAACATGTCTGCTCGGAGGCCATATTTATTTGCAATAATTACAAGTACAACAAAAAAATCATCAAAACTCGTAAACCTACGATCGCTTTTACGGACACATAAACGCCCTTGGTTAATTTAATACGTTCGCAGTACATCTACGGTATACCCCGAAAGTAGCCATAAGGGCGTATGGTGAGGGGTGTTTGGGTATCAAACATTAATGCATAAAAATCAATATAGAAATGCACATATCATATACACACTCATGTCGCATTGTGGTCACATGTATGCCTCTCTACTTCATGTAATGATATAAGTGTTCGACTAAACGTAGCGTATTGCATTCAAATTTAGGCTGCTTAAATTTAATTTTGTTACAATTGTATTTATTGTGAGGGAAAAACAAACACATGAATCTGTCAGTGGTGGATTCTCTCTCTTTTACCCTGTGGTTACGTCACTAGGATCTGAAGGGTGTCACTCGGCACATAACCTGAACGCAAATTATCGCTGAAAACTGTGTAATTTTTTCGCTGTTTAAGTCACGGTACTAACAACTTACAGCCGAAACTCATTCGTAGTAAAAAAAAAGGAGCTGGAGGTTGAAGAATAGTTCCCGTGAGTTTTCGCTTTTTATTCGTGTTTGTTTCTAGCGATTAAAAACTGACGGGCGTCAGGAGAACAGCCGAGTATTAACGATAAAGGGCGTTCTCAACAGTCCTATCTCGATTTTTGCTCCCGTTTTTCGCTGTGGACAAAACGCTATGAATTGAGGATACCGCCGTCTTGAATATGGGAATTACCAGGTGTCTTCCGGCAGATGGAGTCACACACGTAAGACTTTTTGGATGCTCGTAATGGTTACCGGCATTTTTTACGACTCCAAAATGATAGTAATGGGAGCAAGGCATTACTTCTATCGCGGTGGTCAGTAACAGCGCGACGATGGTTCGGCCAATACGAGTATGTATGGACACTGGCGTATACCGACCTGTAGCACCTCACCCATTGACATTTATATGATTCCCTGTTTTTAAATTGAAATTTATTTTGGCAAGGCTGTACGAAACAAAAAAATAGTAAATGAGTGCGAAATAAAGAGAAAGGGAAAGGTATATTGGAGGGTGGAAATGAATGTACGCTCACACTCCCGAAAACTAAGACACCGGCTAGTAACTGCATCCGAAGAAGATGCAGGAGAGTGGAGCGAGAACGCCACCTATCCTGGCGAAGCATTTGATTAATTATTAATATTTAAAGGCCAGAGAACAACATCATTAATAAGACAACGGCAATAAGAGGAAAACTATCTCCAATTCTTAGTAGCAATGAAATGATTCAAAAAAAACTTTACATGCACAATAACCATTAGGCGCATACTTGAAGTACGCGACTACAGCCTGGGTGGGCTTACAGGGCAAAATTACAAAATATAAATTAATGAGATGAGAAAGGAAGATGATAAGGTCAAACCATAGGTTCCCATCTTGGAAAAAAACTGAAATTATCTCTCTGAAAATACCTATACGTACAAAAACTAAACGTATACTTATCAAAAAGTAAAAAAAAATATTCTGACGGCCTAATAGATAGTGAAAAAAAAAAGGAAATGAAATTTATAAACAAATGGTTAAGACAGACTACAGTATACGTAAGGTACAAAAGACTGCACAAAATACTAAGAAAAGGGAAATAAATAAACAACCGGCAAGGGTAGCCAGAGTACTCTGATAAAGGTGAATGGGACCACCGGAATATAAAAGTAAGTTCTCCTAATTTTTAATAATGATTTTAAAAAAACATTTTTGCATCCCTATACGAGTATGCGTGTCATCGAACATTTGGTTAACGCCATGGAGGTGTTATCTCTTAAAAGATATATTTTAAGCTAAATAAAGCTTCCTACCGTCAGCAAGACTTCTTTGTCGTCTGTGGCTGTTTTCTTTGTGATGTGTTGCGATTATATTGTTGTGTTTGTATTGTAAATCGTCAAATGTTTGAGGTCATCTGCTGCTTATGGACTAAGTAAATGAATTTTTAAAAATATATCTCCGGTGTGAATGCGTCCGCAACCCAGATTCGCACACTTTTTCTTCAAAGACCAATCCCCGGTCTTCCGAAACTTATTCTCCCGCACGGCGTGCGTTCATTTCGACCGTGCTCTTTGAGACGAAAGAGATGGAGAAAAGAGGTGCAAAGAGGTGAGGTATAGAGGAAAAAAGGTCTTTTTCCTCCTCCTCTAACTTCCTCCCTTGCCTCCCTTCCCCCTCTCCTCCCACCGCCAACCGAATCCTCCTCTTTCGGGCCCCGTGTCCAACGGTTCCGCGCGCAAATCCCACCACCATTCTTTTTTCCGTCCTAACCGAAGCGGACGCGGAGAGGGTAGAGAGGCAGAGGTGGAGGCGGCAGAGGACCGTATGACGAGGCACACAACAATATCTCACAAAACGAAAAACGCTTCGGAAAGGCTGTATCCACGCACACACCCATCCTTCCGCTTCCTCCCCACCGATCTCCTTTGCCTCACTCGTTCGCGACCCTCTCTTTCTCTCTCTATGTCTGTCGCTCTTTCTCTCACTATTCCATTCTCAGAACCGCGCATGCAGTTTTTCGTACCTTGCCCAACCGTGAGAGAGAGAGAGAGAGAGGGGAGGAAAGAAAAGAGAGTTTTTCCTTAACCTCCCGTAAGAGGGTAAAGGCTGGCAGGCAGGCATCTACCTCACCTGGGCTCTAAAAATAGAAGTGGGACGCCGGTGGAGTTCGAGAAGAAGAGAAAAAAATACACGCACACGGGATGTGTGTCGACTTTCGTGTACATTCGCTTCAGTTTCGCAGTCCACTCCATCGAGTGAGTGGATTTCTGTCCCGCAGGGCCCAATGGAATCGGTCTTCCCTCTTCCCCGCGATCGGTGTGGGTTCTATCTGCGTTCGCGGATCTGATCCCCCCCGCGAGTCTCCCTCGGTGCGTGGGAGGTTCTCGAAGTTTAGTGCATGCTCAAAATACTAGACCACGAATTTTTAGGTTCTGCAAGCATAAGTTACGGTTAATTGATGACCAATTTTCCACTAGTGGTCTGATTTTAAGCCAACCGGGTTATAATGATGTACTACATCATCTTCGATGCAAAATGAGTACAATTTCCGTCTTATTTACCCTTTTACCACGAGGAAAAGTGTGTAAAAGACGACCTCTGTATTCTGCCTGTATATGAAGAAGATATAATACGCACATCAAAACCTGGTCGGAAATAAATTAGTCAACTAGTGGACAATTGCTATTATTTGGTCTTTGTTATGTTCCATTTCCGCCGAATGACGACTGAAATTCGTGAGTTTTAGTTGATTAAAATAGGATATCCAGCAGTTAAATAAGGATTTATAAAACTCAAATGAGCTCTAAAGATTACTTCTAATAGATCGACGCAATAGACACAATAACCCTGCAATCCTCCAAGGGCGTGTGGCGGGGAGTTTTAAGTCGCCAGCCTTTTATGTATGAATTTTTTTAAGGTAATCTACCGGTTAAGGTAGGTTTTTGGATGGACACAACTATCAAATAAATATTTTGTAACACCAAACAAAACCCAATCCAGCAACTTACTCTACATCAGGTCCCTCTTCATCTCTGTGTACTTCTTTCCTCCCTTCATCCCGTCCAACATCCCTATCCTGTTCCTGCCCTTTCCTCGTTTGCCTAGCATTCTCTCCTCTATTACCTTCTTTCACATCCCACTACCGCTCAATACGCCTTTCATCCATATTTATGTATGAATATGCTCTTATAAATGGAAATGGATGCGTATTTTCCAAGCATAAACACGTCGCCAAAGCACACATGCCTGAATGCCGATTTATACCACGCAATAGGTAAATACTTTGTTCAAGTAGATTTTTCAATTTCGATTTTTAAATATAAAAAGTAAGAGTGGGAGCGTTTGATCGCTATCGTGCAAGGGAAGAACTTAAACTTATTACTGTTGGTATGACTCTCTTATATTATCCTGATGGTTCAGGGCGCCGATGTTATGTGGAGCGGTAATAATTCCCTCATTGTCACCAGTAAATTCAGTTGTTCAATGCCCCTTATTATAGCCTTAGTCTCGCTTGCTCTCTTGTTGGATCAAGGGTCTCTTATCCTAATTTCTCCAGCGTACCCGCCACGCGTCCTTATTTCTCGTGGCAATTTTTAACAAAAAAATTGAATAGCGCTGCAATAAGAATCAGATGCATAATAATTGTAAATTATTTACTTCAATTCGCGATAAGGACGGGAACCTAACAACAATAGATTACCTTAAAATTGAACTTTTTAGAGAACATGTAGTTGTTTTGCCAATGTGCAACAGACTCGTAGTTTTATTGTTTCCATGCGTTACACGAAGAAACTATATCTGCCGTCCCAGTTACGGTCTTGTTATATCATTTTCGTATTGATGTTCGCCTCCGGATGACAGTAAATGTGAAGAAAACACATCGAATCACCGAATAGACCCACTTCTGTAAAATAATTTGAAAAATGCGGAATTCTGCTCTCATTGTTCATTTATAAAATAATGTTAGCCCTTTTGAAACTCTTCGGCACAAAAAAAGGCATTGAAAGACAAAAAATCGATACAGGCTCAATAAAAGGTTCATTTTCAGGTATCCGTTTAATGAAAGAGAGGACGTACTTTTCCACAGAGTTAATTCTAAACTAAACTAATTCTGTGGAAAAGTACGTTCTCTCTTTCACTCGATGGATGTACAAAACTTCCAGGAAGTGAAGCCTGACCCTGCAAGGCTTATACATTTTGGGATTATTAATTAATGAAGGGCTTATACACATAAATTTGCATATTCCTTTATCTTCTCAGGAAATAAAAAGTTAACTAATTACCTACCGGAGGACGAATAGATTCGCGAATACTGCGATCAGCGTTCACATTTACGAATGAAACTGTTCGTGAAAACATATACCGTCCTATCATGAACGCTTGCGCCCCTCTGTTTTTCATTAACCATTGGTTGTATGGGAGGGAGTGATCCCACACCAGGGCTAAAGTTGTATGTTGTCTAAGCGTTATTTAGGGACGTAGCAGTCCAGTGGATAGAGCGCTGTGCTACTGACCGATAGGGCCCGGGTTCAATTCCCTTGGACGCCTCTTGGCACCCCCAGCTTCACCCCAACTGTGTGGTTTTTCAGGTACTAGATCCTTCTGAGAAACCATAGGCAGCACAGGGAAAGGAACTGGTCCCCCTTCCCCTATGTGTGAATTTCACAAGTCGTCGGGCTTAATACTGGATAAACACTGTCATCACATTCCAGGCCAAACTCCAGGTCGATAACTGTGGTATTAGAAGCCAATAAAAATGATTAAACAATTAAAATAGAGTTACAGCAAATAATTTTTACCAAACCTATTAGCATCATGGTATATAAGTGTAAAATAATTTTCTTAAGTTGAATAATACCACGTGTGCTTCTTTACTTTATGAAATCGTCTTTCTGCCGTAACTGCATCAGTGTTTCAAATGACGTATCATACTTTAAAGTAGTCCATCAATAAAGTAGGCTATGGATGGTTGGTTGCACAGATTAACCACCGCTGCATTTCCAAGCCACAACTAAATATGCATAACCAGATACCCCACATGACCATTGACCCTTCTTCAACTCTACAACCTCTACATCCCTTCTTTCCCACCAACATGCCTGTACTTGTCCTACCCCTACCGCGCCTACCCGACGTTCTTCACTTTTATCAGTGTTCATTCAGCCTCATCGTCATTCAAAACGTCCTGCACCCACTTTTCATACCTTTTTTTTTATATCTCCTAACAACCCTCTCTTCTCCTCACCAAGCCTGGTACTTGTATTCTTTTTCGTTCTTCTCCACACCCATAGCAAATCACGTGTGGGCCATAGTATTTTTAAAAAAATGGGGTGAAAAAGTTTTTTCCTTTAATAGGTTGGTTGTGGTGGAAATGTCCCACAGCTACGATAAGCGACGAATGCAAATTTACGCTTAATGGTTGCTTTAATCACAACTGTCTTCGTTTATGGCCATGCCTTGCATAATTTGGAAATTACTCAATTCATCGGAACCACTTATTTGGTGGTGTATAACTGCAGGCGGAGAGAATAATGGGTGGAATTCATGAATTAATTGAAAAATGAATCAATGAAGAAATCACGTTAGTGAGTGTCATTTAAATTGCTCAATTACAGCGCACATTACTGCACGCCGAAATACGAGATTAGATAAGGCTTAAAAGTGAAGTCTTATATGATTTAAATAATACAAATGTTCACTTTGTTAGAGTGACTAATTTTAATAAATATTGTCTGACCAAAATGTTGCTTTAACATGGATTTTTCTAGGTTCAGAAAATTTTAAAAAATCTCAATCCGTTCACCTAATTAAATAACCAATTGCAAGTATGTTCCTAATGGAGTTATTTTATTTCCGCACTAAAATTTTAAGAGAAATCAGGTGAATTTAGCAAGGTCACGCCCGTTTTGATTAACTTTATATCACTTCTCTTTTTTGCAGTAATTTTGAGATGTTTCTAAAGAGAACGGCATTTTCATTAACTCTTCCCGTAAGTTTTTGAGAAATATATACTTACGCACGATATGAAGACGATTTGTAATGATTCCATATGTGCACTTTCTATCGGATTCCTCCATAAATATACGTACACATCAACTCTCACTGCACGGGGTGTTGTGAGGAGAGCAATTCTATTTCCATAACGGGTAAACTTTTACATATCTCGGAAGTGTTTTGGACCAATACGGTCAAAGTGGTAGGGACGTAAGGAGAAGAATTGCGCTAGGCAAGGAGGCTTTCTCAAGGAGGAGGGAGTTGATGACGGGGACGTTGAGTAGAGATGTTAAGACAAGACTCGTAAAAACTCTGATATGGAGCGTATGGAGGTACGGCGCGGAAACGTGGTCACTGAAGCAGGAGGATAGACGTAGATTTGAGGCTTTTGAAATGTGGGTGTGGAGAAGAATGGAGAAGGTGAAATGGACCGAAAGGAAAACAAATGAGGAAGTACTAGAGATGGTGGGTGAGGAGAGGGGTTTGTTGAGAGAAATCCTATGGAGGCAGGAAAAATGGATGAAAGGCGTATTGAGCGGTAGTGGAATGTTGAAGAAGGTAATAGAGGGGGGAATGTTGGGCAAGCGAGGAAAGGGCAGGAACAGGATAGGGATGTTAGACGGGATGAAGGGAGGAAAGAAGTACACCGAGATGAAGAGGGACCTGATATAAATTAGTTTGATAGGTGGGGAGTCACAAAATGTTTATTTGATAGTTGTGTCCATCCAAAAACCTTCCTTAAACGGTAGATTACTTAATAATAATAAACGGGTAAACGTTATGCGCATTGAAGCGATTTGTAAAACTTTAATAAATAGTGATCACAGGCATCCTCCCAAATGCCCTCGTGGAGTTTGCATGGTAAGTTGTATGTGCATGCAGATGATTGAAATTAGTTGGGTTGTAATTCCAATCTAGACTACGAAATTCAGTATCGATTCTTTGATTACGTTCAATTTACCATTGGAATCTGCTTTTCTAGTACTGTGAAAAAAATGTGCGATAAAAAAGGTTTTTCACCATTTTGGCCAATTTCATATTTCCTTTGAAAAGCAAGCGTCCCCCTCCGCTCCCTCCCCTCCCATCCCCCCGTAGTTGTTTTCAGCGTGAGCTGCCGCCTACACTGAAAAAAAAAATTAGCCGTCTTTGACGTGAACTCTAGGATATGTGTTGATATAGTGGCGGAAAATGGGTGGGTTCTATAAGTATTTTTAAAAGATTTTGCCATAAACTCCAACGAGAAATAATAACTCCTTGAGAGTTTACGATCTGTGACTGATTGGACGGACTACGCCGTCGTTGCATTTCATCTTTTAACTGTCGGCTATGTCGGAAGACCTTTTATTATCTGAACCCCAATTCCTCTCGCGATTCCCAGAATTTTTTTATTTCTTTTCCTTCCCGGAATTCCAGGTCAGATTCTGTAATCGTCCCGTTTCCGTTCTTTCCAATTTTGAGATCTCGATGGCAGCAGCAGCAGTGCGGACTTATTACTGTGCCATGAGGCCAACGGGAATATATCTTCAAATTGTCAGGGGGGAAGAGAACGTGCGACGATATTTGCTCATCGGTGAAATTTACCCAAAGGAACCCATTCTAGATAAGCAACAATTTCAGAATGTGAAAATCATTCGCCTTGACCGGGATGAATGAATTTTACACTCTGAAATTGTTGCATTTTCATATTATCAGATGATTCCGTTAAAAGTAACGGTCTCTCCATAGGTTTTTTGGAATTTGGCCATTCTGGAGACATTAATTTACCGTCATCATTTGGCCCTTTCGCCTCGTAGGGAATGGCGAAGACCAATACATACTTGGACTTAAATTTTAGTGAAATCGAGGAAGATCATGGGACTTGACAGTGGCTAAAACAATTTTATTGTTTTGCATGATGGTTAATTTCCACTGATTATAGCCTGAAACCCTAACCTGTCACTATTACAGGGTGTATCACAATGCATATAATAGTCATGGTCAGAGAACCAAGGAGATGCAGAAATAATATTTTTTGCCGTAATTTCATCGTGAAAACAGTAATTTTGATTCAAGTTTTGCAAAGTTAATAAAATATTCTCGAAATTAAAGATCCTCACGGACTATCTGAGAGCATTTTTCCGTACAAACTGGTCGTGAAAGAAACAAATCAGATCATTATACTTGAAAATGTTACATATGAAAATATATATTTATGATTGATTTGATTCAGCTTTTTCAGATCTTCCCTAGGCGTTATCTATACCATCAGGATCTACAATATGCATATGCATGTATCCAATATGCTATGTATACAGAATGCTATCTATACAATATCTATGCATATGCATCTATACAATGCAGGGTTTGATTTCGTTATTATTACGCATCGTGCGACGGAAGAAAGAGTTCCTGAATTAATCTGTGACACTGTTCATCTCTCTGATTTATCCTTGTCGAAGCTACCCATACAATTTGGTGGCGCGAAGTGTGATTTAATTTATATGTTGTTATTTACCTCACATGATACACATTCATCATAAAATCGAACCTAAGCGCCCTAATATTTTCACTATGAGACTAACATGTCATAATATTGTCAATTATTGCATGGTGTACACGTGGGACAACCCTCGAATATATCAGGTTAGGATGACGCCTATGCGTTGAAACCGGTGGTACCTTAGTATAAATATTTAGTTATGTATTAATATATTGAGTGGTTGATTGCATTCATCGTCATTTTATTTTCGTACGCGGTATATCTTTCTGTTCACATGACCTAGGATTTTGCGAGGGGAGAAATTGACGTGGGCCAATGTTTATTTCTTTCTCGCGAGGCGTCAAAAGAGGGTGGGTTCTGAATCAGGGCAGGCAACACGGTTAACCCAGTGACAGTTACAGTGGGAACCTCTCGGACTCCCGATCCCCTTCTTCGCATTGACAACAATATTCCCCCTTACGTCCCGACGCGAGGGCAACGATGGGGGTGAGTCAACGAGCCACGTGCGCCTTAGTCACCCCCCACCCCCCTGGCTCCAGTCGACGGAATTAATACTCCCGGTGATGCATACATTCGTGGACAATGAATGCTCGTTGCTCTCGCACTTGCGACACTTCACTTATCAATTATCTCCGAATCTCTCTCTGTGCCAATTCGCGCCTGACCCTCCCCCGTCCATGTACCCCTAAACGGTGGCTGCTAGAGTACGAGCCCGTCGTTGCGACGAGTCTCATCATGTTGAGGGACAGTCTTCAAGAAGACCAAGTTTGATTGGTTGGGTGTGGAAACATATAAGTGAGGCAGAGATGACCCAAAGGGGTGGGGGGGGGTGAGCAGGCTCCTCCACCCTTCTTGGAGATTTTTTGTCTTTGGTTTCGAGGTAGTCTACCGTTTAAGATAGATTTTGGATAGAGACAGATTACCTGCCAATGTATTTTAAGCCTCGCCAAACAAGACATGATCAATACAATTAAAAGTTATTATTTCTTTGTATATTCATTGGAAAGATCATTTGAAAATTAGTGTAATAGGTAAGAGATATAAATACATTTGCACATAAAGTGAAAACAAAGGTTATAAGGTATTCGAGAAGGAAGGCTAAGTTAAACGTTAAAATAAGAGGGCAAAATTAGAGCAAGTGAAATAATTTACCGATCTTGGAACTGCTTTGGACCAATGTGGTCAAAGTGGTAAGGACTTCAGAAAAATAATTACATTAGACACAGAAGCTTTTACAAGGAGGGAGTTGATGACAGGGATGTTCAGAAGAATGTTAAGCAACACCTCGTCAAAACTTTGATATGGAGCGTGTCTTGTAAGCGTGAAAATCAAGTCGTTGGATAAAGATTATAGATATGATTATAGATATGGATTACAGATTTTTAAATGTGGTTGTGGGGAAGGATGGAAAAGGTAAAATGGACAGTTATGAACACAAAACGAGGAAGCGCTAGTCATGGTGGGGAAGGAGAGAGAATATTTGGAGAAGTCCAAAGGAAGCAGGAAATATTTGTACATGGCGTTTTGATTTGCGCGATGGGATGTCGAAGACTGTGATAGAGGGGAGGATGTTGAACGAATGAAGAAGGGTAAGAAATAGGATAGGGATTTTGCTCAGAATGAAGGGAGGAAGAAAATATCTCGAATTGAATAGTCCAGGGGTAGAGCGTAGGACTATTGACTGGAGGGTCCGGATCTGATTCCCGGAAATACCTCTGGAAGCACCCTAGGCTCCACCCAAGCTGGTTGATTTTTCTGGTACCGGATCTTCCTGGGAAACCATAACTTCCACAAGGAAAGGAACTGGCCCCCCTACCCTGATGTGTGAATTTCGCACGCCATCGGTTTTAGTACTGGGTGAACTCTACCATCACCTACCAAACCGACCTTCCGGTTGATAGCTGTGTTTATGGTTCATTGTAGTGTCTGTCATATGTCAGGTTGTGCTTTGTTAGGGGAGGCAAAGAAATGCATCAAAAATCTAGCTTAAACGTAAGAATACCGTCTGCATCCAATAGTTCTCCCTCACCTTCCCTTCACCCACCAATGCTTGCTGCAGTACCACCCCTCTCCCTAACTTACCCTACCTGGCTCCTGCCTATATAAGTTGAAAAAATTTGTTGTATTGTACCTGATGATGATGCGCCGCATCGAAACCATGGTCGTGTTATATTAAAAGTGTGTGGAAGTGCAAAGTTTTCTTTTCTCTTTCTTTCACCCTGACCGTAAGAATACCAATTATAATAACAAAGAGCTATATACAGGTATTGTATTAACAATCCCGCCGCTCACCCACGGTGGCAGCTTTCAGATTATAGCTTCAAGTTATGTACTCATTGCTTCTGCTGGTGATTTTTAGCTATGGTTTTCGTCTACTGGAGAATAGATTGGCTGTTTACTCGAAAATTAACTGATATTATGCGATTCGTTAGGGTGAAGGATTGAATCGATTCCAACACGATGTCGAAGTTAATCCAGGAAAGAAATCACGTTCTTATTTGTCAGGAAATTGATTATCCCTCCTCCCTTGCCGAGCTGAAAATGAGCTCGAATATTTTAAATGCATATCTTGTAACTAAAAATAATAATTTTTGATGCTGCATTCATGGTGCGTAGTCGTCAAACCCTGCTACACACCCTAGCGGTGCTTTGCAGGGTACCGTGTAGCTGATAGAAAGATGGATGGAGCTGCGAGCCCCCAACGTCCTTTATTTCATCTATATGTACAAATTGCTCTGCTAGCCACCAGGAGAGTGTACGGCAGGAGGTATTAGGTCACTATCCATTTAGGGTAGTTATTGATTGATGCGGCTTCAATTATGCTCCATACTCTCGTGGTCTCTTATTTTTCAATGAGAAAAGGATTGCTTTAATCGATCGGCTCTGCTGTCAATTTCCCATAGAACTGTGGTCCTCCCTAGCACTGCAATGTGGTGATTGTGAATGCCTAAGCATTTGAGATAGTTTGTGATATTAGCGGTTGGAGATTAGTCTCGACGAGTTCAGACCGGTCCCTTAAATGATATATGATATTTATGCTACCGACTACATCAGCGGAATACTTTTCAGAAACTGCACTTGGCCCGATTAAGAGTGAGAAATTTAACACTAGATTGAACCAAACCCCCTTCCCTTGAACTCCCCTGAACCACATTGCGTCACGCAAAAGCTGAGGGGCAAGTTGGTCATGTCGGCGTCTCAAGTTGTGTGCCTTATTTTCGGGATGAGTGGAGGGGAAATTCTTTTCATTGCTTCGTCACATGACGATGGCGAACCCACCTTCCTTTTGTGGTCCTTCGAAGCCCCACATTCGTCCTCTCACACCGGTTGGGACAAGTAGAGACACGACTAGACATGCTTTAGATAATAGAAATTCACAAATTTCATTCCAGCGGATTAGTCAAAAGAACTAGGTGTATCAGAATCACTTGTTGCTATGAAACTTACTCTTAGTACAATGGGTTTGTATGATACAATTAATAATCTTCTTCAATGCATTCGTTTTTTGTCTACAACTAAAAGGTACCTTGGAAGCCTCCCCAGGGACGTGAGGCGGGGGTGGGGCGTTCGGACACTAACCGTGCACGCACAAATATAATTTAATACATGTATTATTATTAGGTATTCTACCGGTTAAGGTAGGTTTTTGGATGGACACAACTATCAAATAAATATTTTTTAACTCCAAACAAAACCCAATCCAGCAACCTACTCTACATCAGGTCCCTCGTCATCTCTGTGTACTTCCTTCCTCCCTTCATCCCGTCCAACATCCCATTCCTGTTCCTGCCCTTTCCTCGTTTGCCTAACATTCTCCCCTCTATTACCTTCTTCAACATCCCACTGCCGCTCAATACACGAATGAAAAAAATACAAAATTAATGAGTTTCACTTAATTTAATTTGAAATTAAATTTTACACGTAAATAGAACTCAGCGGAACATACATTACATAAGGTTGAGCCGAATACCATGGAGTTCATCATTCATTTGAAGATACGGATATTTGCTAGCATACAAAAACACTAGAACATATATGTATGACTGTAAATATCATGGAATAATTTATTTGTTTTGTTGAATCATTAAATTTGCTTTTTAATGATAAAAGTCTCGTGCTTGGGTTATACTTTATTTCGTGAAATGACCCTTGGAATGAATGAAAAAAATAAATATTTTGGAATCGCTGATAATTCCTGCAAACCCGCATACATGCATTAACTTTGTTTTGAAAATTAATATTCACCCGAATTGAACTCAATTTCCATTTACTGAGAATTATCCAAGAAATCAAGTAAAAAGTCTACATCTACATTGTACCCTACAAACCACCGCTAGGGTGTGTGGAAGGGGGTGATAACCAGGTACGCAGCTTCAAATTTAAGTTTTACTGAATTTATAGCTGCAGTATATATGTAAAATAATTCAGGATATATGAGGTAGGAATGAAAGTCGGAGGGGAATTATTAGTAAAATCGATTAGGTTTGCTGATGACCAAGCATTAGTTGCTCAGTCAGCCAAGGGGTTACAAGCATTGCTGAGTGGATTGGAGGTTCAGTGCGATAGATATGGGATGAGAATCAATATTAATAAAACAAAGCTTATGCGATTTTCCAGAAAGAAAAAGGCTAAGCTATACATTAAAATAGGAGGAGAAAAATAGAGCAGGTAGAACAGTTTAAATATCTCGGAATTGTTTTGGACCAACACGGTCAAAGTAGTAGGGACGTAAGGAGAAGAATTGCGCTAGGCAAGGAGGCTTTCTCAAGGAGGAGGGAGTTGATGACGGGGACGTTGAGTAGGGATGTTAAGACAAGACTCGTAAAAACTCTGATATGGAGCGTAGCTATCTATGTACGGCGTGGAAACGTGGTCACTGAAGCAGGAGGATAGACGTAGATTGGAGGCTTTTGAAATATGGGTGTGGAGAAGAATGGAGAAGGTGAAATGGACCGAAAGGAAAACAAACGAGGAAGTACTGGAGATGGTGGGTGAGGAGAGGGGTTTGTTGAGAGAAATCCTATGGAGGCAGGAAAAATGGATGAAAGGCGTATTGAGCGGTAGTGGAATGTTGAAGAAGGTAATAGAGGGGAGAATGTTGGGCAAGCGAGGTAAGGGCAGGAACAGGATAGGGATGTTGGACGGGATGAAGGGTGGAAAGAAGTACACCGAGATGAAGAGGGACCTGATATAGATTAGTTTGCTAGGTGGGGAGTCACAAAATGTTTATTTGATAGTTGTGTCCATCCAAAAACCTACCTTAGCCGGTAGATTACCTAATAGAAAAATCATGAACATGCACTGTGGTATGTAAGTGAAATATACTTCTCTACGCATAAGATAGGAGTTGTTAGTTACAAGGAGAATGAACTAAGGTTAGATGAAATAATGATAACATACTAGACTGCTTTGAAAAAAATGCTTTATTTACCCATAGTGCGTTTGCTTGTTGTGATCCTTTCTCCTTTGTAGAAATTTGAAAATTTAATTATCTTATTAAGGCAAAAAATGCTTCGTTAACGCTAATTTAATCGAAGAAGCAATCGATGCCGTATGTTTTTAATTTTTTTGAGCAGTGGATTTTAAAAGACTGCTTTAATCCAAGTGTGGCCCACGGACATTCGGTAGAGTGATTTCTGCCGATCGGTTCGGATGCACCTCAGGTTGTCTATCAAATTCCCAGGATCCGGCCTCATGGGTGGTCGAGGATTTTGGCAAGTCCCATAAAAAAAGGTGCCCTTTTATATTCACGGCTCTGGCCGAATTTTTCATCGGATATATTTTGTGAATTTATCTCGATTACTCTTGAGGTGAACGTTTTGAGATCGGTAAACGGTCGACCGGAATAGGCATAATTTGAGCAGTTACGAAATCTATGTAATATCAACATTCGTTCTTTGGCGACTTCCCGCATTATTTACTTTTATCTTTACGAGTCAACAGTTTGTTATTTTTGAACGGTTCCTGAAAAATATATATCCTTTAGCAGGAAAAGCATTTAGAAGAGTGAAAACACTTATTCACCTACATCTCGTGCATGAATACCCCACTTTCCACCAAAAAGGTGTGTGGTGGGGGGTACAATTGCAGGGTTGACCTATCTCCTTACCTTATCTAAATTAGTGTACATAATATGTATAATTACTCTAATTTTAATGGTGCAAAATTCTTGAAGTTTGACCTTTAAAAAGGCGTAGAACATTTACATCTAATTAATTTGGCCACTTTTTATTTCCTCATTGAAAACGGTGGAAATGATATGATGACGCAACATAATTAAGTGTAGGTTATTTTAATTCAAACTGAAATAAGTTTGATTATGTTAACGATTTACGACCACTGCAAAACCAAACCACGCAACAAAAAAAAACTACGGCCGATGAAATAAGCTTTGAACCACTAGTCTCGAACACCAAATTCAATTACTAAAGCCGGTTGACCGAACACCTTCTGTCACACGTCACGTGGGCGACTACAGGCTACGATATAGATGTACAATCAAACTATTTAGTTTGTTCGAAACACGTGTGGGAGCTGGCGATAGTAGTTTACAAAACGCCTAACAAATTCGTTGTCTCGGGCGTGAATTCATGGAATCGACTTAACATAATGAAAAGAGAAACTTTATAATTCCACATAGATTTATTAGACGGACGACCTAGGTTTCGACGTGGCACGTCATCATCAGGTGATGATGATGACGTGCCACGTCGAAACCTAGGTCGTCCGTCTAATAAATCTATGTGGAATTATAAAGTTTCTCTTTTCATTATGTTACGCCTAACAAAATTTAGGTCATGCAATACGGTCTCATATCCCGCCAGGAACTTCTAATTTTCTGTTAAACACTCATTAATGAGAGTATTTTTCATTTTATGCTCAGCATCCGAGTATTTTAGTTCCAAAACTGGTCGACTGTAATCTTTCTTTCGACCCTTTCTAATAACCCCTAGAGGTCCTGGATAGCACTTCTTCCTTTCATCCCTTCTACTTGGCCCACGGAACTGTCCCTCGGCCTTCCTCTTTGGGCTTTCCTTCTGTTGCGTTCCTAATAATACTATTGTGCCTCAAGGTGTGCCCAATCCATCTGGTCCTTCTTTTCCTTATAGTACTCCATATGGTGTTCCTCTGTAAAAGACCTCCCTAGTTTCTCGTTTAATCCACTTGACCTTAGCATCCACCTTCAACGCCACGTTTTGAAGTCATCCATTCGTCTCTGAAATGGAATGGCCCATGACTGATCCATGAAGGGCTGAAATCCACACAGGAAATTTCGCATATATGAGGGCAGTACAGATAGTAACATCCGTTTTCGTGTCGCGTGAGAACTACGTCTAGAGAGCTAGAATGGTGGCTGTATTGACGCACACACTTTGGGTCAGTACGCCTCGAGCTGCAGTGGCTGGAAGGTCGCGCTGCTTGTCATTTGTTTACAATGGCGAGTCAAAATGAACAACAAAATTGAAATTCCCGCCGAATGGTGTGTCCAGAAAGTAACCCCCGTTATACAAGATACGTAGTAACCTAACTTTTCTGTCGTGTTTCCATGAAACAGAGTCCTAGTAATCTGTGGAAAAAGATTTCAGTTATCGCAAAAGGATTTTCACGAACTCTTCCATTAATTTTCAGGGACAGTTCATTGTTCAACACAGGCCATCATGGAGATTCGGATTCACTCTTAAACGAAGGACAGCATTGACGCAAAACTCTTGTCACTCATCACTATGGCCGGTACAGAGAAATAATTTTCCGATGAATTTCAGCAGTTTTAAAGTTTTTTATCAGTAAAAACCAAAACACGGAACGAACTTAAAATTTGGCGGAAACTTCTGTTGCATTGTTTATTTTGACTTGCTATTTTAAACAAAAGACAAGCGGCGCGACCTTCCAAACACTGCAGTTCGAGGCGTACTGACCTACTGTGTGCGTCAATATAGTGACCATTCGGCTCTCTCCACTAGTTCTCACGCCACACGAAAACGGAGGTTACTATCTAGATTACCTTCGTAACTTGTTCGTATTCGAAATTTATTCGAGCGCATCATAATAGCCCCCTCTTGAATGAGAGTATAAAATCGGAGTGGCGCTATTTCACGCGGGTGATTCTGCGTAATTTTTCCATTTTCCAGCGGGGATTCGAACGTCGAACTCCTCCGTGGACTTGCGAATCCCCCTTCGGTTAATTCGTCACGCTAACTACATCACTCCCCCTGGCCCAGTGCTTTTATCGCACTAGCCTCCCCTTTCCCCCTTCCTATCGACCCCCATCACGGCCGAAGGCTCATCCCTCTATTCTATCCTTGTTCGAGCATCCCCTCCTTTCGTATTCACGCATATTTATCTACCCCTCACTCGGTTACCCTCGGGGTAGCTTCCTTCCTCTCAAGAGAGGGCCACGTGGCGAAGCCTTCCTAGATTTAGTCCATGACCGGGCCTGTAAAAATTTTATTCATCCCCGTCATCTTTCCCCTTCGGAAAAATCACTACTATTCCAGATCACAATTGCAAACAGCCAAGTTATAACACAAAATAAACCGCATTGGACCACCCTAAATATTTGAGATTAGAAGAGTTTTCAATCGTACGCAGTTAAAAATGATTAGTATTAAGAGCAGTACAACGGTCAGGATGTTTTTATTGATTAAAGTAATGTACATGAATATGTTCGTGACAAATGGATGTATCAACTGCTCTTTTATCAATGTTTTAATTTAATTATTTTTTCTTTCGGAATGTAACGTTCTGAGGAAGGAGAATATGTGTGTTCGTAATGTATTTACGACCCCAGACGGCGACGGTCCCTCCCCCATCAACAGCTCGGGGCTAGAACCCGCCTCCATAAAATAATTAAGCACAGAGTGGTATGGGGAAATCGCAAAAAGGAAGAAATACCTTATCAACAGACTTGTTTTTTTTACTATGCCTACCCCGAAAAAGAACGGTGTGAAGGGTCATGTTATTTTTATTTCGATTAGAATCGTGAAAAAGAGACTTCGTTGATTCAGTTTCAATCAGTTTGTACGGACGCACACACTTATTTTCGTTTCGAGGTATTTGTTTTGTTTAAAGGAATCTCCCTTTTTGCTCGTGCGGAGACCGGCAGTCCAAATTTCGCCTGAAGGGAGAGAGGAGTTGCCTCTACCTCCTTTTCCTACCCTTCACTCCCTCCCGTCCCTTCCACGCCCTCTCGCTCTCCCTTCCCCGCCAACCACTCCCCCCCCCCCCGTTCCACCCACGGTCCCCCCCACTCCTATTTCCTGTCCCAAACTCGTACAGAGTCTTTTGTCCATGCCAAGAGGAGAGAAAGAGTGAAAGAGATTTTCGAAGGCTGGGAATGGCTTGGTTGCGAGATGCAGGGGTGAGGGGTAGACTCGCCGTGGTGGTGAACTGACAGACCTGGGGAAGCTTTTTTCAAAAACCCCTCCTCCCCCTTCTTCCGATCGCGCACACGGGGGTCTCCCATTACCTGGCATGGCTCGGGGAGGAGAGACCTTTCACCCTCTCCCCCACCCTACAACGCCCTTCTCCTTCTGCTTCCCTACTTTCTCCACCCGAAAGGCACATACGCAGGATGGGGAGGACGAAGAGAGGGATTGGGAGGCCATTCCCTCATCCTCTCCCTCTTCTCCCAGTTCCCGTATCGCCAAAACTACTCCCTCCCCCAAAAAGCCCCGACTCTCTACGCCCCCTCTCCTCCGGCCCTCGCCTTCCACCCTCCCCCCCCCTCATGGGCGAACACACTACGGAGAGGATTGGGGCGAAGGGGATGGTGGTTGGGGTTCGGTTGCAGAGGGTCGGGCGTGGGGGGAGGAGGGTGCCTTTTTCGGGGTGGGATACATGGGGAATGGTGGGAAGGAGTAGAGGGGAGTGAAGGTAAGGGAGCACTTCCCACCCCTTCCTGCCCCCTCCTCCTTGCAAGATTTTCCCCCTCCTGCCTAAACGCCGCCTCTCTTGTTTTTCAGTCTTCGGGGGTCCGTCTCGGAGTTGAGGTCGAGCAGTTGCGGGACGGTTGGGATGGTCCGTGAGTGCGGCTTCCTCTCCCCCTGGAACCACGGTGATAACGAGCGGTGACCGGGGATGACGACGACGGTCACTAGATCCAGAGCGCGCTCCCCGAGAGACTAAAAGCATGTGGGGTACTTCGGTGGTGTGCCGCGAATCGTTGGGGCTACGATGCAGTAGCGGTGCCGGCCGGACGGGCGCCTCCTTCTCGGCTGCCCCCGTGGAGAGAAAAGAACTCGGAATAACGTCGCAGTGTATTCGGTGGGTTCCCCCAATTCATACTCTGGGAGCCTTTCGAGAGGACTGAAAGCATGCATGCCCTTCCAGCTTCGTCTATTTCGGTTTTTTTTAGCTTCAGGTTTTGTTTGAATAGGACTGCCTCTGGATTTCCGACGCGAAGGTGCCCCACGTTAAGGGGACTTCGCTATAGCAAGTGAACCATTCTCTCCATTGCCTCCGCGTGGAGATATCCTACTCAGCCCTGTTATCCTCGAACCTCCACCGTAAAAAATTAGACTTCATCTTCTTCTAAATCTCTATATTACGGGTCTAGATTCAATTCAGCGTATTTTGTGTGTGTTTGATGAAATGGGCAGTCCCAATGCATATACGTCGAGCCAAATGGATTTATCAGACTGAGAACAAAAAGGTGAATGAACGGTGAAAATTTAATGGCATTCTCAAACATTTTCAACGCCAACAGATGAAGCGTGTGAGAAGGTAGTTTCCATTCAAAAGATTTAACTTAGGGAATAGATAAGATCTAAGAGTTTCGTCTTTTAGCATCGGCCCCGGTATTACGGTTTTCCAAGTGACGTGTGCGGCCCAGGAATCACCACAACCGCAACCATGTCGTTTTGATAGGACGAGTTGGAAACGCTGGACAGAACAGCGAGAGAAAAGGGAGAGGGGGAAAAGACATCCTATCCCAATCGACGTTTTTGTGAGTTCCTTCGCGTCATAAACCGCTTCGCCCCGTGTTCTCTACGTGATGAAACGGCCTGTGTGGTGTGAGGCGTGTTTCGGAACCGACGCGGCTTCTTGTGAAGGAGGAGAGAGAGATTTCAACGCGCGGGAGAGTCAACTTTTTGAAGTTCGCCCGAGGAACATTTTCCTGACGCACCAGCAACTGCGAAACGCCGCCGTGCGTCGGTTTGAAATATCCCGGGCCTCTTTTATGTGTGAGCCTCGCCGCTTTCGGCAGAGAGGCGGAATGGAAGGAGAGTGGTGGTGGAAAGGGATGGTTGCAGAGAGGGCCTGCGGGAGGGGAGGGTGGTCGATCGTCGCGGCGGTGGTGGCGGCGGCAGCAGGTGGCGGGAGAAACACGAAGACCGGCGGCAGCACGTGGTTTTGGCTTCTCGCTCCTGCTGGAGACGCTTGGCCGCCCTAGAGGGATTCTTTTCTAGCTCGGTGAGTCCCAGGAATTATCATGTTCTCTTCTAGATTTTCCATCCGTTGTTCCCGGTTATGCACATGGTCGATCCACTATGCAGTTGCACTGCATTGTTTGTGCGTAGCTGGTGTTTTCGAGATGATAATAACAAAGATAAGCAGGTCGTGATTGAATTCAATTAGAGTGGAGTTTTGCTTAAGCAGCGATAGCCTGGTAGTAATACGTGGACATGACCCTTCTGGTACCGTAAAACATCTCGAAAACATTAACCATAAAAAACGAAATTACTTTTGCGATCTACATCTTAAGTCCAAATAAGCTACTCTTCCGTTTAATTGGTATTTTGTATATAACATCTTATGAAGTTGTACAATAATAGTTTATGGAATGGTAAACCAGCTGATAGTTACATTAAACTGACATGCTACGCAGGTTGCAGTTAATTACCTATTGACATTTTTCTTGATGAGAACTATAATTTTTCGTATGTGCACTTTCCTCTTCATTCTTGAAAATTTTCCCCTGGTGAAACCATTTAAATAAAGTTCCTAACGTTTAGTCTTTTTCTCTTCAATGTATAAATCCTATGGATTGCAAAGGCCAGAAAATGATCAGCAAAAAAAATGATTGGAGGTCGGCACTTGAATGTTTTCTTGCTATGGAGGAATTCCAGCACATGTAATACCAAAAATTGCCACTGAAAGGCTGTTAACAATGACGTCCTCTAATCTTCGAAACGATAGAGATGAAGTTCGAATGATCGTCAATTGACGATTTGATAGGCGAAGTTGAGTTGAACCTTTTCCTTTAACCTGTCCTGTAAAATACCCACGTTCAAGGAAGAGGGTCCAATTCCTTTCCATTTAACTCATGCGGTTTCCCAGAACTTTTTGAACAAAGAAAGAGATGGCTGGCGTTTTCCTAGGGCCTGGAACAGCAATGAGGCGAATGCTCTTCTTTCGGTACGATTTCGTCTATTTCAGATTTCATAAAGCAGAATCAATCAAAAAGCCCCATCGACGGGAAGCCTGTTAATTTATTCACAGTATGTCGAGAGTCCTTTTGGAATGACACTTCTTAAAATCAGTAGTTTGTTAGAATGGATTTGATGGTAATCTGCCGTTTGGGTTTCGCGAACAAAAATCATTTTTACTCGATGAAAGAACATTTTTACTATTCGCAATCGATTGCCCTTGTTTAAATGTCCTAATTTCCATACTCTTGTGTGTGAGCATGCTTTTGTTTATTGATGAGCTCGGGTGTTTCGCAGTCATTCGATCCCACCAATGATGGTACCCGAGAGTATACTGTCTTAGGTTTTGTCTTGAAGGCGTCAAGGTTGTCAAAGTCTTCGATTCCGAATCGTGTTCGAGTAGTTAAACGAGTTGCGAAATTCCTCGTCAAATTTGACTTCATAACGTGATAGGTGAACTGAGGCCACCCATTCACAATAATATTGTTAGCATTTGATAAAGGGTGAGGGAATTTTGATTATTTGTACTCCCAGGGCTCTTCATGCCAATATTTGTTAACCCCGATGTTCCGCTTGAGTTCAGTCTTATGCTCTAAGGGAAAGTACGTTCATAATTTTGCCTTTAACAGAGGTGTGTTTCTGGATCTTGGTCTCCCATACTGAGCCACAAAATGAGATTTATCTGCAGATTTATGGCAAACAGTCTTGCGAGATTATTTTCAGGATGCATATGGAGGTATTCAGGTATTCAGCGTGCATATGGAGTAACAATAAAGCTCTCTACCAACATGCTTAATGACAGATAAATTCTTTTACGATCTTAGCATTGTACCCCGGGGATGACTATTATCAATTTCAGAACCTGGTTGTATCGTTGTCAGGGTGGTTAGTTATTTTTATGGAATTATACAATTAAGTTAGAACTAATTAATACATTCACGATACTATGTTCTAGAGATTGACGGCCCTTGTGTATTTATAAACCGCCGTATAAACTGCCTTTGCCACAGCAATAGTATCGTAAATATGTTTGATTATCTGTTTCGGGAGAGGGGAAGAATGGTGTCGGTTAGCTTGTAGGGCGTTTCTCATCCTCTCAAGTAATTTACACACAAATTTCCCTTCTGATTTCTTTTGCCTCCGAATATGGACGGTTATTCGGCGACTTAAATGGGATTAGGAAGTCGACGGAAGATTCCAGAGCGTGCTTGGCCGATTCTCGATCTAAATAAAGCGCCTTCAAACCCTGTTCCCCTTAAAACCTTTCGCAAAACCTTCGCGCATACGCTCATATTCACACGACCACGTTGTATTCGACTGTTGCAGCCCCTGGCAGGACCTATAGCAAACTCGTCCGCCTCCTCCTCCGCCCCTTTTTCCTCACTCCTCCCTTTCTAGTTCAACCTCGAACCTTCTTTTTTTCTGGTCCTTTCCCATCCTTTTCACGGCCTGAACCGACCCTTTCCTCCATCCCCTCGGCACATTTCTTCCCATAGAGCGGTCAGAAGTCGACCCCGAAACCATTCTCGTCGAAGGGACTCCTGGTCAACTGCTACTCTCGATCGGCACTGCCTACCACTCATTTCAAAATCCCCGAAGCCTAACGACATAACAGCGCCATTCATTACTTTCCCAAAACACGTCGTCGGAAATGGTCTTTTAAGTCAAATTGTGATTGAAATAGTGGGAGGAAATGGTGGGGAGCGGATTCTTCCCGGATTCTCTCTCTCAGAAAGAGAGATCTTTTTTCCGTGGAATTTGTCATGTTTTATGTTGTGGTTTCCGGCGACTCTTGATGTTTTATTCTCGACTTTTCTGGGTAAACCCCTAAACCTTATTGGTGAGGTATAATGAAGTGCTGTTCCGAAATGACGACGGCTCTTATCTTTTTCGGGTCATGGTAGTTGTCGCGCCCTGACAGAACATGCTTTTCAAATTCCGTTTGACTTCTCGCAAATTTCACCACTTTCTGGATAATTTATATCGTAATCCTTGGTCATCGCATTGTAAGAGGACCCGTGGAAGTGTATCACTACCGAAATGAAATCTTTAATTATAGATGATTGCATAATAAATAGAGGTAAGAATAATACAGTGGAGAAATTATTGCTTCGATTAATTTAGAAACAGTAAAATATTAATTCCGGGTTACTCAATATATATTAAATAAAAATATTAGTAACGCAAGATAGACATTTAAACTTAAATGATAATTATGATGTTATTATGAAAATCGGACTTTTGACTGGGGTTTGAATGAGCATTAAAGTCGAACTTGAACACAGTGGCACAATAAAACCTCAGAAATCCGGATTTGAAATACAGCTTTTATTAGAAAAAACCCTCAAGGTTAAAGAAGTTTAAATCCCAGAAATGTGAAAGTGACGTCGGATTTCATGGGTTACGCGCTTTAGAACAGTATGTGGGTTATCCTTCAAAGAGTCTAGGTTTAAATACGAGTAGTTGTAGGAAAATTTAATGAAAACATTAGAGAGAAAAGTTACTTTCCTTTAGTGAGGCCACATTTAGAATACCTGATGTTCAGTAGGTTGCTGGATTGTATTTTGTTAGGAGTCACAAAATATTTATTTGGTAGTTGTGTCCATCCAAAAACCTACATTAACCGGTAGATTACCTTATAATAATAAATTTAGAATACGCAGCAAGCGGTTAAGTTTTGCCGGGATACTCTAGTGTGGGTCGAGCGCTGGGCTACTCGAGTTTGATTCCAGGTATTTTACCCAGGCATCACATATCCATAGGAGAAAACATTGATGCATTAATTAGACAAGGTTCAGAGAAAATTCCCTGGGTTTGTTAAAAATTGCTGCGAGAAGAAAGTAAGCGTCACAGGGATGCTGGAGGAATTTTGCTGGGAGCTGTCTTGATTCTCGAAGAGAGCAGACAAGACTAATACTTTTAGAACGGTCTTGGGAACCTTGAGTTTTTTATGGCACAAAGGTAATTTTATGGCACCAAATTATATTGATAGATTCGACCACTGGGATAAAATTAGAAAGAGATATACATGGTCGAAGACTGATTTAAGTTCTGGTTCCTTCCTCGCACAATACGTCTCGTAAATATTACAAAATACCAGCTTAGAAACCGAAAAAATTAATGTATATGAACCGACTGCACGCTCTGCACTTATTGTCGGTGCCCTAACCGCCCGTAACCCCCACCACATGTCGCGGCGGATTTCGGGGTATTATCGTGGGGGGGGGGGGCAGCTAACATAATACAAAGTTTTAAGTATCTTAGCATTTCTAAAAAGTTGCGGAGTTTTTTAATTCAATATTGTCTTCCACTAAGTTGTCTTCACCTAAGGTTTGACATTACTCTTTGGGGGAGGGAAATGTGCACTGCCGCCCAAATATTGTTGCAAATAAGTAGAGAGGATATGGATTGTGTCACAGTTACTGGCTCGGCAAAGTTTAGAGAGACAGCCGATGGAAATTTAAGAAACCTCGGCGAATGCTACGCTCTGGTTGTTTTTGTTCAATCACTGCAATTTCGCATGAACTCTTTCGCCTTCCATTGAACCTAATTATTGTGTGGGAAGGTGCCAATACTATATAGACAATATTGTTTTTTGCGAAACGCTTTACCGATATTTCGGTCAACTAGGTGACAATTTTACGGGAGTGAGAATTGGATAACGGGGAAGACAGCAGTAACGAAGTTGCTTGCCGTGGTCAATTGGGTGAGAAGTCAATTTTTGGGTGATGCGCCGTTCCTTTGATAATTAAACTAGCTAGGAAATTAAGATTATCTTAAGCGTAGTTCCACTGGTGGTTTGACAATGTTAAGGGTCCTCATCAGTCGTGCATGCCTGAATGCGTTTTTAAAAATGTATTATTAGTAGTAATCTACTGGGTAAGGGTTGGTTTATGATGGACCCTTGCACTACATAAGAATGTACCCCCAAACCATAACTAACATGACTCAAGTTAAATTTCATAGAGCATATGATAATGTCTCTTTAGCTCTGCAATTATTCTCCTTCCCGTAATTCCATTTCGAATGCCGATTCATTTCCTCCTCCTGCCTCGCTATACCAAAATTCTCCTCTCTACACCTCATAGTCCTAGCGTCAGATTTCATCTCAGTATATCCTGCAACCACTTGCCCAGCCTTCTTCGGATTTCTTCCTACTAACATTTCCTGCTAACGTTAAAAAATTACGTAACTAGGCCAAGAAAATAGGTTTGAATTGAGTTCGTTGCTGTGGAACTTTCTGAGAATGACATGCCCAACTTCGTAATACCTTCGAATGAGCAATTTTAATGAGCTTATGGATATTATTAACTGTCGGATAATGATGTGACTTCCGAATCCAGTTGTTTTAATGGAAGATTCCGAGAAACTATTGCCTCCTGAAGTGTTGCAAACAAAGTTGGCTGTAATTACTAATCGGAATCATATACTAATCTATCTTAATTTTCTCTTTGTAATACGTTTTACCTGAAGTATTAATATGATCCATATTTTGAACTAAATACTCGTAATATGGAACTACGATCAAGTGGGAGATGAATGAATACAATTAGAAAAAAGGACCTCCGAAGTCCTCTTTGACGCACTTGAGTTAATTGAACCATTAGACGTATGTCTTGCCTGTTGTGTCGAGGATACGAGGCGTAATTTTTTCGGGTTGTTTCCGCGGCCTGAGATATTCGAATTCAATATCGTGTAAAAGGTTATCTTTACCAGAGTGTCTTATTCATTTTCTTCTTCCAGAACTTCTTTATAAGTAACTTTTTTACACCCCAATGGATGAATTTCATTGGATTCCAAAGCAAAATCCTCCATTTATTTATTCTTGAGAGTTAATTTTTGGGATATTCTCAATTCCTGGCAAAGAACACTTTCTCCACTATTTCATAGTTAATATAATGAGGGGTTATTCATCTGCCATGTAGAAGTGCTGACGTTCATAAATTTAAAATTAAATTTAAAGTCAACCCTCATCTTATAATTAGATATCAATTCAAGGCTACTTTATGAAAAGACTGATGCGGGTATGAGACCCCGTTTCAAATCCTGATGACACCTATGGGCACACCCGAGCTGTGTGATATTTCGGGTGGCAGATTTTTATGGGAAACCTCAGGCTGCACTGCGAAGGGAACTGGTAACCCTACCCTGATGTGTGAATTCCACATCTCCAGGTTATTATAAAATAGCTTGCCGGGGTTCATTCTCAGCCCAGATAGGCAGAATGGTTTTTGGGTGGGACCTCGTGATCACAACTGAGAAAAAGTTGGTGCGTAAATTATTCGATGAACTTGGCACTATTAGACTTGTCGGATGTTAATATAGATCGATAGTAGCAAATGTGTGATGCCTTTTTTTTTAAAACGAATCCATTATGATGCCAGGAATCGATGCTTTGCGTAACGATGAAAGTTCTCGTTGCCCTGGACGTCTCAACGCTTCTGCCTAGAGGAACAACAAATTGCGTTACGCATAGAGGTGCCCAACCCTCTGCCGACAATACTAAATCTTCCTCCTTTTTACGTGGAAGCTTAAATTCGTTAACTTGGTTGTCAGAGCCGAAATAATCCATTTCATCTGTCCATCCCAACTACAGAAGGCTGGTCTTCGGTGGACAGTAGGATGTACTAATACCCAAAGCGATAGAAATTTATGGTGGAAGCATACATCTGTGTAATCTAGGTTTATCGACTAAAAAGGAACGTTTTAACTTCTTCAGTCCTTGTTCAGTGCGTTGTAACCTCTCGACTCTGTTGGAATCGGGCTCGAATTGATCCTTTTGGGTTGGATCGAGGTCGTTCTGCATGATACGTGAATGGAAGATTATTCTGATGTTATTTAGCAGTTAATATGCAACAGTCCCCAGAAAGACATTGAGGATACCGGAAGAACCCTCAATCATTTCAATTCTGGCGTAAATGTAAGCGTAAGTGTTTCAGTTAGTCTTATCAAACCCTTTCTGGAGTGTTGTTGTTGCATCCGACGTCTACGAAGTAGTTGCACATAAATAGTACTTAAAACTATACAGAAAAATTTATAAAATTGAAAATATTCTTGGAATCTTAATTCGTGCCTGCGATTCTCTGAACTCATTTCTTTACCTCCGGCCGCCTGACTCCCAACAGTCGGGGATCCCTGCAAGAGAGCATTTTGACCCGAGCGTGTTCCGATCTAACCCGAGGGCAACTGGTTAATAACTAAGCTTAAACGTTCTCAACGACGAAATGCATGCATTTTCAGGCGGTAAAGTTCGATTATGTAGTCCTCGCGAAGCTATTTTATTGAAGTTTACGTCCGATTTGTCTCGCTTATCGGCTGGCTGTGGTATAAGAAGGAATAGGAATTAATAGTGGGAAATAAAAATTTCCGCAAGGAAGAAGTGGTTGATTCTCAGAGCTAACTTAAAAGATCAAGGCATGCCAATGTCTTTAGCGGGGCATCCGGATGCGGCACATTTGCATGAGAAAAATTTGAATCACGGCGTAAGTTAGTGATTTCTCAATTTTAAATTCGCCGTTGTGAAACGTCATCAATGACTGTAGCTCAGCTGGAGCATGACAGTACATCAGCTGGAGCAGGTCTCACGATCTTTCAGGGGAGGCAACAAGCCATGGATGGAAACTCTTCCGTGTTGTGCATCGAATTCATCCCACATACTATACTAGACCCAATTCTAAAAGCATGATTCCTTTGTATACTTTGGTAAATTCTACTAATATATTGTACATAGGTGAACACCTGGTTTTCCATTTAGTTCGCTGTTATTGAAATTGTAAGAATCATAGTAATAACCCTGATCGCTTGCTTAGGATGGAAGCGAACAACTAATTTTATTATTAGAGTAATATTAGTATTTTGTTTCCTATATCTGTAAGAGTTGTAATTTCCTTATGTATTTTCCGCCATGTATAGTATGTAACAATTAAAGGCGAAGCTGCAGAAAAAATGAAAATGCTTTAGAATTGTCATACGTAACTTCCCTACTCGTCAAAATCTAGTCTTGAGTTAATTTTGATTTGTTCTTATTAAAACTGGCTTATTAGGCTTTTATTGTGTTTATGCGCTGAGTGGCAATGGTGCTATATGCAACGTTTTCAAAGATCATAACTTTTTTTTATTTTATTACCATGGCTCAGTCTAACTATTGCTCATTTTTACCATAATCTCAGAAGCGAATGAGAAATGCATAAGCTACTGTGAATTTGCCTTTATGAAGTTGGTAGAGGTTAATGTTCTTGCGAAATAATGGTAAACTTTTATTTTTAGACATATGGAGTGACAGTGTGTCACTGATTGATTAATGAAGCGATACGAACTTTCGTCCTGGGCTGCATGTTACGACTTAATACGTTGAGAAACTCTGATTGTGATAGTATTCAGTTATTTTGACTAGACAAGCTGAAATTGCAGAGATGATTTGACGTTGAAGTCCTAGAATTCTCAGAAGAAATCATAGTATTAGTCTTATACGCTGGTAAAATGACTGATCGGACAAAAATCGAGCACTTGTATCAGCAATTACCTGGACCGAAAATCTTCGTATTAAAGATATATTAAATTAGTAAATGATTGATTTCACCGAAATATGGTCAATAATTGCAACAAATTGAAGCATGTGATAGCGGATGACGCGATTGACAATTCTTTGATTAGTTTTGCTGTTGCATTTTCTCTATTACAAGCAGAACTTATTCCTACATGAAAAATAAATTCATTCTGTTAATCATAGAAAGTTTACAAATGAAAATTGGAAAAATACGTGGAAATGGATATCTGTAGGTTGATGCGATTTCAGCAGTTTTTTCTCTCTGGAAAAAAATGTATTGCACTAATTTAATTGTAGGTTTAACTGGTAATTTATAGGATACAAAACTAATACATGAAATTCAAATCGCTTTTCTCCCCTGCGGGGGAAGTATTTTATCACGTGGAAGGTTTTATTGCTAATCAATTGGCGAATGAACTCAAAGAAAATATTTCATCTGAAAATTTTTGAAATGATGACTTGGGCTATGCATGTTCTTAGAGTTACCGCCACGCATGTACAAGAATGATTACTTCTCGTTTTCCTCAGTCGTCACGCACTCTTCGCCCTTAATTCCTCATCCTACTGAATAAGTTGGCTATGAACCCACCTTGGGATTCAAGCAATATGTTTTTGCTGTTACGAGTTTTAGAGGTGGTAGTCCAGGGGGTAGAGCACCGGGCTACTCTGATTTGATTCCATATGACACATCTGGGTATCCCGTTTCACCCTAGCTGTTATTATTTCAGGTACAAAATCTTCCTGGGAAAGAGGCTGGGTCCTCTTACCCTCGTGTGTATTTCGTGTATTGGGCCCAGTATTTGTTAAGTGGGCCCTATCCTCGCCTATCAAAGTAAACTGTAGATAGATTACTATGTATGGGATAGGATTGCGAAGAACGTGTAAAAAAACATAGAAAAATGGATGGAGACAAATGGACTAGACTAGATTTTCGCTTGGCACCCTCTAATATTTGCTGTTCCGGTGAGAAGTACCACTCGGAACTCCTATTGCGATTGAGTACAGGAATTACCTGTAAACTTCACCAATGGGAGAAGAAACTAAAATTGCCCGAAATCTACCTCAAGAAACAGCATCGCCATCGGTTCCCTTGGCTAGTCCGTGACCCGTGGCAATATTGTCATTAATATCGCAAATATTGCACTTGTCCCGGCCTATCTAGGGGAGCTGGAGTCGGCAGTAACTGCTTTTGAGTGCGCCGGTGGTCGGCCATGGTGAAATTCTGGTCACTAAATAATTGTGACTAATTTAGCGGATTTTCAGAGGCATTGAGTTAATTCGTTTATGTATCATTTCATTGCTGTTTGCATAATTCATGAGTGTCCTGGATTTTCGTTGGGTCTAACCTTTTACCCAAATTATAATTTATGTTGTTGACATTGCCTTTTTGATAATACTGAGAATAAGTGATAAGATGATGTTATACGTTGAAGATGAGTAAACGAGTAAGAGGTGATGTTTTGTGTTCGGGCCTCGTTATTCTTTTGCTCTCCCCATGTGTTTCAACCTGCCGGCGCACATGAATGTGTGAGCAGCATGTTGGTTACTGTTCATCATCCTACAGTAAGGATTCATTCCAGTCCAGAAGGCGTGGATCCTGAAAGCTGTGCGTGGAGCAGGACGTGACAAATGCAAATCTGCATTCAAAAGCAAATTGCACTTGTCCCGGCCTGCCTTGCGTGCAGAATCTCTACAGCAGCCAAATAAACGCCGACTTTGCTGGTGTCCTTAGAAAGAAGAGACTTTTGTTGCATGCAGTTATATGAAGTAGCATATAATATAATCTTTTTATTGGAGCACATACCGCTTCATAATTTCAAGGATTTTGATGCCCCCACTGTCGTAGTTTTCAAGCAAGTTTTGAAAATGTATTATATCAGTGGGGACTTGAAGAAAAACATAATTCACAGATAGCATGGTGTCATACGTGTTTTGAAATACACTATAATATGGAAAACCGCCTCTAGAAAAATCAACCTTCAGCTGATCCAACCTTTGCGCAATTGTTCATCATGGAAATTTATTGGGTTAGTGCTTGACACTTCTTGACACTTTTCGGTAACTCACTCCTAAACACTGATCTGCTAGGGAAGAAACGAGAGTGATGGTGAAGTTGGAAATCCTACACTGGTTTGTCTAAGTGTGGTTTTCTTAATGCCAATCCTTGTATTAATTAATCTTTAACTTGAAACCACAATAGGAAGCTATTACTATGCAGTGCTTATCCGATGTATTTTTACTTTTCGATGCTGTAGATATTTGTAGAAAAAACCTTTTGCCTTCTTGCTGTCAAAGTGTCGCTGTTGGTCACGACACACGAGGCATACGTTAGCACAAGTGTATAATATCTAATGGGGATTGCTTTGAAGGGGAAAAAATAGATATTCATGAATAAATAAATAATTTTTGAAAAAACACAAAAGTCGCGATACTTTTTGAACAGACCTCGTAGAAGGGGGTTGACTGCTAGGGAAGCATTATGCCGGGTTGAAAGAACAATGGCAGAGGAGTTCAAGGAAGAGTAACGAGTGATTTATTGGTTATGGATTGTGATACTAGCGTAAATAGAGAGAGAGAGAGAGCCCGACTCCTCGGAGGTGAGGAGAATGCCTAATGCCTTGCTTGCTGGCCTGTCTTGGGGAACGGCAAGGTGCGGCTGCTGGTTCGGGTCAGAGCGGTCTTACACTAGAATGGGCCTATTGTCTTGTCGCGGGCACGCAGAAGGTAACTAGTTGAATTAGACGCGGTCGCCCTTAGGAACTACTGGCCACGATTCTAGTTTTTTAGTCTAGATTCTAGGTTTTTTTATTTCCAGGCCCTAGATTATATAGGTCCCGGTAAGAGCCCTCTGACGCGTGCGCGTCCCTAGGCTTTAGGCGGGGCCTTTACTAGCTACGTCAGAAGGGCCAATGCCTTATTACCGGCTGGTTCACCGAACCGGAAGATTATTGACCAAATCGCCGTATTGACCTACGATGAACGTGCTAGGGGTTGCTGTTGCATCTCCTCAACAAAAGAATATGTAGATATATTTCTTCACGTCTTGGTCGGTTTAGTCGGTCCTTGTTGGATTTAAAATTGCCTTGCTCGTATTGCTCGTTCCAAGAGGTATTGTCTTCAAAAGGGGCAATCGTTTAAATGGGTGGTATTTTAATAGCAGTTTCATGGTGCTTACAATTGTTTCCAATAATATTCTTTTTACCTGGGTCAACTATGCAAATGATCAGCTTATCTAAAAAATTAAATATTTTACGGTATATTGAATAAATTATAGTTATCAAGTACTCGGTAATCTTTTATCGTAGGGAAAATTAATTTTTAGATGGATCGGTAGAATCGCCGCCATAACGTAACCACTCTATAAATTGAGGCCCAATGGCGACACCGTCTTTTAATGACGGCCTTATGATTGGTACATAAATTGCATCACGCGGTTAGAAGGGAGGCTGAGATGTGTTGTGATAATATGTGATAAGGGGTTAATCGATGTATTATCATATGTGATATGTTATTTTAGGTGGCAGCTTCCTGTTATTTATTTATCCTTTGATTGGTCACACAAAGGAATCGGGTTTTCTGCTTACTGCCTACTGGCTTAAATAAGTGCTGACAAACTTTTATCCACTTTGTAAACATATGACCAACATGAGGGAAATAAATACTCGTACAACTAAGAAGCCTTTACAAAGAGGTGGTGAAGTAGTGGACAAGGTCCTAGAGAATTCAAAAAAATAGATTAGTGAAAAGGCATGTAAAATACAAATAGTGTCGATTGTTATTCTGAAGTGAGATCTGGGGGGTCTACCACAAACAGGAGGGGATACGGCCTTGGTTTAACTCCCCCTACTCTCCCATTCCCCCTACCAAGTTGGTTGGATACGCGGGAATTGGTTTCCTGGTGGTGGTCTTGTTTGGATTGCATGGCATTCATTGTGAATTGGTATTGTGATAGATAATATGTATTAATCCCACAATTTATGTCATACCTGTGGCGCTTTACTTCTTACTTTGCCCCGGCTGGTTCATCGTTTGATGATGTGTTTAATGAGTTTTGGATCTTGGGAAGCAAGGCAAAAGAAAGGAAGTTATTACATTTTACTAAGGACAATCGAGAGGCAATTAAACATTGTAGATCATGTTCATTAAATGAAAAACATAATGTATATATCCACTGTTCTTTATTCTCGTATAACTGGTTTCAACTAGGTACTTGATGATGACGCCCAAGTGTTGAAACTAGTTGTATGAGAATAAAGAACAGTGGATATATGCATTGTGTTCTTCATTTAATGAACATGAACTTCCACAAGTTGAGTCTGAAACAATTGAATGCATTATAGATCATCTTCAAAAGTTCTTTCAAACACTAATCGTAGAACGCTTGAGCCTGCCATGGCTTGTTTTTTTTTAAACATGTGCATGAAAACGAGGTAGCAAAGACCATGAACTTGATTGGCACTAAGAGGCAAGGGGAGGGGGGAATAAAACAAGTTACAAGTAAGAGGAGAAATAGGAAACACATACTAGGTCACTTGGGTGTCTTTGAGAAACAGTGGCCCGCCTCTCTATCACACCCAAAAGGCGAAATGAATAATAGAAAATAAAACAAACAACCATTCGAACCCTACGGTGTGTTAAGGAATAACAGTCACTCTCGTGAATCAATTTTCCTTTTGTGTGTGATTGAGGTGTGTGTTCCCCTTACTTGTAACCTTGTTTTATTCCCCCCCCCCTTACCACTTAGTGCCAATCTAGTTTACGGTCTTGGCTATCTCGTTTTCATTGATTCACGACCGTAGCTACGCTCATTCTATATTTACAAATGTGCATTTTGAACTAAGATTTGGTGCTTTCCCGGCGTATCTGCTTGATGAAGTTTTCTCGGGTCTCTTCCACCGGGTCAGGGGCTCCATGTTGGCCGACGTTTAGATGCAGAACTCGTGCATCGTCCTCATGGCAGATGAGTACGATGCACAAGTCGAGCATTGAAGCGTCGGCCAACATGGAACCCCTGACCCGGTGGAAGACCCGAGCCACATGTGCATTTTGCTGGCACTGCCTTGTGATGTTCAGCTTATAGTCTTCCAAGGTATAAATACGAGAACACTGCTTCACGCCCTGCTTGTGCAAATACGTAAAATTAAATAATAATTTGACTGTGTAGCCAATTAAAAATGGACAACGGACAATTAATGGACAACCCTGCCTTACACCTCTTCCTAACACTGCCCATCCGGACTCTCCGTTCCCCACTTGCACCTGAGCAGTCTGAGACATGTACAGGTTGCGGATCAGTCTCCTGTCCCTCCAATCCATTCCTATTTTCTGCATTACACGCAATAATTTTTCCCAATTCACTCTATCAAACGCTTTTTCGAAATCTACAAAACAGGCAAAAACGTCCTGATTGTATTCTATATTCCTCTCGACTAGTGATCTCATTACTGCAATGGCATCACGCGTACCTCTTCCTTTCCTGAACCCAAACTGATCATCCCCTAAGTAATCATTTGCCTTACTCTCTATCCTTTTGTTGATGATCCTGAGAATAACTTTAGCTGCGTGGGATGTGAAACTTATTGTTCTGTAATCCTCACATGATTGAGCCTTTGACTTTTTTGGAATAGGAACTAACACCGATCTCACAAAATCTTCCGGCCAGATTCCTTCCTCATAGATACTACGAATCAGCCCATATAGAGTCTTCTTCCCACATTTAGAAGGCTCTATATGCCTTTTTTGATTCAGGAGTTTAAAAATGTATATGTGGTTAGTCTGTTTTTTTCAAAATTAACCATAATATATGGTTATTATATGGATTAAAAATAATCCATAATGGATTTAAAAAAATACAATATTATATCCTTTATTGGTTTTTTGTTACCACTGATGTTTATACCTGTAAGAATAAATTGAACCAGTGGTACAAACAAGTTGTAATTAACTGAACCTGGAGACAACATATAGTAATTGTAATATATCTTGGCAGTTTTCTCTGTGTTGTGTAATTAACTGAGTGTGAGAGTAGCAATTGTCTGTGATGTGGTATAAAATTTAAGTTTGTCTCTCCTTTGAGCAGTTACCTCAAGAGGGTAGAACTCAAATCATTTCTAAGCTCAATACCATGAGAAATTCAAACATCAGGGTTGAGGGGCTGAGTTCCTTTCCTTATGCCAAGAATCAAACCTCCAGACATAAGCCCTGTGCTCTATCCACTAAGCTACTATGTCCCTACCGTGATTGATATAGGATGAGAAATATGGCAAACAAAAAATATTTTGAAACGGAGAGGTTAAGTATTAAAATAAGAGTCAATAAACTAGAGCAGTTGGACATGCCTTGGCAGTATTTTGGACTGAGATGGTCAAAGTGGTGTATATGAACAATAGAAATAGAAGAAGAATTGCATTAAACATTTCATGAGGAGGAGGAAATGGATGACAAGGATGCTAAGGATATCAAGAAAACATTTTTGAAATCTTTGATATAAAGCATGGTTTTGTGTGGCATGGAAACATGGTCATTGAAGCAGGTTATTAGGTGAAGATTGAGGGCTTTTGCAATATGGCTATGGAGAAGGTGAAGTAAATAGAAAGGAAAATAAATGAGGAAGGGTAAGGTATGGTGGGGGAGTAGTGGGGATTGCTGGGAGAAATCATAAGAAGACAAGATACATGGATGCAGAACATTTTGATTGGCAATGGAATGTTGAAGACTGTGACTCAGAGAGGAGGGCATTAGAAAGAGGAAGGGAATATGTATGTTGGGTGGAACAAAGGGAGATGAAAATTAGGCAGATTAGAAATTTGCATTGTAGTGTAGGGTACTGTATTATGTCCTGTGGTGAGACTTACAAATATTGTATTGGCATTTAGTGAGTGTCCATCCAAATCCACCATCAAAAATTATATTAGAATAAGTGAGGAGAGTTTTTAGCATAGGTCTTCATCTACAGCGACCTCATAAAATAAATTTCAGTACCATTTGGTATTTGAGATTAAACAAGATTTCAACACATTGAGGTGGAAAAAGAAGTTCTTGTGAATTGGTCAATTATTCCAGTGGCATCATTCTGGAGGTGGTTAGAATACTGACGTGGTGACTTGGGAGAATAGGGGTCTAAAATGGTCAGCATTGACATGGCATTCTATTGTGCATGAAGCCTTACTTTTCTGTTTACTGTTAAGCTGGTACATCTTCACTTCTTCTCAATATATAAGCCTAAACCAGCTTTTGGGGCCAGTAATTTATTAAATAAAATTCACATTTTCTCTTTTAAAGAGGTTGAATTTGGGGTTGTAATGGAATAAGGTAACATATTTACTTGCTTGGGTATTAATTTGAGAACATTTTGCTGTGCTATAATTTTAGGGGTTGCTGTCAGTTCTCCTAAAAATTTTAATCATGAGCATAGAGAAGAATGTTGTAGGTGTGTATGAACAGTCAACAATGCATCAATATAATGAATGAAAAGAAGAGGGGTGAGAACACTACTTATGGGGGAAGGTTTTATCATGAAGTAATCACCCAATTTATATGCAGATAATAAAAATACATTTTGACAAAGCATCATTGGTACTTATGTATGTTAATGTTTAGCATGTATTCTGAAATTTAGGTAGGCCTACTTCTTTTCCTGGTGACCTTGTTGGTTTATGCATGTGGATCCTTCATGTTCTGACCGCATATGCTCTGATGTTCATAGATTTCTATAGCAATGGACATGTTCCTTCATAAATTCTTAGATTCTGCAAAGTATTGGTTACAAAATGTAGTTTTTTAGCATCGAATGAATGTACATTAAAAAAATTGAAATACTTCATCATCCTTATCAATTCTTTTTATGAATCCAGTAATTATTTAAAATCTTCTCGAGGGTAGTTTAATTTCAATGATTCTTGTGATGATAAGAAATCTTTAAGTCTAGTTGTGTTTTTTTACTCATTCACTTCTTGATTATGTATATGTGAACCATTATCTCAGTTAAACTCTACGACTCCATGACAGGGCCATGGTTTCAGTTTCAAAGAAAAGAAAGGCAAGAGTATTTTAATTTTGATTTATCAACAACCTTATTATTATGATATTTATGTACCTATAGTAATGTGGCCTTTGATTAGCTCAGCAACCCTTTCAAGGTACAAGTGTTGAATTGATTATCTTTTTGGGTACATTAATGAAAAAATATTTTGGTAAACACTGAGGAGTGACTCAGTTTATTGCCATGGAGCCAAGGGAGATTCAATTCCCAGGCAAGGTGTTACCATAAAGCCACTGCCAATGTTCAGGTAACTGAGATATGAAATGTAGGTTATTTTACCAGAAATTGAAATTTGACCGCAGAAGGACACTAGAAAATATTGCAAATAAATAAATACTTTCCTTCCACCTCTTAGAAGAGATCATTTTACAAATGTCTAACTGTGGTGTTTTAAATCATGCAGAACCTATTTTGTGTGCAAGTACATTTCTGTAAGCAATCGGGATGGTGCGGTTGCTAATGTACATGCTTCCCACCGAGAGGGCCTGGGTTCAAATCCCGCAACAAATATTTTTCAGTTGTATCCCTACTTGAGGTGCTTTGTGGAGAGCACTTTGAATGAGCACGATGTCCGTCGGATGGAATGTTAAACTGTGGACCCCTTGGTGCCTTTCAACAAGAGCAGGCTAATGCTGACGCCGGGTTTCTCCCCACTCTTCCTTTCCCATTCATCCCTAATGGCACAAATTACCTTAGCTGTCAGTGCCTCCCATAAATACTACTACTACTATCACATTTCTATACCAACTAATGCATATTTATTTTCTCTTGTAGAATAAAGAAATTTTCCATTTTCGTTGGCATCTTTACAAGTTAGTGACTCAAAATGTTGAAATTTGTTGCAATTTTTAAAAATCAGTGTTTACGTATTTAACAAAGTAATTACGGAGGTTGTGCATGATGTTACAAAATGGAAAAACTAATGAAAACAGCATACCACCTTGATCAAAAAGTTCCCGGAATTTATTCAGAAAATTAAAAATACAAGTTTATTCATCTAAATCTATATTGTCCCCTTCAAAGTAATCCCCATCGACTGCAACACACTTATGCCAGCGCTTGATCCAATCCTCGAAACATTTTTTATATTTGGTTTTCGGTATGTCCATCAGTGCTTCCTGCGATTTTTCCATTACTTCCTCTCGGCTGCTAAAACGCGTTCCCCGTAATGGTTTTTTAACTCGATTGAACAGAAAGAAGTCACAGGGAGCCAAATCAGGTGAATTCGGTGGCTGTTGGATGGTATTTGTTGCATTTTTCGTCAAAAAATTACGAATAATGATAGCACTGTGCGACGGTCTCGACGCACTGTGCGACGATTTCTGGTCTCTTTCGGCGAATCGCTTCACGCAAACGTCTCATAACGCCCAAATAATACTCTTTGTTTACTGTCTGGCCTTCTGGCAAAAATTCATGATGCACTACACCGTTGTAATCCATGAAAACCGTCAGCATTGCCTTCTTTTTTGACTGAAAACGACGTGGTTTTTTTGGTCTCGGCTCATTTGGTGAACGCCATTCACTTGCCTGATGTCTGGATTGCGTGTCGTACTCATAAACCCACGTCTCGTCTCCAGTAATGATCCTTTTGATGAATGTGGGATCGGATTCAGCCTCGCAAATCATGTCTTTTGCGACGTCAACACGGTCTCTTTTTTGCATGAAATTGAGGTCTTTTGGCACCAACTTTGCTGCTACACGACGGAAACCCAAATCATTAACCACAATGTCTTGGGCGGATCCACAGGCAATGTTCAAGTCCTCCGCTATTTCTCTGATGGTTAATTTGCGGTTATTGACCAACATTTCTTTTACTTTATCAATTTTTTCACCGACTTTCGATGTCGATGGTCTGCCACTGGGTTCATAATCTTCGATTGACTCACGACCACTTCTGAACCGCTCGTGCCACTGGTAAACGACCGTTTTTTTTAGAGAATCGTTGCCGAAACACTTTTCCAACATTTCCAACGTCCGTGCGCCACTAAATCCGTTTTTTACGCAAAATTTAATACGGGTTCGTTGTTGCAAATTTAAATCCATTTCTGCAATTGTAAAAAATCGCCAACACACACAGAGATAGATGTACTCTTGGCTACGTAACTTTTGCAAATGTCAAGTTATGACACTAAGATTTAAAGGGAATATCAACAACAGATGTACCAATTTAACAAAAAAAAACAGAACTCAAATCGGAACGATGGGAGCGCCACACGGTGGTTATTCCGGGAACTTTTTGATCAAGGTGGTATGTACCCTATGAGATGTCCAGCAGAAGAATGGAATGGGTAATGAAATTGATTTTTCATTTAATCCTCCATGTTTTTTTTTTACCAACCCCTATCATGACAGAACCATTAGCACCATGCTGATTTTGCTCAGTTTTGTATGCCTGAGTGATCATTACTGATCAATTCATCATGAAACAAAAATACACTGAATATCTCTTGTAGAACAAATTATCAAACAGAATGGTTTGTGGTGTTTTGGCACTGGTCCATGAGCAAAATGGATGTGAAGGAATTAGAATAGTAATTGCCCAATTAGAAATCTTTCAAGGAATGATGTTTTTCCATAATTTCTGGACTCCTCAACTCTGGGGTTAAATGTAAGACATTTGGGAAGTCTGGTCACCCTCGTGGCTTTTCATTTAGAAATAAAATTGACAGTACTTTTAAGTATATTTTCAATCATATTAGTTGTATGAAATTTAAGGTTTTGAACAGTGTTAATAACCTTTGGAGAACACTTGAAGAAAGCCATAAAAACATTTGCAATCCCATCAAAAGAAAAAATTCATTGTAATATTGTATCTGATATACCTGTACCTTCCATGTTATTTCACGTGATGAGTTTTTCTTTAATGAGTAAAAAATTATTATACATATGAGTATCTTAGATTAATTCTTTATTCCTAAGAAATAGAGGAATCATGTGTGCATGTGACATCTCAGTATTTAATGTAAAAACTGTGGAGAATAGTTCAAGGGTATAATTAATGAAATATGAATTCAATATATATTTATAGGTAGCTCTATGGATCAAAGGTAAACCTGGTTTGAACCAAAAGGAATGCAGAGATAGTGAGCTCCCAAGAGGTCTGATGCATGTATTGGGCTACTGTCATTGAAGCAGTGGGAATTCTAACGGAGGACAGTGAAGTGATTCAAGCAGTTCATCTTGCTGGCATCTGCTGATTGCTATATTGTTATTTGCCTACACGGAACCAGAGGTGTGCTGGTAAAATATGGTCTGGAGTGGAGTCCATGTCCTGAGACACCAGTGGATTGACAAGCCATGCATTAGGTTACATGATCCAGTGAGGCTTCAACATTCTTCATCTGAAACTGCTCTCTGTATTGAAAAGGTATGAGTCATCGATTGAAGATTTATGCAATATGGCCATTTAGATTCTGTGGTCACAATGACATCAAATCAGCATGACAATGAAGCATGACTTTCAGCCTAAATGTATTTTTAATGCTGCTAAAAGGGTTGTTTAGGCTTATCACATTGAAACTGGTCATGTCTGAAGAAAATCTGTTAACCAATATTGGAAATTATTGAAGGATCATATCTTGGGTAGATTATTTAAGGGTCAGTAGTGGCGTAACACTTTCTAATTAGTGGATTCTCTACTTTGTGTTGCATGGTGTCAATAAATCTTGTTTCCTCATTGCATATTATAATTTATGTAAATCATTTGAGATGGATATCCATCATTTGATATCCAGTCGAGTGCTTTATTCAGCAGAACTGGAGCAGTGAGATAGTGTTTGTAGCTATACTGGCTAAAGCCATAGTTGGCATTTTCATGGTTGACTTGTGAAGGATTTAAAACTATCAATAGTACCTTGCCATAGCTGCTCTCAAAAGTGTGTTGAAGGAGGGGAGAATCTGCTTGTGGATGGTCTGCCTTTTCATTTTTGTCCAGGAGTTTCTTCAGCAAATTTAAAAGAAAAACTAGTGTTGTCCATGAATATAGGTGATGAGTTTGCTTCACCAGGCACCAAATTTATTATTCCATGAGCAAAACCTGAATATTTTAATGGCTAATTAGATTTTCATGTTGTGTATTATGAGAAAATGTATGCTGAAGTACTCTTTACTATCCCATTTTCCCTTTTTTAATGAATTTTTTATATATTCCCTACAGATTCCCTACAGCAAGTGATTAAGGAGAGGAGCGGGTAAATACTCAAATGAAGATTAATCATTCTCAACTCTTGATGGGAAGCAAGGCTAATACTTCACCTTGAAGAGGTATTATGGTTTGTGTCAACAAAGGTAAAACTCATGAAAATCCAGACCCACTGAAGAAAAGGACAACTGAGATATAAGACTGGCATTGCAGTCACCAAAATAGGTATGAGGACCTAAAATCAAGTGCCAATGAAGAATGACAGCATGAAATACTTCAAACCAGATGCATAAAAATTTAAACCACTAACATAACCAAACTGCATCCTGATTTATTAAGAACAACTGCTGGACTAAATGGGAGGAGGTCACCATTCTGCAATGGAAGTTATCTTTTGACCTTATTCTATCGTTGATTGATCAGCCTATAGTTATTTTCCCCACTTGACCAAAAGAGGCAATTTCTTCATTGGCTAATAATAGTGTAAAAATCCTGAGTATGTGTAAAAATCCTGTGTATACCATGGAATGTTAATGCTGGAAAGGTAATAGAATTGAAGATATTCATTCCAGGTTCAATGATACATATATTCAGATTGCCCATTCAGCAAATGGTATTGGCAAAAGTGCATACTTCCCTACCAGCATTAAAATAATACTGCAGTGGTCAACATGTCCAAGTGTATGAATTGCACAGAAATGGGAAATTCAGAATTTATACCTGGAGAGGTGTCATGGATGAGAATTGAAATATGTGAAATGCCAGGTTACCAAAAGCTCAGGAAGTTCTTGAGATCATTTTGTCGCGGCGGACATAGGTGGGGAGGTCGGGTCGATAATGTATGAAGGCAACCTTCTTACTTTAAATACATTTATTGTCTTGAGATATATATCGAGAACACAATTACAATCAAGCCATGGAGAACAATTTACACTAATCCATGGCGAACAACTTACAACTAAACCTGGTGGGCGATCACGGTATAAGTCGGGAGGGAGCCGATCAGTACCCTGTGGTCCCGTGCTCGGTCGTGATGGTCGCCGGCTGGTCACACTGGGAACAATTCCGAACCAATGCTCCTGTCCGACGCAAGGCGCCAAACCCGGCTCCCTACTCGGTCGTGATGGTCACCCGCGGGTCGCACTGGGAGCACGTCCGAACCAACGACCCTTATGTCGCCAAGAACAAGACTCCCGGGACCCTTAGGCATGAGACCCATATATACTGTCTTGTCCAGTAGGGGACGTCGTTAATCTTCCTCAAGGAATGACGTCTCCACGAGCCACGCCTGGACCCGCACTGGCAGGGTCACATCCGGTTCATGTCCTGTGCAGCATTTGGACACCCTCAGTGCAGGACGGTTGGTCACTCGGGGTTAAGTCTTTGTAACTAATAGCTTGAAGCCACGCGGAACTAAAGGCTTGCAGCCGCGCGGCCATGTCCTTGCGACAATTTTGAATAGTGGCCCTCCGGTTGGTTATTTTTTAATATCCACTTGGAGGCATTGTGTTTGCAGAAACTTTCCGAATAACCTCCTTCCACCATTTTGTTGGTATCTTGTTTTGTAGATTATTTATGGATTATATTTGGGAAGAGTTGTTCGTAGAGTGAAGCAAAAAATCAGATTGTGGAAACAAGGTATTTGAAGGTGCAGTGTTGTTCTGTGAAATTCTGCTTGAACTGCTAAATCCTTCACAGAAACTTTTGAGTTTATCGCCAATGCTTCTGGTGAGGATGCTATGAAATGTACCATGTGTTATGAGTGGTTTACCCAGTTCAAAAAGTGGCAGCAATTGGGTGAAGACAACGAGTGTTCCGGAAGACCATCAATGTCAACTGATGATCCCCTACATCAAGAAAGTGAACGATCTCATTCATGCAAATTAACGTTTGAATGTCAGTGAACTTGCAAAAGTGTGTGGCATCTCGATTGGTTTGTGCTGTAAATCCTGACTGAAAAATTGAGGATGCATTGAGTTACCACCAAATTGGTGCTTTGCCAGATGACATCAGACCAGAAACAACATCAAGTTAAAGTCTGACAGGAACTGTTTGATCAAACTAAAGAGGATGAAACCTTCTTGTGTCCAGAGTCATAGCAAGTGCTGAGTCATGAAGTTATTGGTATGACATCAAAACAAAAATGCAATCTTCGCAATGGATTGGTGAAACATCTACCTGTCCCAAAAAAGTTCAGTATATTACAAAATCCATCTTATTCACCATATTTGACCCCCAGCAACTTATTTTATTTCTAAACTCGAAGAAAATGGCTCTGCAGAAAACGTTTCATGTCGAATAAGGGAGGTCATTGCTAATGCAGGAGTCTAATTTGAGCACCTTCTGTAATCATACTTTTTGGTTTGGTTAGAGAAATACTTTGAAAAGTATATTGAGCTGAAAGGAGATTTTGTTGAAAATTTTTTAAAATATACCCAAATTTGTTTTTCTTTATTTTCATAAGAACTTATTCAACGGCACATGTATGTATTACAAGTGCATAGTATGGCTCATTATGAACCAGTTTAAAAACTGAAGTTCAAGAGAAACAATAATATTTAGCGAAAAAAATATTGTGATGGCCACAGTGTATCCACTCCTTTGTAGGCTTCACTGCATAATTGCTGGACTAATGATTCCAACTCATTCAACATCCATCCTTCCCTTCAGATTTGGCTCCCCTAGATTGCTATCTTTTCTCTAATATGAAGAGGTAGCTTCTGGGAAGGAGATTTTATTCAAACAAGGAGATTGCAGAAATACTGTCTATTGCTGATGGCATGAGCCAAAGTAACTTGCTTCTCAGCTTTGGAAAACTCATACCAATTTCCCATCCATGAGATTTTACTATGGCAAGAACCGGGGGTCATTTATACTAGGTAAACTGTGCTTGGCTTGTCAATGATGACCAGCTGCTAGGGAGAGGAGGGAGTCTAGTTAATGCCATCCCATGAATTTGGTGGAACAATTGCAAAATCTCGGCTGGACCCAGTGGGACATCAACTAAACCTGTCAACCTTCTCATCACATCTGACTAAAGATCTTCTGGCTGGTCTGGATCCCATCTCCCATCTTTTATACCACTACAGCCGCCATGGCAACTGAGGGGTAATTCAGAAGTGAACCACCCAGGAAGGCCAGTCGGCTGGGTTAGCATCAGCAGTAGCTCCATGGGATATAGCCTTCTTTAATAGTGATGCATAAAGTTTACGTATAATTGGATACAGGAATATTAATTCATGTCCCTTATTGGAGGAGTACATAATGGGTAAATTATCAATGTACATATTTATGTGTGTTGTAACTAAGTCATCCACATATTCATTTAGTACAAAATCTAAAGCCAGCAAGGAAGTTACTGCTTCCATTAATTGGATGTCATAAGTGCCATGAAATAGGAAGGCCCTTGTCATATTTCGTGATGGTATCACAAATGCTATAGGGAGAGGAGGGGAGTAGAACCCGAATATACAAACAAAGAACATGACTATGCCCTAATAAGGCAATAAAAATTAGTATGCTCAGTGATAAATTTTAACTATGAGATGTTGTGCTCAGAAACATTGGTGCATCTAAAATGCAACAGATCCAACCTGTTGCCCATTGTGTGTCTTAATAGTTCAGCCTCGGAAGTAAAGTCACAATCTTCTTTACATGCACCACAGTGTGACTTGTCAGCTGCAATGTCACAGCACTTGTATTAATTAATACATCAAGGTATCATAGCTTTATTTTTTAAGAGAACACTTTTCTCTTTGTAAGTAGTGAGCCCCAGAGTAAACAAAAGAAATTCTATTATTTTGTTAGCTGGAATGCTGAATAAATGAGCCAGTTGTATAAATAAACCAACATCTTATCTGGAAATCTATCCTCTCCTTCATGGGCTACTGCCATTGCAAAGTGCTGCATAATATAGGAGGCAAGTTTGTGTGCCCCATGGGTAATCTATTGAAAGAGAAAACTGTTTTTTAAGTATATCCAATAATATTTACCGGATGATGGGTGCAATGGGATTTGATAAAACCTGCTGCTGTTGAGTTCATTTTTATTAGCACTGAATTCTGAGGGAAAAGAGGAAGAGCCGTAGGAGTGTCTTACAAGTTGGTGTTGGAAACTTGGTATTCCCTGGACCAAGGTATGCCATGCCATCATGTATGAAACGGGCAGATCCATCCTGCAAGGGCATTTGGCGAAAGGGCTTTCCTGAGGACAAAAAGCAGCCGGGAGGAATAAGATTGATGCAGTTGTCACTTGCTAGAGATACATGGCACTGTGCAAGCCTAAGGTGATTGCCACTGGAAGAAGTCTACCATGTTTGAACTCATAACTCCTCGCGTCCTCTGCGAGGTCATCGCAATTAGCCAGGAGGTGGAGGACTGTAAGGGCATTATGAAAATCTCTACCTTGAACCTTGTCAGATGATACCTTGCCCGGCAACTCCCGGACTATGGTGTAGATCTTGGCTTGGGCATCTCCATTCCCAGCTGTGCTGCTAGCTGAAGGTGCAGACTCACCATTTCAAATGTCAGGAACAAGGCACTAGCTGTGGTGGCTGAAACATTGCCTGCCAGCGAGATGTGTGCCTGCACAACCGCTGATGCTGTCTGATCTACTAACCAATTCATGTCATCCTCTAGAATTCTTAATATTTGAATAGGTTGTCCAGTGTTGTACCCATTGGCCGTCATTCTTGTAATTGGGTCCATCGTAGATTCTTGGGATTAATCTGGTGATTTCCCCTGTTATCTTCTGAGTGATTAGGTCCCTTTTTTTTAAAGCAAATATTTCTCTCTCATATTTTCTTTCTCCAGTACTATTTGTACACTATTTGAATAGATTAAGGAGGAAATATTGATTAGGTACCAGGTATTTGGTTATTACCTGATTTATTGACACAGTCGACCTTGTACTTTGCGTTCCCCAAAAATGTTTAAGCTTATTATTGTTACTGAATGAAATCTTTGCATTAGCTGTCTTGAATATCTTTTCAAGACCTTTATTCAAATGAGGATGGTAAGGAAGTTGTAGTGGAGACACTCATCGTCAGTGTGGGTGGTAGAGTTCTTTATCAGTCACTTAAAGTTGTTTTTTTATAATATTATCTATATTAGACCCAATAAAGCCATTCTCTTAGGCAATGGGTTTAATATTCATTAACTTTTTTATTAATTACTTTTATCAAGTGAGATATTAACCAGTCTGTGAACTAATGCATGAAATGAAGTAAGTTTATTTTGTTGGGAACATGGGAATCACAGTGAATATAGTAATTCGATGTAGTTTTATGTCATAAGTAAGTTTGTTACTAATTCTAGTTAAAAGAAGATCGAGAAATGGGAGTTGGCTATCAGTATCCATTTCGTTGGAGAAGTTAATGGAAGGAAATAATTTATTTAAATCACAAGGTTATTGAATTATATCATATTTGTTAGTATAACAAATACAAAGTATGTCTACCACATATATAAATTGAAATGTAGGAAGTAACAAAACTTACAATTGGAAGTTGTTACAAACATAGTAAGAATATTGCCAGAGTTAGAATAGAGTGACCCATTTAAGAATCAACTTCTTGTGTGTAAATTTGCCTTGAGCTACAAAAAAAAATTTGGTTCATGATGAGGTTGGTTTCTCAGACATATTTGTCAACTACTATTTTACTCGAGTCATTGTTCGCTGAGTGATATAAAATTTGGTAGTTTTTCTGGTAATTGTACTGCACATATGGTCCAAGGATTAACATGGTGATTTTCCCTGTTATCCTAACAAGGTTAAGCATGTATATATTCTGCAACAAATTTTTTTCTTGAATATTACAAAACACCTCGTACCTTTGTACATTAAGGCATAGGTTATGGCGTCTCTTAGTTCTTGGTCCTCATTCTCGTAATTGTGCCCATTATTGAATCTTGGGAATGATCTTACCATTTTCCTCATTTCCTCATGGTAAAAGGGCACCTGAATTACTACAGCAAATATTTCTCTCTTTATTTTCTAAATATGGTGCTATTGTACACCTTTTGAATAGTTTTTACAGTCTCGTTCTCATTGGTAGATATTCTCGTATTTGTAACCCTCATATGAGCCAGAAAATGATTTTCCCGGTCAATACTCTGGGTCTTAGGAATGTATAAATTCTGCAGCAAGTTTTTCTCTTGAATATTACCAATTACTTGGTACCTTTGTACACAAAGGCATAGGTTATGGTGTCTCTTAGTTCTTGTTACTCATTCTCGTAGTTGTGTCCATCATTGAATCTTGGGAATGAACTTACCATTTTCCTCGTTTCCTCATGGTGAAAGGGCATCTGAATTCTACAGCAACTATTTCTCTCTTTATTTTCTACATAAGTTGCTATTGTACACCTTTTGAATAGGTTTTACAGTCTCGTTCTCATTGGTAGATATTCTCTTAATTGTAACCCTCATATGAGCCAGAAAATAATGATTTTCCCAGTTAATACTCTGGGTCTTAGGAATGTATAAATTCTGCAGCAAGTTTCTCTCTTGAATATTACCAATTACTTGGTACCTTTGTACACAAAGGCATAGGTTATGGTGTCTCTTAGTTCTTGGTGCTCATTCTCGTAATTGTGTCCATCATTGAATCTTGGGAATGAACTTACCATTTTCCTCGTTTCCTCATGGTAAAACGGCACCTGAATTACTACAGCAAATATTTCTCTCTTTATTTTCTAAATATGGTGCTATTGTACACCTTTTGAATAGTTTTTACAGTCTCGTTCTCATTGGTAGATATTCTCGTATTTGTAACCCTCATATGAGCCAGAAAATGATTTTCCCAGTTAATACTCTGGGTCTTAGGAATGTATAAATTCTGCAGCAAGTTTTTCTCTTGAATATTACCAATTACTTGGTACCTTTGTACACAAAGGCATAGGTTATGGTGTCTCTTAGTTCTTGTTACTCATTCTCGTAGTTGTGTCCATCATTGAATCTTGGGAATGAACTTACCATTTTCCTCGTTTCCTCATGGTGAAAGGGCATCTGAATTCTACAGCAACTATTTCTCTCTTTATTTTCTACATAAGTTGCTATTGTACACCTTTTGAATAGGTTTTACAGTCTCGTTCTCATTGGTAGATATTCTCTTAATTGTAACCCTCATATGAGCCAGAAAATAATGATTTTCCCAGTTAATACTCTGGGTCTTAGGAATGTATAAATTCTGCAGCAAGTTTCTCTCTTGAATATTACCAATTACTTGGTACCTTTGTACACAAAGGCATAGGTTATGGTGTCTCTTAGTTCTTGGTACTCATTCTCGTAATTGTGTCCATCATTGAATCTTGGGAATGATCTTTCCATTTCCCTTGTTCCCTCATGGTGAAAGCGCATCTGAATTACTACAGCAAATATTTCTCTCTTTATTTTCTAATATGGTGCTATTGTACACCTTTTGAATAGGTTTTACAGTCTCGTTCTCATTGGTAGATATACTCGTAATTGTAACCCTCATATGAGCAAAGAAATAATAATTTCCCTGTTAATACTCTGGGTCTTAGGAATGTATAAATTCTGCAGCAAGTTTCTCTCTTGAATATTACCAATTACTTGGTACCTTTGTACACAAAGGCATAGGTTATGGTGTCTCTTAGTTCTTGGTACTCATTCTCGTAATTGTGTCCATCATTGAATCTTGGGAATGATCTTTCCATTTCCCTTGTTCCCTCATGGTGAAAAGCGCATCTGAATTACTACAGCAAATATTTCTCTCTTTATTTTCTAATATGGTGCTATTGTACACCTTTTGAATAGGTTTTACAGTCTCGTTCTCATTGGTAGATATACTCGTAATTGTAACCCTCATATGAGCAAAGAAATATAATTTCCCTGTTAATACTCTGGGTCTTAGGAATGTATAAATTCTGCAGCAAGTTTCTCTCTTGAATATTACCAATTACTTGGTACCTTTGTACACAAAGGCATAGGTTATGGTGTCTCTTAGTTCTTGGTACTCATTCTCGTAATTGTGTCCATCATTGAATCTTGGGAATGATCTTTCCATTTCCCTTGTTCCCCTCATGGTGAAAGCGCATCTGAATTACTACAGCAAATATTTCTCTCTTTATTTTCTAATATGGTGCTATTGTACACCTTTTGAATAGGTTTTACAGTCTCGTTCTCATTGGTAGATATACTCGTAATTGTAACCCTCATATGAGCAAAGAAATAATAATTTCCCTGTTAAAACTCTGGGTCTTAGGAATGTATAAATTCTGCAGCAAGTTTTTCTCTTGAATATTGCCAATTACTTGGTACCTTGGTACACAAAGGCATAGGTTATGGTGTCTCTTAGTTCTTGTTACTCATTCTCGTAGTTGTGTCCATCATTGAATCTTGGGAATGAACTTACCATTTTCCTCGTTTCCTCATGGTAAAAGGGCACCTGAATTACTACAGCAAATATTTCTCTCTTTATTTTCTAAATATGGTGCTATTGTACACCTTTTGAATAGTTTTTACAGTCTCGTTCTCATTGGTAGATATTCTCGTATTTGTAACCCTCATATGAGCCAGAAAATGATTTTCCCAGTTAATACTCTGGGTCTTAGGAATGTATAAATTCTGCAGCAAGTTTTTCTCTTGAATATTACCAATTACTTGGTACCTTTGTACACAAAGGCATAGGTTATGGTGTCTCTTAGTTCTTGTTACTCATTCTCGTAGTTGTGTCCATCATTGAATCTTGGGAATGAACTTACCATTTTCCTCGTTTCCTCATGGTGAAAGGGCATCTGAATTCTACAGCAACTATTTTTCTCTTTATTTTCTACATAAGTTGCTATTGTACACCTTTTGAATAGGTTTTACAGTCTCGTTCTCATTGGTAGATATTCTCTTAATTGTAACCCTCATATGAGCCAGAAAATAATGATTTTCCCAGTTAATACTCTGGGTCTTAGGAATGTATAAATTCTGCAGCAAGTTTCTCTCTTGAATATTACCAATT
>CM073776.1:57836789-58072061 GCA_037158775.1 Hetaerina titia | reverse complement strand
TTTGTACACAAAGGCATAGGTTATGGTGTCTCTTAGTTCTTGGTGCTCATTCTCGTAATTGTGTCCATCATTGAATCTTGGGAATGATCATTCCATTTCCCTTGTTCCCTCATGGTGAAAGCGCATCTGAATTACTACAGCAAATATTTCTCTCTTTATTTTCTAATATGGTGCTATTGTACACCTTTTGAATAGGTTTTACAGTCTCGTTCTCATTGGTAGATATACTCGTAATTGTAACCCTCATATGAGCAAAGAAATAATAATTTCCCTGTTAATACTCTGGGTCTTAGGAATGTATAAATTCTGCAGCAAGTTTTTCTCTTGAATATTGCCAATTACTTGGTACCTTTGTACACAAAGGCATAGGTTATGGTGTCTTTTAGTTCTTGTTACTCATTCTCGTAGTTGTGTCCATCATTGACTCTTGGGAATGAACTTACCATTTTCCTCGTTTCCTAATGGTAAAAGGGCACCTGAATTACTACAGCAAATATTTCTCTCTTTATTTTCTAAATATGGTGCTATTGTACACCTTTTGAATAGTTTTTACAGTCTCGTTCTCATTGGTAGATATTCTCGTATTTGTAACCCTCATATGAGCCAGAAAATGATTTTCCCAGTTAATACTCTGGGTCTTAGGAATGTATAAATTCTGCAGCAAGTTTTTCTCTTGAATATTACCAATTACTTGGTACCTTTGTACACAAAGGCATAGGTTATGGTGTCTCTTAGTTCTTGTTACTCATTCTCGTAGTTGTGTCCATCATTGAATCTTGGGAATGAACTTACCATTTCCCTTGTTCCCTCATGGTAAAAGCGCATCTGAATTACTACAGCAAATATTTCTCTCTTTATTTTCTACATAAGTTGCTATTGTTCACCTTTTGAATAGGTTTTACAGTCTCGTTCTCATTGGTAGATATTCTCTTAATTGTAACCCTCATATGAGCCAGAAAATAATGATTTTCCCAGTTAATACTCTGTGTCTTAGGAATGTATAAATTCTGCAGCAAGTTTCCTCTCTTGAATATTACCAATTACTTGGTACCTTTGTACACAAATGCATAGGTTATGGTGTCTCTTAGTTCTTGGTACTCATTCTTGTAATTGTGTCCATCATTGAATCTTGGGAATGATCTTTCCATTTCCCTTGTTCCCTCATGGTGAAAGCGCATCTGAATTACTACAGCAAATATTTCTCTCTTTATTTTCTAATATGGTGCTATTGTACACCTTTTGAATAGGTTTTACAGTCTCGTTCTCATTGGTAGATATACTCGTAATTGTAACCCTCATATGAGCAAAGAAATAATAATTTCCCTGTTAATACTCTGGGTCTTAGGAATGTATAATATCTGCAGCAAGTTTCTCTCTTGAATATTACCAATTACTTGGTACCTTTGTACACAAAGGCATAGGTTATGGTGTCTCTTAGTTCTTGGTACTCATTCTCGTAATTGTGTCCATCATTGAATCTTGGGAATGATCTTTCCATTTCCCTTGTTCCCTCATGGTGAAAGCGCATCTGAATTACTACAGCAAATATTTCTCTCTTTATTTTCTAATATGGTGCTATTGTACACCTTTTGAATAGGTTTTACAGTCTCGTTCTCATTGGTAGATATACTCGTAATTGTAACCCTCATATGAGCAAAGAAATAATAATTTCCCTGTTAAAACTCTGGGTCTTAGGAATGTATAAATTCTGCAGCAAGTTTTTCTCTTGAATATTGCCAATTACTTGGTACCTTTGTACAGAAAGGCATAGGTTATGGTGTCTCTTAGTTCTTGTTACTCATTCTCGTAGTTGTGTCCATCATTGAATCTTGGGAATGAACTTACCATTTTCCTCGTTTCCTCATGGTGAAAGGGCATCTGAATTCTACAGCAACTATTTCTCTCTTTATTTTCTACATAAGTTGCTATTGTACACCTTTTGAATAGGTTTTACAGTCTCGTTCTCATTGGTAGATATTCTCTTAATTGTAACCCTCATATGAGCCAGAAAATAATGATTTTCCCAGTTAATACTCTGGGTTTTAGGAATGTTTACATTCGTAAGAAAATTTTTCTTGAATAATGCAAATCACCACGTACCTTTGTACATTAAAGCATAGGTTATGGAGTCTCTTGCTCCTTGGTACTCTTACTCGTAATTGTGTCCATCATGGAATCTTGGGAATGATCTTACCATTTCCCTTGTTTCTTCATGGTGAAAGGGCATCTGAATTACTACACCAAATATTTCTCTCTTTATTTTCTAAATATGGTGCTATTGTACACCTTTTGAATAGTTTTTACAGTCTCGTTCTCATTGGTAGATATTCTCGTATTTGTAACCCTCATATGAGCCAGAAAATGATTTTCCCAGTTAATACTCTGGGTCTTAGGAATGTATAAATTCTGCAGCAAGTTTTTCTCTTGAATATTACCAATTACTTGGTACCTTTGTACACAAAGGCATAGGTTATGGTGTTTCTTAGTTCTTGTTACTCATTCTCGTAGTTGTGTCCATCATTGAATCTTGGGAATGAACTTACCATTTTCCTCGTTTCCTCATGGTGAAAGGGCATCTGAATTCTACAGCAACTATTTTTCTCTTTATTTTCTACATAAGTTGCTATTGTACACCTTTTGAATAGGTTTTACAGTCTCGTTCTCATTGGTAGATATTCTCTTAATTGTAACCCTCATATGAGCCAGAAAATAATGATTTTCCCAGTTAATACTCTGGGTCTTAGGAATGTATAAATTCTGCAGCAAGTTTCTCTCTTGAATATTACCAATTACTTGGTACCTTTGTACACAAAGGCATAGGTTATGGTGTCTCTTAGTTCTTGGTACTCATTCTCGTAATTGTGTCCATCATTGAATCTTGGGAATGATCTTTCCATTTCCCTTGTTCCCTCATGGTGAAAGCGCATCTGAATTACTACAGCAAATATTTCTCTCTTTATTTTCTAATATGGTGCTATTGTACACCTTTTGAATAGGTTTTACAGTCTCGTTCTCATTGGTAGATATACTCGTAATTGTAACCCTCATATGAGCAAAGAAATAATAATTTCCCTGTTAATACTCAGGGTCTTAGGAATGTATAAATTCTGCAGCAAGTTTCTCTCTTGAATATTACCAATTACTTGGTACCTTTGTACACAAAGGCATAGGTTATGGTGTCTCTTAGTTCTTGGTACTCATTCTCGTAATTGTGTCCATCATTGAATCTTGGGAATGATCTTTCCATTTCCCTTGTTCCCTCATGGTGAAAGCGCATCTGAATTACTACAGCAAATATTTCTCTCTTTATTTTCTAATATTGTGCTATTGTACACCTTTTGAATAGGTTTTACAGTCTCGTTCTCATTGGTAGATATACTCGTAATTGTAACCCTCATATGAGCAAAGAAATAATAATTTCCCTGTTAAAACTCTGGGTCTTAGGAATGTATAAATTCTGCAGCAAGTTTTTCTCTTGAATATTGCCAATTACTTGGTACCTTTGTACACAAAGGCATAAGTTATGGTGTCTCTTAGTTCTTGTTACTCATTCTCGTAGTTGTGTCCATCATTGAATCTTGGGAATGAACTTACCATTTTCCTCGTTTCCTCATGGTGAAAGGGCATCTGAATTCTACAGCAACTATTTCTCTCTTTATTTTCTAATATGGTGCTATTGTACACCTTTTGAATAGGTTTTACAGTCTCGTTCTCATTGGTAGATATACTCGTAATTGTAACCCTCATATGAGCAAAGAAATAATAATTTCCCTGTTAAAACTCTGGGTCTTAGGAATGTATAAATTCTGCAGCAAGGTTTTCTCTTGAATATTGCCAATTACTTGGTACCTTTGTACACAAAGGCATAAGTTATGGTGTCTCTTAGTTCTTGTTACTCATTCTCGTAGTTGTGTCCATCATTGAATCTTGGGAATGAACTTACCATTTTCCTCGTTTCCTCATGGTGAAAGGGCATCTGAATTCTACAGCAACTATTTCTCTCTTTATTTTCTACATAAGTTGCTATTGTACACCTTTTGAATAGGTTTTACAGTCTCGTTCTCATTGGTAGATATTCTCTTAATTGTAACCCTCATATGAGCCAGAAAATAATGATTTTCCCAGTTAATACTCTGGGTCTTAGGAATGAATAAATTCTGCAGCAAGTTTCTCTCTTGAATATTACCAATTACTTGGAACCTTTGTACACAAATGCATAGGTTATGGTGTCTCTTAGTTCTTGGTACTCATTCTCGTAATTGTGTCCATCATTAAATCTTGGGAATGATCTTTCCATTTCCCTTGTTTCCTCATGGTGAAAGCGCACCTGAATTACTACAGCAAATATTTCTCTCTTTATTTTCTAAATATGGTGCTATTGTACACCTTTTGAATAGTTTTTACAGTCTCGTTCTCATTGGTAGATATTCTCGTATTTGTAACCCTCATATGAGCCAGAAAATGATTTTCCCAGTTAATACTCTGGGTCTTAGGAATGTATAAATTCTGCAGCAAGTTTTTCTCTTGAATATTACCAATTACTTGGTACCTTTGTACACAAAGGCATAGGTTATGGTGTCTCTTAGTTCTTGTTACTCATTCTCGTAGTTGTGTCCATCATTGAATCTTGGGAATGAACTTACCATTTTCCTCGTTTCCTCATGGTGAAAGGGCATCTGAATTCTACAGCAACTATTTCTCTCTTTATTTTCTACATAAGTTGCTATTGTACACCTTTTGAATAGGTTTTACAGTCTTGTTCTCATTGGTAGATATTCTCTTAATTGTAACCCTCATATGACCCAGAAAATAATGATTTTCCCAGTTAATACTCTGGGTCTTAGGAATGTATAAATTCTGCAGCAAGTTTCTCTCTTGAATATTACCAATTACTTGGTACCTTTGTACACAAAGGCATAGGTTATGGTGTCTCTTAGTTCTTGGTGCTCATTCTCGTAATTGTGTCCATCATTGAATCTTGGGAATGATCATTCCATTTCCCTTGTTCCCTCATGGTGAAAGCGCATCTGAATTACTACAGCAAATATTTCTCTCTTTATTTTCTAATATGGTGCTATTGTACACCTTTTGAATAGGTTTTACAGTCTCGTTCTCATTGGTAGATATACTCGTAATTGTAACCCTCATATGAGCAAAGAAATAATAATTTCCCTGTTAATACTCTGGGTCTTAGGAATGTATAAATTCTGCAGCAAGTTTTTCTCTTGAATATTGCCAATTACTTGGTACCTTTGTACACAAAGGCATAGGTTATGGTGTCTTTTAGTTCTTGTTACTCATTCTCGTAGTTGTGTCCATCATTGACTCTTGGGAATGAACTTACCATTTTCCTCGTTTCCTAATGGTAAAAGGGCACCTGAATTACTACAGCAAATATTTCTCTCTTTATTTTCTAAATATGGTGCTATTGTACACCTTTTGAATAGTTTTTACAGTCTCGTTCTCATTGGTAGATATTCTCGTATTTGTAACCCTCATATGAGCCAGAAAATGATTTTCCCAGTTAATACTCTGGGTCTTAGGAATGTATAAATTCTGCAGCAAGTTTTTCTCTTGAATATTACCAATTACTTGGTACCTTTGTACACAAAGGCATAGGTTATGGTGTCTCTTAGTTCTTGTTACTCATTCTCGTAGTTGTGTCCATCATTGAATCTTGGGAATGAACTTACCATTTCCCTTGTTCCCTCATGGTAAAAGCGCATCTGAATTACTACAGCAAATATTTCTCTCTTTATTTTCTACATAAGTTGCTATTGTTCACCTTTTGAATAGGTTTTACAGTCTCGTTCTCATTGGTAGATATTCTCTTAATTGTAACCCTCATATGAGCCAGAAAATAATGATTTTCCCAGTTAATACTCTGTGTCTTAGGAATGTATAAATTCTGCAGCAAGTTTCTCTCTTGAATATTACCAATTACTTGGTACCTTTGTACACAAATGCATAGGTTATGGTGTCTCTTAGTTCTTGGTACTCATTCTTGTAATTGTGTCCATCATTGAATCTTGGGAATGATCTTTCCATTTCCCTTGTTCCCTCATGGTGAAAGCGCATCTGAATTACTACAGCAAATATTTCTCTCTTTATTTTCTAATATGGTGCTATTGTACACCTTTTGAATAGGTTTTACAGTCTCGTTCTCATTGGTAGATATACTCGTAATTGTAACCCTCATATGAGCAAAGAAATAATAATTTCCCTGTTAATACTCTGGGTCTTAGGAATGTATAATATCTGCAGCAAGTTTCTCTCTTGAATATTACCAATTACTTGGTACCTTTGTACACAAAGGCATAGGTTATGGTGTCTCTTAGTTCTTGGTACTCATTCTCGTAATTGTGTCCATCATTGAATCTTGGGAATGATCTTTCCATTTCCCTTGTTCCCTCATGGTGAAAGCGCATCTGAATTACTACAGCAAATATTTCTCTCTTTATTTTCTAATATGGTGCTATTGTACACCTTTTGAATAGGTTTTACAGTCTCGTTCTCATTGGTAGATATACTCGTAATTGTAACCCTCATATGAGCAAAGAAATAATAATTTCCCTGTTAAAACTCTGGGTCTTAGGAATGTATAAATTCTGCAGCAAGTTTTTCTCTTGAATATTGCCAATTACTTGGTACCTTTGTACAGAAAGGCATAGGTTATGGTGTCTCTTAGTTCTTGTTACTCATTCTCGTAGTTGTGTCCATCATTGAATCTTGGGAATGAACTTACCATTTTCCTCGTTTCCTCATGGTGAAAGGGCATCTGAATTCTACAGCAACTATTTCTCTCTTTATTTTCTACATAAGTTGCTATTGTACACCTTTTGAATAGGTTTTACAGTCTCGTTCTCATTGGTAGATATTCTCTTAATTGTAACCCTCATATGAGCCAGAAAATAATGATTTTCCCAGTTAATACTCTGGGTTTTAGGAATGTTTACATTCGTAAGAAAATTTTTCTTGAATAATGCAAATCACCACGTACCTTTGTACATTAAAGCATAGGTTATGGAGTCTCTTGCTCCTTGGTACTCTTACTCGTAATTGTGTCCATCATGGAATCTTGGGAATGATCTTACCATTTCCCTTGTTTCTTCATGGTGAAAGGGCATCTGAATTACTACACCAAATATTTCTCTCTTTATTTTCTAAATATGGTGCTATTGTACACCTTTTGAATAGTTTTTACAGTCTCGTTCTCATTGGTAGATATTCTCGTATTTGTAACCCTCATATGAGCCAGAAAATGATTTTCCCAGTTAATACTCTGGGTCTTAGGAATGTATAAATTCTGCAGCAAGTTTTTTCTCTTGAATATTACCAATTACTTGGTACCTTTGTACACAAAGGCATAGGTTATGGTGTTTCTTAGTTCTTGTTACTCATTCTCGTAGTTGTGTCCATCATTGAATCTTGGGAATGAACTTACCATTTTCCTCGTTTCCTCATGGTGAAAGGGCATCTGAATTCTACAGCAACTATTTTTCTCTTTATTTTCTACATAAGTTGCTATTGTACACCTTTTGAATAGTTTTACAGTCTCGTTCTCATTGGTAGATATTCTCTTAATTGTAACCCTCATATGAGCCAGAAAATAATGATTTTCCCAGTTAATACTCTGGGTCTTAGGAATGTATAAATTCTGCAGCAAGTTTCTCTCTTGAATATTACCAATTACTTGGTACTTTGTACACAAAGGCATAGGTTATGGTGTCTCTTAGTTCTTGGTACTCATTCTCGTAATTGTGTCCATCATTGAATCTTGGGAATGATCTTTCCATTTCCCTTGTTCCCTCATGGTGAAAGCGCATCTGAATTACTACAGCAAATATTTTCTCTCTTTATTTTCTAATATGGTGCTATTGTACACCTTTTGAATAGGTTTTACAGTCTCGTTCTCATTGGTAGATATACTCGTAATTGTAACCCTCATATGAGCAAAGAAATAATAATTTCCCTGTTAATACTCAGGGTCTTAGGAATGTATAAATTCTGCAGCAAGTTTCTCTCTTGAATATTACCAATTACTTGGTACCTTTGTACACAAAGGCATAGGTTATGGTGTCTCTTAGTTCTTGGTACTCATTCTCGTAATTGTGTCCATCATTGAATCTTGGGAATGATCTTTCCATTTCCCTTGTTCCCTCATGGTGAAAGCGCATCTGAATTACTACAGCAAATATTTCTCTCTTTATTTTCTAATATTGTGCTATTGTACACCTTTTGAATAGGTTTTACAGTCTCGTTCTCATTGGTAGATATACTCGTAATTGTAACCCTCATATGAGCAAAGAAATAATAATTTCCCTGTTAAAACTCTGGGTCTTAGGAATGTATAAATTCTGCAGCAAGTTTTTCTCTTGAATATTGCCAATTACTTGGTACCTTTGTACACAAAGGCATAAGTTATGGTGTCTCTTAGTTCTTGTTACTCATTCTCGTAGTTGTGTCCATCATTGAATCTTGGGAATGAACTTACCATTTTCCTCGTTTCCTCATGGTGAAAGGGCATCTGAATTCTACAGCAACTATTTCTCTCTTTATTTTCTACATAAGTTGCTATTGTACACCTTTTGAATAGGTTTTACAGTCTCGTTCTCATTGGTAGATATTCTCTTAATTGTAACCCTCATATGAGCCAGAAAATAATGATTTTCCCAGTTAATACTCTGGGTCTTAGGAATGAATAAATTCTGCAGCAAGTTTCTCTCTTGAATATTACCAATTACTTGGAACCTTTGTACACAAATGCATAGGTTATGGTGTCTCTTAGTTCTTGGTGCTCATTCTCGTAATTGTGTCCATCATTGAATCTTGGGAATGATCATTCCATTTCCCTTTGTTCCCTCATGGTGAAAGCGCATCTGAATTACTACAGCAAATATTTCTCTCTTTATTTTCTAATATGGTGCTATTGTACACCTTTTGAATAGGTTTTACAGTCTCGTTCTCATTGGTAGATATACTCGTAATTGTAACCCTCATATGAGCAAAGAAATAATAATTTCCCTGTTAATACTCTGGGTCTTAGGAATGGATAAATTCTGCAGCAAGTTTTTCTCTTGAATATTGCCAATTACTTGGTACCTTTGTACACAAAGGCATAGGTTATGGTGTCTTTTAGTTCTTGTTACTCATTCTCGTAGTTGTGTCCATCATTGACTCTTGGGAATGAACTTACCATTTTCCTCGTTTCCTAATGGTAAAAGGGCACCTGAATTACTACAGCAAATATTTCTCTCTTTATTTTCTAAATATGGTGCTATTGTACACCTTTTGAATAGTTTTTACAGTCACGTTCTCATTGGTAGATATTCTCGTATTTGTAACCCTCATATGAGCCAGAAAATGATTTTCCCAGTTAATACTCTGGGTCTTAGGAATGTATAAATTCTGCAGCAAGTTTTTCTCTTGAATATTGCCAATTACTTGGTACCTTTGTACACAAAGGCATAAGTTATGGTGTCTCTTAGTTCTTGTTACTCATTCTCGTAGTTGTGTCCATCATTGAATCTTGGGAATGAACTTACCATTTCCCTTGTTCCCTCATGGTGAAAAGCGCATCTGAATTACTACAGCAAATATTTCTCTCTTTATTTTCTACATAAGTTGCTATTGTTCACCTTTTGAATAGGTTTTACAGTCTCGTTCTCATTGGTAGATATTCTCTTAATTGTAACCCTCATATGAGCCAGAAAATAATGATTTTCCCCAGTTAATACTCTGGGTCTTAGGAATGTATAAATTCTGCAGCAAGTTTCTCTCTTGAATATTACCAATTACTTGGTACCTTTGTACACAAATGCATAGGTTATGGTGTCTCTTAGTTCTTGGTACTCATTCTTGTAATTGTGTCCATCATTGAATCTTGGGAATGATCTTTCCATTTCCCTTGTTCCCTCATGGTGAAAGCGCATCTGAATTACTACAGCAAATATTTCTCTCTTTATTTTCTAATATGGTGCTATTGTACACCTTTTGAATAGGTTTTACAGTCTCGTTCTCATTGGTAGATATACTCGTAATTGTAACCCTCATATGAGCAAAGAAATAATAATTTCCCTGTTAATACTCTGGGTCTTAGGAATGTATAATATCTGCAGCAAGTTTCTCTCTTGAATATTACCAATTACTTGGTACCTTTGTACACAAAGGCATAGGTTATGGTGTCTCTTAGTTCTTGGTACTCATTCTCGTAATTGTGTCCATCATTGAATCTTGGGAATGATCTTTCCATTTCCCTTGTTCCCTCATGGTGAAAGCGCATCTGAATTACTACAGCAAATATTTCTCTCTTTATTTTCTAATATGGTGCTATTGTACACCTTTTGAATAGGTTTTACAGTCTCGTTCTCATTGGTAGATATACTCGTAATTGTAACCCTCATATGAGCAAAGAAATAATAATTTCCCTGTTAAAACTCTGGGTCTTAGGAATGTATAAATTCTGCAGCAAGTTTTTCTCTTGAATATTGCCAATTACTTGGTACCTTTGTACAGAAAGGCATAGGTTATGGTGTCTCTTAGTTCTTGTTACTCATTCTCGTAGTTGTGTCCATCATTGAATCTTGGGAATGAACTTACCATTTTCCTCGTTTCCTCATGGTGAAAGGGCATCTGAATTCTACAGCAACTATTTCTCTCTTTATTTTCTACATAAGTTGCTATTGTACACCTTTTGAATAGGTTTTACAGTCTCGTTCTCATTGGTAGATATTCTCTTAATTGTAACCCTCATATGAGCCAGAAAATAATGATTTTCCCAGTTAATACTCTGGGTTTTAGGAATGTTTACATTCGTAAGAAAATTTTTCTTGAATAATGCAAATCACCACGTACCTTTGTACATTAAAGCATAGGTTATGGAGTCTCTTGCTCCTTGGTACTCTTACTCGTAATTGTGTCCATCATGGAATCTTGGGAATGATCTTACCATTTCCCTTGTTTCTTCATGGTGAAAGGGCATCTGAATTACTACACCAAATATTTCTCTCTTTATTTTCTAAATATGGTGCTATTGTACACCTTTTGAATAGTTTTTACAGTCTCGTTCTCATTGGTAGATATTCTCGTATTTGTAACCCTCATATGAGCCAGAAAATGATTTTCCCAGTTAATACTCTGGGTCTTAGGAATGTATAAATTCTGCAGCAAGTTTTTCTCTTGAATATTACCAATTACTTGGTACCTTTGTACACAAAGGCATAGGTTATGGTGTTTCTTAGTTCTTGTTACTCATTCTCGTAGTTGTGTCCATCATTGAATCTTGGGAATGAACTTACCATTTTCCTCGTTTCCTCATGGTGAAAGGGCATCTGAATTCTACAGCAACTATTTTTCTCTTTATTTTCTACATAAGTTGCTATTGTACACCTTTTGAATAGGTTTTACAGTCTCGTTCTCATTGGTAGATATTCTCTTAATTGTAACCCTCATATGAGCCAGAAAATAATGATTTTCCCAGTTAATACTCTGGGTCTTAGGAATGTATAAATTCTGCAGCAAGTTTCTCTCTTGAATATTACCAATTACTTGGTACCTTTGTACACAAAGGCATAGGTTATGGTGTCTCTTAGTTCTTGGTACTCATTCTCGTAATTGTGTCCATCATTGAATCTTGGGAATGATCTTTCCATTTCCCTTGTTCCCTCATGGTGAAAGCGCATCTGAATTACTACAGCAAATATTTCTCTCTTTATTTTCTAATATGGTGCTATTGTACACCTTTTGAATAGGTTTTACAGTCTCGTTCTCATTGGTAGATATACTCGTAATTGTAACCCTCATATGAGCAAAGAAATAATAATTTCCCTGTTAATACTCAGGGTCTTAGGAATGTATAAATTCTGCAGCAAGTTTCTCTCTTGAATATTACCAATTACTTGGTACCTTTGTACACAAAGGCATAGGTTATGGTGTCTCTTAGTTCTTGGTACTCATTCTCGTAATTGTGTCCATCATTGAATCTTGGGAATGATCTTTCCATTTCCCTTGTTCCCTCATGGTGAAAGCGCATCTGAATTACTACAGCAAATATTTCTCTCTTTATTTTCTAATATTGTGCTATTGTACACCTTTTGAATAGGTTTTACAGTCTCGTTCTCATTGGTAGATATACTCGTAATTGTAACCCTCATATGAGCAAAGAAATAATAATTTCCCTGTTAAAACTCTGGGTCTTAGGAATGTATAAATTCTGCAGCAAGTTTTTCTCTTGAATATTGCCAATTACTTGGTACCTTTGTACACAAAGGCATAAGTTATGGTGTCTCTTAGTTCTTGTTACTCATTCTCGTAGTTGTGTCCATCATTGAATCTTGGGAATGAACTTACCATTTTCCTCGTTTCCTCATGGTGAAAGGGCATCTGAATTCTACAGCAACTATTTCTCTCTTTATTTTCTACATAAGTTGCTATTGTACACCTTTTGAATAGGTTTTACAGTCTCGTTCTCATTGGTAGATATTCTCTTAATTGTAACCCTCATATGAGCCAGAAAATAATGATTTTCCCAGTTAATACTCTGGGTCTTAGGAATGAATAAATTCTGCAGCAAGTTTCTCTCTTGAATATTACCAATTACTTGGAACCTTTGTACACAAATGCATAGGTTATGGTGTCTCTTAGTTCTTGGTGCTCATTCTCGTAATTGTGTCCATCATTGAATCTTGGGAATGATCATTCCATTTCCCTTGTTCCCTCATGGTGAAAGCGCATCTGAATTACTACAGCAAATATTTCTCTCTTTATTTTCTAATATGGTGCTATTGTACACCTTTTGAATAGGTTTTACAGTCTCGTTCTCATTGGTAGATATACTCGTAATTGTAACCCTCATATGAGCAAAGAAATAATAATTTCCCTGTTAATACTCTGGGTCTTAGGAATGGATAAATTCTGCAGCAAGTTTTTCTCTTGAATATTGCCAATTACTTGGTACCTTTGTACACAAAGGCATAGGTTATGGTGTCTTTTAGTTCTTGTTACTCATTCTCGTAGTTGTGTCCATCATTGACTCTTGGGAATGAACTTACCATTTTCCTCGTTTCCTAATGGTAAAAGGGCACCTGAATTACTACAGCAAATATTTCTCTCTTTATTTTCTAAATATGGTGCTATTGTACACCTTTTGAATAGTTTTTACAGTCTCGTTCTCATTGGTAGATATTCTCGTATTTGTAACCCTCATATGAGCCAGAAAATGATTTTCCCAGTTAATACTCTGGGTCTTAGGAATGTATAAATTCTGCAGCAAGTTTTTCTCTTGAATATTGCCAATTACTTGGTACCTTTGTACACAAAGGCATAAGTTATGGTGTCTCTTAGTTCTTGTTACTCATTCTCGTAGTTGTGTCCATCATTGAATCTTGGGAATGAACTTACCATTTCCCTTGTTCCCTCATGGTGAAAGCGCATCTGAATTACTACAGCAAATATTTCTCTCTTTATTTTCTACATAAGTTGCTATTGTTCACCTTTTGAATAGGTTTTACAGTCTCGTTCTCATTGGTAGATATTCTCTTAATTGTAACCCTCATATGAGCCAGAAAATAATGATTTTCCCAGTTAATACTCTGGGTCTTAGGAATGTATAAATTCTGCAGCAAGTTTCTCTCTTGAATATTACCAATTACTTGGTACCTTTGTACACAAATGCATAGGTTATGGTGTCTCTTAGTTCTTGGTACTCATTCTTGTAATTGTGTCCATCATTGAATCTTGGGAATGATCTTTCCATTTCCCTTGTTCCCTCATGGTGAAAGCGCATCTGAATTACTACAGCAAATATTTCTCTCTTTATTTTCTAATATGGTGCTATTGTACACCTTTTGAATAGGTTTTACAGTCTCGTTCTCATTGGTAGATATACTCGTAATTGTAACCCTCATATGAGCAAAGAAATAATAATTTCCCTGTTAATACTCTGGGTCTTAGGAATGTATAATATCTGCAGCAAGTTTCTCTCTTGAATATTACCAATTACTTGGTACCTTTGTACACAAAGGCATAGGTTATGGTGTCTCTTAGTTCTTGGTACTCATTCTCGTAATTGTGTCCATCATTGAATCTTGGGAATGATCTTTCCATTTCCCTTGTTCCCTCATGGTGAAAGCGCATCTGAATTACTACAGCAAATATTTCTCTCTTTATTTTCTAATATGGTGCTATTGTACACCTTTTGAATAGGTTTTACAGTCTCGTTCTCATTGGTAGATATACTCGTAATTGTAACCCTCATATGAGCAAAGAAATAATAATTTCCCTGTTAAAACTCTGGGTCTTAGGAATGTATAAATTCTGCAGCAAGTTTTTCTCTTGAATATTGCCAATTACTTGGTACCTTTGTACAGAAAGGCATAGGTTATGGTGTCTCTTAGTTCTTGTTACTCATTCTCGTAGTTGTGTCCATCATTGAATCTTGGGAATGAACTTACCATTTTCCTCGTTTCCTCATGGTGAAAGGGCATCTGAATTCTACAGCAACTATTTCTCTCTTTATTTTCTACATAAGTTGCTATTGTACACCTTTTGAATAGGTTTTACAGTCTCGTTCTCATTGGTAGATATTCTCTTAATTGTAACCCTCATATGAGCCAGAAAATAATGATTTTCCCAGTTAATACTCTGGGTTTTAGGAATGTTTACATTCGTAAGAAAATTTTTCTTGAATAATGCAAATCACCACGTACCTTTGTACATTAAAGCATAGGTTATGGAGTCTCTTGCTCCTTGGTACTCTTACTCGTAATTGTGTCCATCATGGAATCTTGGGAATGATCTTACCATTTCCCTTGTTTCTTCATGGTGAAAGGGCATCTGAATTACTACACCAAATATTTCTCTCTTTATTTGCTACATATAGTGATATTGTACGCCCTTTAAATAGGTTATACAGTCTCGTTCTCATTGGTAGATATTCTCGTAATTGTGTCGTGTTCGAAGGAGGATTCGGAAGCTACTATCACAATAAAAGACAAGAGTTCACTTGTGGAAAGTTTACTGCGACACTGCCCAATTACATAAGTTTACATTCGTGGGGCAAGAGCGAGAAGTTGTGTTTAGCGCAGTTTTATTGGCGGACTGTTTATTTCTCCTCATCGTGTCTCCCTCTCTGCTCTCCAGTGCTGTCCTCTAGTGGGAGGCGTAAGGAGACTTCACAGTTAACACACAAAACGAGGTCTGCACAAATCTGACTTCAACCGCCACAATTGTAACCCACATATGAACCAAGAAATAATGATTTTCCCTGTTAATACTCTTGGTTTTTAGGATGTATATCCATAATAAATTTTTCTCTTGAATATTACAAATCACCTCGTACCTTTGTAGACTAAAGCATAGTTTATGGAGTCTCTTACTCCTTGGTACTCATTCTCGTAATTGTGTCCATCAATGAATCTTGGGAATGATCTTTCCATTTTCATAACTGCCTAATGGGGAAAGCGCATCTGAATTACTACAGCAAATATTTCTCTCTTTACTTTCAACATATGGTGCTATTGTACTATTTTGAATAGGTTTTACAGTCTCGTTCTCATTGGTAGATATACTCGTAATTGTAACCCTCATATGAGCAAGGAAATAATAATTTCCCTCTTAATACTCTGGGTTTTAAGCATTTATAAATCCGTAACAAATTATTCTATTGAATATTTCAAATCACCTTGTACTTTCTACATAAAGGCATAAGTTATGGAGTCTCTTACTCCTTGTTGCTCATTCTCGTAGTTGTGTCCATCATTGAATCTTGGGAATGAACTTCCAATTTTCCTCGTTTCCTCATGGTGAAAGCGCATCTTAATTACTGCAGCAAACATTTCTCTTTTTACTTTCAACATATGGTGCTATTGTACTATTTTGAATAGGTTTTACAGTCTCTTTCTCATTGATAGATATACTCGTAATTGTAACCCTCATATGAGCAAGGAAATAATAATTTCCCTCTTAATACTCTGGGTTTTAAGCATTTATAAATCCGTAACAAATTATTCTATTGAATATGTCAAATCACCTTGTACTTTGTACATAAAGGCATAAGTTATGGAGTCTCTTACTCCTTGTTACTCATTCTCGTAGTTGTGTCCATCATTGAATCTTGGGAATGAACTTCCAATTTTTCTCGTTTCCTCATGGTGAAAGGGCATCGGAATTCTACAGCAACTATTTCTCTCTTTATTTTCTACATAAGTTGCTATTGTACACCTTTGAATAGGTTTTACAGTCTGGTTCTCATTGGTAGATATTCTCTTAATTGTACCCCTCATATGAGCCAGACAATGATGATGTTCCCAGTTGATACTCTGGGGTTAGGAATGTTTAAATTCGTAAGAAAATTTTTCTTGAATAATGCAAATCACCACCTACCTTTGTACATTAAGGCATAGGTTATGGAGTGTCTTACTCTTTGGTACTCATTCTCGTAATTGTGTCCATCATTGAATCTTGGGAATTATCTTATATTTTCCCTTGTTTCCATCCTCATGGTGAAAGGGCATCTGAATTTCTATAGCAAATATTTCTCTCCCTATTTTCTACATATGGTGCTATTGTACACCTTTTGAATAGGTTTTACAGTCTCGTTCTCATTTTTACATATTCTCGTAATTGAAAACCTTATATGAGCCAGAAAATAATGATTTTCCAGTTAATACTCAGGGTTTTAGGAATGTAGAAATTCGTAAGAAAATTTTTCTTGAATATTGCAAATCACCTCGTACCTCTGTACATTAAAGCATAGGTTATGTAGTCTCTTACTCCTTGGTACTCATTCTCGTAATTGTGTCCATCATTGAATCTTGGGAATGATCTTTCCATTTTCATTATTGCCTCATGGTGAAAGCGTATCTGAATTACTACAGCAAATATTTCTCTCTTCACTTTCAACATATGGTGCTATTGTACACTTTTTGAATAGGTTTTACAGTCTCGTTCTCATTGGTAGATATACTCGTAATTGTAACCCTCATATGAGCAAGGAAATAATAATTTCCCTGTTTATACTCTGGGTTTTAGGCATGTATAAATCTGTAACAAATTATTCTATTGAATATTTCAAATCACCTTGTACTTTGTACATAAAGGCATAGGTTATGGAGTCTCTTACTCCTTGTTACTCATTCTCGTAATTGTGTCCATCATTGAATCTTGGGAATTATCTTATATTTTCCCTTGTTTCCATCCTCATGGTGAAAGGGCATCTGAATTACTACACAAAATATTTCTCTCTTTATTTTTTGCATATGGTGCTATTGTACACCTTTGAATAGGTTTTACAGTCTGGTTCTCATTGGTAGATATTCTCTTAATTGTAACCCTCGTATGAGCCAGACAATGATGATGTTAACAGTTGATACTCTGGGGTTGAGGAATGTTTAAATTCGTAAGAAAATTTTTCTTGAATAATGCAAATCACCACCTACCTTTGTACATTAAGGCATAGGTTATGGAGTGTCTTACTCCTTGGTACTCATTCTCGTAATTGTGCCCATCATTGAATCTTGGGAATTATCTTATATTTTCCCTTGTTTCCATCCTCATGGTGAAAGGGCATCTGAATTTCTACAGCAAATATTTCTCTCCCTATTTTCTACATATGGTGCTATTGTACACCTTTTGAATAGGTTTTACAGTCTTGTTCTCATTTTTAGATATTCCTGTAATTGTAACCCTCATATGAGCCAGAAAATAATGATTTTCCCAGTTAATACTCAAGGTTTTAGGAATGTAGAAATTCGTAAGAAAATTTTTCTTTCTCGTAATCTCATTCTCGTAATTGTGTCCATCATTGAATCTTGGGAATGATCTTTCCATTTCCCTTGTTCCCTCATGGTGAAAGGGCATCTGAATTACTACACCAAATATTTCTCTCTTTATTTTCTACATATAGTGATATTGTACACCCTTTAAATAGGTTATACAGTCTCGTTCTCATTGGTAGATATTCTCGTAATTGTGTCGTGTTCGAAGGAGGATTCGGAAGCTACTATCACAATAAAAGACAAGAGTTCACTTGTGGAAAGTTTACTGCGACACTGCCCAATTACATACGTTTACATTCGTGGGGCAAGAGCGAGAAGTTGTGTTTAGCGCAGGTTTTATTGGCGGACTGTCTATTTCTCCTTATCGTGTCTCCCTCTCTGCTCTCCAGTGCTGTCCTCTAGTGGGAGGCGTAAGGAGACTTCACAGTTGACACACAAAACCAGGTCTGCACAAATCTGACTTCAACCGCCACAATTGTAACCCTCATATGAACCAAGAAATAATGATTTTCCCTGTTAATACTCTTGGTTTTTAGGATGTGTATCCATAACAAATTTTTCTCTTGAATATTACAAATCACCTCGTACCTTTGTACATTAAGGCATAGTTTATGGAGTCTCTTACTCCTTGGTACTCATTCTCGTAATTGTGTCCATCATTGAATCTTGGGAATGATCTTACCATTTCCCTTGTTTCCTCATGGTGATAAGGCATCTTTATTGCGAACACATATTATTCTCTCTCTGTTTTTTGCATACAGTGCCATTGTACACCTTTTGAATAGGTTATACAGTTGCGTTGTAATTCGTAGTTGTAACCATTATATGGTCCAGGGAATATGGCTATATTTCCTGGACCATATGAGTAAATTAAATTACCCTGTGCTATTGTACACTGAGGCATAGTTTGTGGAGTCACTTACTGTCACTGGTAGTCCTTCTTGTAATTTGGTCCATCATTGATTCTTGGGATTAATCCTTTGATTTCCCTTGTTTTCCTTAGGAGGATTGGGACTTTATAATATTTAAATGAGATTTATTTAAAATTCTATTCAGCCATTGCTGTTTTGGACTGTTAGAAAAAATATTATCAAAAATGCAATTGGTAAATAAATCTATATCTATTGTATCTATTCAAGTATAATATTATTTCTTAACTATGCACAAGAAACAAAAAATTGAACCTAAAATGTAGCAAAGAGAATATGCTGTTTAGTTTTTTATAATAGAAGGTAAAAAAAAACACAGAAAGCACACAAAGTAAAAGATTGTTAGTCAGTCTATGACGTACAAGCACTGCTCTTACTTTTCATCCCTTAGCAACAGGATTTGGAGAAATTCAGTCAATGTCCAGCTCCAGTTACCCTGTTGCAGGTTACATATGGAAACTGCATATCAAATACATATCTTCATTTCAGGATAGCACCTTCTGAAATGGGACAAGCAACCATCTTATGGTTTTGGGAATAATATGGTGATTTTACATGTTATCCTCAGAGAGTTTGTGTGGTTACAATGTCTAATGGAAAATTTTGTCTATATTTTGTATTTTACACTGCTATTGTATTCTAGTTGCATAGTTTGCGGAGTCACGTACTCATTGGTAGTCGTTGTCATAATTGTGTCCATCATTGTAATCTTGGGGAAAACCTGGTGAATTTTCTGTTCTTCCCACAGAGATTTGGGCATGATGGAAAAAAAAGCAAAAAATTCTCTTGAATATTTCATATGACCCCTGTATTTCTGAATGCTATGGACATAGATTTTTATTCACTTACTCATTGGTAGTCATTCTTGCAATTTTGTCCTTCATAGTTTCTTAGAATAAATCTTACTCATCCTCCACTTTCCTCATAGTGATAGAAAGGATTATTTTTCTAACAACAATATTTTGCTCTATATTATCTACCTACAGTACTGTTGTATGCAATTCAAATGGTTGTGTAGCCACGTACTCATTGGTAGTCATTCTGTTAATTGTGCCCAGCATAAAGTCTTGGTAATAATATGGTAGTTTCTCCTGTTATCCTTATACAACCTATTCACATAGGTTGTAGAGTCTCGCAAACTCATTGGTAGTCATTCTTGTAATTTTGTCCATCATTTAATGTTTAGAGATGGTACACTAATGGCATACGTTGTGGAGTCGTCGTGTATTCCTTGGTAATCATTCTCGTAATTGTGTCCTTCATTAAATCTTTCAAATTTCAGGCACTTATTGACAGTCATTCTCATAATTGTATTCATCATCATATCCTTGAAATTTTATGTTAATTTTTCTTGTCCTTCTCATAGAAATTGCTTATGTTTAATTAACAAAGGGAACTTTTCTCTCGAATATTTGGTACCCCACCATTATATTGTCCACTAAATTTTGCATTTTTTGAGTCCTCTTACTCTGGGCAACGGATTTGTTCCTTGACTACAATCCCTTCCTGGGGCTTTGACCTGGGGACTGTTCTGCAACTGGGAACTGCAAGTGCTAACTGGGAGATCTGGTCTCTTCCAGTTTTAATGGAATAGAGTTTGTTTCTGATGAATTTGCAGGGACCAGGGGTGCCCCCACCATCTGCCGATCAGATTGGCTGGACTCGTTGGCTTCTCTGCTTGACTTCCAACTGATTTCTCATGACGTTTACTACCAAGAGCTGCTAAATTCCTGGCAAGGTATTTTATTTAGTTGCCAATGCAGCACTGCTTGGTAGCATTAGTTGAAGAGTACCCTGGCCCAGTCTCTAATTGTCTATTTGCTGCTAAGTCCAGAGACTTCAGTATCAGTATGGAAGAACCATTCCATCATAAAATATTTTTGAACGACCAAAACTGTTCCTCTTTTATTGATTGGTGTTCTCTATCCCCAAGAACTCATTCCCTCACCATGAAAATAGCCCTCAAATCACTCTGAACTCTAGTTGAAATTGTCATCACTTTTCCAGCAGCTACCAGCCCTTTCACAGCAGCCATGGATGTGACAAAATATGAGCTTATTCTGCTTATTTTCTTATAAGATCACAGTAACTAATAAATGAAAATCAAAATAATATCATGGAATGTGAAATTCCTCCTGTTAGTGTCTTTACTGGGTCACAAAAATTGAGTTTGATAGCAATGTATCTCAATGTGTCATTGAATTTTCTTTAAGGGGTGGCTAAATATTATCATCATCGACATAGATGTTATAATCTCAGAGTAGGTGGGTTTCAGAAAAATACCTCAACCATGGGAATCGGTGAAGATAAAATGCAGGGTTTTAATAAGGGTAATGCAGGCAAAATTTCATTTAGTTTTGTAGAGGTTCATGTCTGCATTGAAGGACCACTCCTCAAACTGTTCTCTGTACAAATCTCAATATACCTCTTAAAGATTTAGTAAATCTTAAGTGACAGGGTGTTTTAGATACCCTGGAATGACTTCTCTTACTCTATAGACAATCAGGTCTGGTGTTCCTCACGACTTTTTACATGTGTCTCTCCTATTTCTGCTGTTCGTAAATACCACACAAGTTGAAGGCACATCTGTTCTCAAATGTGATTAATAGTGCAGCAACTGTCCAGGCAGTCAGCCTCAAATGGGCCACAAACAAACTGCAACATTTGCTAGATGCTCTTGGTGACAGGATGAATAAATCGAAACTTCAAGCAAAACCTGGCAATTGCAAACATGTCATATTTTCCAGGTGAACAAAGGCTGGTATTGGCAACTCCAATTTTCTTTGGGGAATATCAGATCCCCTTTAAAGACGGGACAAAAAAAAACAATTCCCTCGGAAGTCTCAGATTGCACCCCTACATTACCTATGTCTCTGATAAGGCACAAGCAGCTGCCAGATGCTTCAATGGCTGACCAGAGCATATCTATGGAGAGTCCGGGAAGGACGGTCGGCAAAATTGACGACCGATGGGACGTATTGCCAGGTCACAGTCTGAGATGGTTTCTTTATTAATTTCATTTACAAATACAAGTTCACAAATTCCTGGTCCCCGACTAAAAGACCGCTCTCTCGTCGCAGCGAGGCAAGAATGACCTGGCTATCAGTTCAAATTAAAACAAGCGGACACTGGAAGGCAAGGTAAAACAAAAGACTCTGAAGGACGGCGGTGGTTTTTGCCTGGAAAATGAGCGACTCGTGCAGGAATCTTTCCGCTTGTTCGAGTTCGGAAGTGACCACTGCCCATTGCCAGGGCGTGGCGTCACTGTGAATCACATAGTTAACCGCAAACCCATTATACGTCGCCAAAGTCGAAATAGATGATTGTCCCATAGGAGGGAAATACACTCAATATTTCTCTGATAAGCCTGGGCGAAGGGGTAAATGGGAAGCTCTACAATCCAGCAAGTGCATTCAAGATAGCCCGCCACCTTAGGAATGTCCGCTGACCGCAACCGTGGGATGATGAGAACGAACAAGTGCTGCTGGAGCTCACTTAATTTCGTGTTGTGTCAAGTAGTTCAGCCATTGCACTGGGTCAAGAATGCACTCAGTGGAGTTAAATGTCAATATTAACTGGTCCGTAAGATAGTCTAGTTGACTGCACAATATCAGATCGAAGATGAGAAACCAATCATCCGGATGATAACAATGGTCACCTTCAAACTTGAAAACACCTCGCGAGCGATTGCTCGGGCCCAACCCTGCATTATTGCCCTGTGCAAGGCAATGAATGGCCCACAGGCAATCATTTAAAATAGTAATAGCACCTACTTGCATAAATGCCGTAAAATTTCTGAAACCGTGCCGCAATCTTTAGCTGGAAGAAGGCGTCGCATAAATCGAACTTCGCATGGTATGAACCTGGAGGGATCAATGCCTTTGCCGTATCACAAAGCTGAAACCGAAGTTTCCTGTAGATGGCTGTCCATGGCGAAAGGTCATTTCCCTGTGGAATGAAGATGCTGCTCGATGAAAGAAACTGCGGAATCTCTCGGAAGACTTCAATCAGTGGTGGAATGCCAGTGACCTCCCAGAGCGCTTAGTTACCCAGTGTCACCGCTTCCCAGATGCTGTAAGTCCCCAGCTGACGCAGAAGGTCGTCTTTGCTTGTCGTGCCCGTGGCGTCCACGGTGGCTCCGGGACTGCATCTCAGTGCATCGTTCCCTTTGTCTGCCATTTCTGGCTGGATGGAGGGAGAGCAGTCCTGGAGCGAATGACCTCCGGAACAAAACTGCGAGGCTGTGTGGAAAAACTCTCGTGACCAAAGTGGCAGCAGTGTGGCAGAGCTGCAGATTGCTGTATTCATACAGGCGCAACTTTGTTGCCAACCGTGCGCAGTGCTTCAGGGACCCAATAGACCACTTCTCGGATGTTGTGATCGCCAAAACGAATACCCCTATCGGTGGCCCTTGGACATCTGCCGGCACGCGTCGATCTTCGGTAGGAAGCCTAAACGATCTCCCATAGGTCTTCCAAGAGATCGTTTAAGTGCTGACGTGGAGATAGGCCTTGGCCGCCGTGGGGGTTGAACGCAAGGAAGTGATATCTTCAAGTGACTGGGTCTGAACCCAGATGGACGACTCTCCATAAGCGACCGATAAGGTTTGGTTGCTCACAGATGACCGGATCAGTTTTTGGAACGCGCACACATCCTTCACGTCATAAATGAGAGGAGGCAGGAGCTTTCGGAGCTGAAGCTGCATGTGCGTCTATGGCGACAAAGACTGGATCTGAATCGGTCTAGGTCGCCAGAACTGCAAATGATTTCCTGGTTGCGGACTGGCTTCTGTGCGGCATTGCTGGCCATTGTTAAAGACTGTCAGGTGCCCGTCCAAAGGGACGGGGTAAGAGCACGGAGGCCCTTGAAAAGGGGAGAGACGAGTTTCACGGATTTCCGGGGAGAATTGAATCCATCCTCCGACGGAGATACCGGTCGTCTCAACGAACACCGAGCTGAGCTCCATGACGTGATGCTGAGGGAACGGGGGAGCTGGGGCCGCGTCCACAGCAGCCGTAGATGCGGCTACCCAGTAAAGTAGGTGTGTAACTAATTTAATAGTGCCATCTCTAAGTTCTGGAGTAAACAAGCCAGAAGAATGCACAGCCGAGAATTCAATCGGCTGAAGGCAGCAGGTGAGAAAGTCAAGAAAATAAACTTAAGTCATTTTGCAAATTGTGAAAAAATATCGAATTTTTAACATCTGTTAATTTCCTAAAGTTAAATTTTTTCATGAAAGTGATTCTCTTCCCAAAACTAAATACGGAGAAAGGAAAAAAAATTTCATGCCTTTGTTAAAATATTTGTCAATGGTTGGGGTCTTGTTTTCTGTTCATTTACTATTATTTATTTTTATGCTAATCAGTGCCATGCTTTTATTTTGTATTTTGCTCATTAATCTCTTACGTGATTCACAAGTATTCACCAGAATAGTATTCATAAAAGTTATTGCAAAGGACAAGAACCTAGTCATTGCATAACTTAATTATGTGTGTGTGCCTTGCTCAGCTATTTATTTAGTTTCACTGGTTATACAATTATTGTTGTTCCTGTAAATATATTAAAATTTATGCAGCTAAACTGGTTTTCAGGACCATCAATAAGAGGATGGAGAGGTAAAGGGTGGGTAAATTCAGGGTAAATGATTACTTAAGGGATGATCAGTTTGGGTTTATGAAGAGGAGAGTCACACACAATGCCATTGCAGTAATGAGATCACTAATCTAGAGGAATATAGAATGCAATCAGTATGTATCTGTTTCATAGGTTTCGAAAATGCTTTTGCCGAAGCAAATTGGGAAAACTAATGAGTATATTACAGAAATTAGGAATAGATTGGAAGGACAGGAGGCTAATCTGCAACCTGTTCACGTTTCAGACTGTTCAGGTGCAAATGGGGGATGAAGAGTCCGGATAGGCGGCAATGTTAGGAACAGGTGTAAGGTACAATTGACCATTTATTTATTCATTTATTTATTCATTCATTTGTTTAACAAAGCAGCCAAAAATGGCACAAAGGATTTTACTTTGGCTGACAGACAATACATATAAAATTAAGAAAAAGAATGGGTAAAAGTAATAAACAAAAATGAAAAGTTAACAAAATAAATGTCAAGAACAACCGTAAGACAGCAGGAGAACACACATACAACCAGAGAGCGCTAAGTTACCATCTGACGTTTAAGGAAGGAGATGAAAACGTTGAGTGGGGAAGAGAGGTCCAGGGAAGGATATGTAGATCAGAATTTCCTGAGATAGAGGAGTTGAGCTGAGGTTGAAGTTAGAGCAAGAAAGTAGTTGAAAAAAAGCAGAGCGACGGTCACTACCCAGAAAGCACTCAGTTTTGTGAAACACTGAAACTGGAATTCCATGTGACTACTGTGTAGCGTTGATTAGTGACCAAAATCTTTTAGAGTTGTCCTCAATTCTCTCAGTTATTCCTTGAATATTATTTTAATATCCTTGAATTTTTGTAGTTATGATGAAGGAGAAAGCACCTTTGGCGATGAAGGGCCATGAACAAGGGTGGGCGGGAGGGCAGTGGTGACACTTCCATAAATTCCAAGCGTTGAGTATGTTTTTAACAGCGAGAGTTATATCCAATGAATGCTGTAGAGGTCTCTTCTTCGAAACAAGCCACGAGGGGACAAAATCCACCATGGTGCCTTTCAGGACATCGTAAAAGACATCTAAGCCTTCTTTAGGTCTGCTGCACTCCAGGAAGTCCCTGGGGATGAGGGAGAAAACATGGTTTATTGTGGCCCAGTCAGCTTTGTACCAGACTCCAGTGAACCTGGAGGTATTCTTGCCCGCCTTTCCCTGAGGAAAGTTGGAGGGACAAAATAATCAAATCAAGCGTAGCCAGATTTGTAGTAGAATAGGAGTTGCACTGCTCAAGCCCAAGGATGAGGTGTTCCATGTAATAATCATCAATGGGGGACTCAGTGCAACCAGTAATAAAATCACATCACCTAGGGAGTGAACTAGGACAGAATGAAGGCCGGCTTCTACTGTTTGGTTGGCGGTAAAAGCAACCGGTGAAAAATTCAACAGTGCTGTTCAACTATATGTGGACAAAATGATTAAGGAGGCATGGGAAGAACTGGAGGTAGGAATAAAAGTTCGCAGCGATTTCATAAAATCAGTTAGGTGTGCTGATGACCAAGGTTTAGTTTGTCAGTCAGCTAAGGGGGGTGCAAACATTGCTGAGTGAATTGGAAATTCAGTGCGATAGATATAGGATGAGAATCAATATTAATAAAACAAAGGTTAGGTGGTTTTTGCAGAAAGAAAAAGGCTAAGCTAAACATTAAAGTAGGAGGGGAAAGAATAGAGCAGGTAGAATTAAAGAAGATTTTTCACAAACCTCACTTGCACCTGAGCTGTCTGAGACATGTACAGGTTGTGGATCAGTCTCCTGTCCTTCCTATCCATTCCTATTTTCTGCAATATACTCATTAATTTTTCCCAATTCACTCTATCAAACGCTTTTTCGAAATTTACGAAAGAGGCAAATATGTCCTGTTTGTATTCTATATTCCTCGATTAGTGCTCTCATTACTGCAATGGCATCACATGTACCTGTGCCCATCCTAATCCCAAACATAATAATTACTCTCTATCCTTTTGTTGGCTATGATCCTGAAAACCCTAGCTGCGTGGGATATCAAATTTATTGTTCTGTAGTCCTCACATAATGTAGCCTTCACTTTTTTCATAATGACTTCAAAACTAAGAGGTGGATGTCATATAATCACCTAGGTAGCATTGGCTAGGCGAAGGTCATTTCCCCAGGCCATTGTTGCCACAGGCCACTGGTTAGTATCAGTTTTCCCGCCCCAAGGCTATTGTTAAATACAAGGTCTATTTCATGAGTATTCCTTGCTTGCAACTGGTGCATGCTGTAGTATTACCTGCAGTACCTCATTGTCAGGTGGGAATTCCATTCCCCCAGATGCTGAGGGTGGGTGTAGTGATGTAAAGAATGAAAGGACCAGTCCTGTATTGCCTGCGTGAGTCTATGCTACTTTTCCACAATATCCAGCCATACCTGATGATCCTGATGGTTTTGTGGGATGCCAACCACAGAGGCCTTGCCGGACACGATACAAGGCCGCTTGGCCCAAGTTCTGTTGACGAGGCGAGTCCAAGCACTTATATTTTCTAGTTATGTGGAAGCTCCTGGCGTTCCATGTTACTATTCTGACTACTTTTGTCTTCTTTGGCCTCGTCTGTCCTGCTGCTGTTATTTTTCTCCTGCAAGGGTATCGTGGGATGCCAACCGCAGAGACCTTGCCGGGCACGATACATGGCCGCTTGGCCCAAGTCCTGTTGCCTTCCTCAATAGTGTTTTTAAAGTGACATCATCACTTAATCGCAGCCCCACTGGAGTCGGTGATATACCTATGTATATAACGTCCTTGTCTTACTCCTTAGTTTATGTATCCTTCCATTTTTTCTTTGCATGGTTGATAGATTATTCTTGTCATTTCAGTCCATTCCAAGCACTTATATTTTCTAGTTATGTGGAAACTCCTGACGTTCCATGTTCTGACTTTGGCAGGCGGTAGATGGATCGTCTCGATCTTATGTCTCCTTCTCCTGCTGTGGTGGTTTAGGTGTTACAATCCTTTTTGATGATGAATCCTTTTTCCAATGAAATTTGGCTCCCTCCATACCCGTTCTGGCAGAAAGTTTTCTTGAGATGGTTCAATGCATGGGGCAGCAATCATCCTTGCTCTGTGGAACAGGGTGGTCAGCATAGCCCCCCGTTGTGAGGGGTGATGGTGGTTTGAACTCAGGAGGAACAAATCAGTGTGAGTAGGTTTCCGGTACACACTATGTCCCAGCCGTCCCAGGCAATAGGTGCTTATATTGTCGTTAATTTTCCCAGTAATCCTTGGCCTTCTTGCACTCACGTATGACTTGGTTCAGCAGCTTCTTTGGAAAGGAATTTCCTCAGTTCCTTTTCTTGGATTCCATGCTGCCAAGGAAATGCAATTCGTCATTTCCTTCCATCATCCTTCTGTGCAAGTCGCATTTTTTCCTTCTATTTTTCTGTCAATGGTCGTGGTGAAATTTTTCTCTTGCCTGTCTTTCCTCCAACATTTTTGTGTTCCATCTAGGGTTCCTGTATCTCTCTTAATTTTTTTGTATTGCAGTTGACTGTCCATGACCACCAGTTTGTGACCACTATTTATATTTGCCCTGGAGTAACTCTTGCATTACTTAACTTGGTTTCTGTATCTTGTTCTCACGAGGATGTAGTCAATTTGGTATCTTGCCCTGTCCCCTAGTATTTTCCAGGTGCATCTTCTTCTCTGGCCTTGCTTGAGGAGGGTGTTGGCGCTACCATGTTCTTCTTATTGCAGAATTTTCTCAGTTTTTCTGCCGCTGGTTCTGTTTTCCCAATCCGAACTGTCCCATGCTCCTTCCCTCTTGACCCTCTCCAACTACTGCGTCCCAGTCTCCCATCACGATTAGGTGTTCCGCTGCCCCTGTAACTTCTTCCATTTGTCCATATACTTATTCTATTTACTCTTCTGAATGGCTGGATGTGGGCATATACATCTGCACTATCACTGTATCTGTAGGCTCTCCCTCCAACCATATCATTAGAATCCTCTTGCTGTATTGCCTCTGATTTGACTCTTCTTGCCCACTCCTGCCCTCTGCACCCCTCTGTGGTTCATTCTCTGTTCGACTGCTGAGTGTATCATACTATATCCGTCACTCCAGAAGTTATCAGCACTGGCCCACTTTCCACTGGCCCCACACTCACTCCCAGGATGTCATTTCCCAATCCATCCATCTTAGTATTTTCCAACTTCCCGCACACTCTCAATCATCTCACATTCCGTATTACTATCCTGCATTTGTCTACCTTGACTGATGTTCCCCTCCCAGTAGTCCCCACCTGGAGATCCAATTGGGGTATTAATTTACCGGGAGGGGTGCCATCATGTCATATCTCAAATGCAAGGCTGTTGCCTTCCACATTGCAGTACTGCGACCGATTTCTCGTGCACTTCACTCTCCCCCGCAGCTGTGGTAGCTGATGCTGGGCCGACCCACCAATACCTAATGGTGAAACTGCTGCCTTTTACCATGGGTTCAGGGGTCTTATTTTTCTCGTTGCCTCGTTCCGAAATACCATTCACAAATTTTTCTATAGTGAAAAATTTTCATCGGTCACGGGAATCGAACCAGTGACTTTCGGCTCCACAGGCCCCAATGTAGGACACTTAAAAAGGGAGATATTGATTGGAAATGTCCTGAGACATGATAGCTTAAGGAAAACTATGATTGAAGGAAAGCTAAAAGGAGGGGATGAAGTAACAGAGGAAGGCCAAGATTGAACTACAAAAAGCAGGTGATGAAAAATATCAGTGCGAAGGAGCCAGAAGGAAATAGGATAGTCAGGAGAGTTTCTGCAAGCTCCTTCTTGTATTGATTGATAACCTGTGATGGAGATAATACAAAGTCAGAGCAAATGGCAAATATATGTAAAAATTTTATAAAATAATTTTAATTGTTATGATACAACTATGATTCTCCTGGTGCATAAATTCAATGAAGAAGAGGTGACTGAAAGTGTTTTTTAATTGTAATTAAACAAATAGTGAAGAAAAAAAGAAAGATCTACGGTCAATAGTACAATACTTTTTGGGAGTGCTGTATTGTTACATCACTTCATTGCCTTTGACTTCTGTGTAAAGTGAGGAGGAAGAATGCATTTTCACCTCAGCAGCTGTTAAATAAAAACTGTGGTTGTAAAATATTCTCACCAAATTATAGGCGATTAAATAAACAATGTCTAAACTGTGTATGAGATCAGAATTTGTCAGCAAGTGTTCAATAGTATATGATTACAATTACCTCATTCCGTTTTTAAGGAATATTTTCAAGGAGTTTAATTTGACTATGAATCAAAGTTGTCTGTTCCTATAATGGTGGTCAGTAATGAGGATGGTATCACATTCAAAATGTTACCGAGCTGGTTGTGAGAAACCTCCCAATTATTTTCCCAAGAATCATGATGGCCACAATTATGATAATGCGTATGACTTTTTGAGTGGTATAAGTAAAAAAAAAACCTTTATACTCAATTAAGAATGAGATCAGTGTGTGAAATAATGATTCAGTTTTGATCATCAATTACCATTCTTTGTTCAGCACAAGAACTTGTTGCTTTTTATGATCTAATGTAGAAAGTTTTCATAGGTTCTTGGTTAATACCTGCCAAGGGGATGTTGGTATACATATGTGCTGGGAATTACCCTGTTGTCACTGTTTGATGCCTATATGTACTATATATGTTCTCTTGCTCTCTACTTGTGAATATGTTTGTTGCCATTAAAAACCTAGTGACATAAAGTCGGCATTTGCGGTTTTATTATTATACCTAACCTTTCCTAATATTGTACCAAAAAATGTTTCTGGGATTGTTCAACTCATCATAATACCTATAAATGAGAAAAATACATTTAAGAAGGTTGAACAAACTATTTTTATTTCTTTTGAAGTGCAAGTAGACAATATAGTTGGAACGGAGAGTTGGCTCACGGGAGATAAAGCAAACAATGAAGTTTTTCCGGGCAGTTTCGCAATTTAGAGAAGGGACACACCTAATAGATTGGGTAGGGGAGTGTTCATTGATGTAGAATCACATCTTAGTAGCTAACAATACGAATGCGACAAAAATGACATAGAGAGCTTTTGGTGCAACATAAAGGACTACAACGACAGAAGCCTATTTCTGTGCTCATTTTACAGACCCCCCAGATTCTAATACAGAGATTCTACGCAACCTCAATGACCAAATAAACCACTCTCAGTAACAAACATACCAACAGTATTTTTATAATCACTGGTGATACAAATCTACCATCAATTGACTGGGACACGTACTGTGTAGGAAAATCTACCCAATAGAGAGATTCAAGTCAAAAACTCCTTCATACATTCGCAAAACACTAATTAGAACAAATTGTGAAATCACCAATATGGCGCCACAGCCTACTTGATATCTTTGTGACTTCTATCCATGAAATCATTATTAACATCAAAACAATGAATGAAATCACTGACCATAAGGCTATTTTTGTAGAGTTTGAAAAGGAGTTCCCAAAAATTGAAAAGGAAAAGTGTAAAATATACTTATTCAACAAGGAAAATTTTAAAGGAGTACGAGAATATTTAAAAAAAGAATTACCAGAATACAAGACAAAAACACTGACAACCGATACAGAGAACACTTGGAAATATTTCTTAAATATTTTACGTGAAGGAATGAAGACGTACATCCCATCCAAAATCAAATGTGACAGTAAGAAACCTAGATGGTAAAATTACGATGTCGGATTGGCATTAAGAAGGCAATATTCTAATTTTAAAAAGAGTTTAAAAAGTGACCATATAGTTTATGTGAATACATCCTAACGGAAACTAAAAGAATGTTATAGAAAAATGAAAAGTACCATGCACACCGCACTATGCTCATTTAAAGATAAATGCTAAGTGAATATCTTGAGGAAAATTCAAAGTCATTCTAGGCCTATTTTAGGGAAATACAGGGTAAACGTCCAACTGTACATTCTTTGAAGACGGAAAACGGAGAAATTATTACAGACAGTGTGAAAAAAGCAAATATTTTAAATAATTTTTTCCAGGGCATCTACAATACAGAAAACCACACAAAATGATCCTCCACACCCACCCAGGGAACAAATGAGCGATATAACACTTACCAAGAAAGAAGTACAACATCTGCTCCATAGTTACAAAGCACCTGGGCCGGAAGAAATACCTCCTAGAATATTAAAGGAATAAGCTGAAGACATTGCTCTGTTTTTGAAAATTGTTTTTCTAAAATTAATAGAAGAAGGCTCAGTTCCTCGCAACTGGAAGCTAGCCCATATAACTCCCCATCTATTAAGGTGGCAATAGGGATAAACAAACCAATTACTGACCCATTTCCTTAACATCGGTCTCTTGTAAAATATTAGAACACATTATTGTCAGAAACATTATGATATTTCTTGACAGTAGGAAAATACTAAGCCACAATCAGGACGGATTTAGAAAGAGCAGATCTTGCAAAAAACAATTAGGTCTTTTCATTCATGATTAGATTGATTGTGAGTAAACAACACACAAACCTTCCCGACTACACCCTTGATGTGCTAGAAAGGCTTGTGCATTCTGATTATCCATGATAATATGCTGGGGGAAGCTATTTTATTTGCTCCTTTTAGGGTCACCAATGCCAAATTAGTCAAGGGTAGAAGAAAGACAAAAGGTAGTCCACATAGCATCTGTTCCTCCATGAAGAGGCTGTAAAGGAGTTTGATCCCTATGATGTATCAATTTCTGTTTTGGTATGTCATAAAGAATACCATTGAGAAAGTCTTTAGGAAACCACCACAATTATTTATCACAATCAAATATTATTATTGCTCTTAGGTAATCTACTGATTAAGGTAGGTTTTTGGATGGACATAACCACCAAAGTATTTTGTCTCTCCTAAAAAAACTACCCAACATCCTATTCTACAACAAGCCCCTCTTCATCTCTACATATTTCCTTCCTCCCTTTATTTCGTCCAACATCTCACTGCCGATCAATACGTCCTTCATCCATTTTACCTGTCTTCCTATGATTTCTCCCAACAATCCTCTCTGCTCGCTTACCATACCTAGTACTTCCCCATTTGTTTCCTTTTCTGTCCATTTCACCTTTTCCACAACCACATTTCATAAGTCTCCATATCAAAGTTTTGACGAACCATTATTAACCTCTTTACTCAATGTCCCTGTTACCAATTCCCTCCTTTTGAAAGCCTCTCTGCCTAGTGCAATTCTTCTCTTTACGTACCTACTCCTTTGACCGCGTTGGTCCAAAACACTTCCAAGATAAGTAAACTTCCACCTGCTTTTTTTGCCCTTCTATGTTAATGTTAAGCTTAGCCTTCATCTTTATGGAAAATTGCATAACCTTAGTTTTATTTATCCTAACTCTAATTCCATATTTATTGCACTGAATTTCCAATTCACTCAGCAATGCTTGCATCCCCTTGACTGACTGATAAAGTAAAGCTTGGCCATCAGCAAAATAAACTGATTTTATGAATTCCCCTCCGACTTTCATTCCTACCTCCAGTTCTTCCCATGATTCTTCAATCATTTCCTCCACATATACGTTGTATAGCACCAGTGATAATGGAAAACCCTGCCTTACTCCTCTTCCTAACACTGTCCATCTGGACGCTCCTTCCCCCACTCACACCTGAGCAGTCTGATATATGTACAGGTTGAGGATTAGCCTCCTTTCCCTCCAATCTATTGCTATTTTCTGTAATATACTCATTAGTTTTACCCAATTCACTTAATTTAAGCCTTTTCAAAATCTACGAAACTGGCAAATACGTCCTGATTGTATTCTATATTTCTCTCAATTAGCGATTTCATTACTGCAATGGCATCACACATACCTCTCCCTTCCCTAAACCCAAACTGATCATTCCCTAAGTAATCATTTGCCCTACTCTAAATCCTTTTGCTGATGATCCTGAGGACAACATTAGCTGTGTTGGATATCAAACTAATTGTTCTCTAGTCCTCACATGACGTAGCCTTTATCTTTTTCGGAATAGGAACTAACACTGATCTCCGGCCAGATTCCTTCCTCATAGATATTACGAATCATTCCATATAGTCTTCCTCCCACATTGTCCTAAACCTTTTAGTAGTTCTACAGGAATGTTGTCTCCTCCCATGGCCTTATTTGATTTCATCTCCCTTAATGCCCTTTCTATCTCATCATCGAGTGTGCCTGGACCTGAGCCATCTTCATCCATCACCTGGCCTGAGCATTCTTCACCCTTCTTCTAGAAACTTTCCATATCCTTGCACTGTCTTTTCCACCACGCTTCTTTTGCTTTATTTGTTACTAACTCAATTTATTATCAACTCTTTGTACTACCTTCTGGCTAATTCTGTGTTTATACTCTTCCATTTCCTTCTCTCATCTATCTTTCTTTTTATATTATCTGTAATCCATTGTTTCCTTGTCCTTTTCCTATTTACAGTTCCTATAGTTTCTTTTGTGGCTTTCAATATCACTTTTTTGATATGTTCCTGTTTTTGCTGTTCCTGAATCTGTGCCTAATCATAATATTATCTAATACCTTTCTGAGTCACCTGGCATTTTCCTCTGCAACTATTACTCCAGTTAACCCCAGTATCCTTCCATCTTACCTTGCATAAACCTAAAATATGTTTCCTCTTTCCATCTCTTGCTTTATATTCTCTAATTTCTCTGTCCTAACAGTCCAAGTTTAATTAATTGTACTGGCAAATGATTTTTTGGCACATAGATGATAAGAAATGATTATTTGAATCCTTTGGAATAATTGGTACATATGTCCCATACCCAAATAACACAAGTCAACAAATCCTACTGTTACTTAAGAAATAAGTATTTAAAACTCACTTTGTTTTTGAACTCCAGAAGACTACTAGTCAAGGAACATTTTTGGCCACATAACCAACCATCTTACATCTCATGTCTGAGAAGGAGAGTTACCCTTGTACCTCCAATTCTTTCAGCACCCAGTTATATTAAAGCTGATTTTGGACCTCAAGCAAGCTTTGGAGACTTGGAGATTCCGAAGTCCTCTTTTGGAAACTGAGCTGGTTTTTCATTGGTAAGTCTTGATTATTAAGGTGCCTAATTATTGAAATAATTATATATGCTCCATGATCCAGTATGATATGGATGCTCTTAAACTAAATGGGCGAAGCAGACAATAGAAATTGACTGAATGCTAAAAAATTTAGAAATGGAAACACAATAGGTGTGTCCATACAATGGAGCCTCAGTAGCACATATGGAAAGGAAAAGACAATACTCTTCCAAGTAACAAATATTAGTCAGTGTGGATATTACTGTGCTTATCTATTGATTACTACTAGAACAAATGTCTGGTACATCTCACACTAACAAATCTATGCAGGGATTCTGAGGACCCTAAAAACTGCTATTATTTAATCATCGCTAAGTTCCAATTCTGCCATATAATGCCTCAAACTGCACAATTAGTTGATTCAAATTTATGACTAGCATGCATTACAAGATTTAAATTTTGAGAACAAAGCACTTTCAGTATTTCATGACTATTTATTATTATTCATATTTCAATCTAAAATTCTCCCTCTTGACAAGTGGTTTTATCTATCTGCTCTCTTCTCTCTGTTTGCTTTCATTTGGGAATTTTCTCAGTGTCTGTATATACTTTGAACACTTCAAGCTTCGGACATGCTCTTTGGTGTTGTCCTTTCAGATGTGGTACATATATTTGCCATGCCATATTTTTTCCAAAGAAAGTATGCAAATGTTTCAAGTACAATTTTAGTCTTGCTGTTACAAAAGCCCTATTATGGTGCACTACTTACTATTCTGCAGTTACTTGATAGCTAGAAGTACTCTTAATTTTCAACTTCACATCTAAGGAGGGTTATCCTAATTTAGAACTCTTGCAATGTAGTCTGAGTTCACAGAAAAAGACTCTTTCTTCATTGTTTAATTTGTAGACTGAATGCTGTTAATTTTTAAATATAAATAGGTGATAACGAGTCCTGCGCTTCCAAATGCTACTGCACTTTAAGTACAAATTTTGCAGATTAGTTTTAGCATCTTTATCCATTCTCTTTTATACTTTCTATCTACAATAACTTTACTCTCATTTGTCTTGTATCTTCTATTGTGCCATCAATCCATCTCTTCTTACATCTTCCATTTCTTCTCTTGGCACATTTTGCTTTCCTCATTCATTCTTTTGGTATTCACTCCTCTCCCATTCTCTCAAAATGTTCAGTCACCAGTTTTACTGATTCAATACACTTGGCTATATCTACATCCATAATTTATTCCTGTTCCCAGTTATAATATATATATGTTATCCATTCAGTGCATTCCCAGAATGGTCTATGGATTTATTTTGAAGCTTTTTCTTAATGAATTCACCTTGTTATTATTATAAGGTAATCTACTGGTTAAGGTAGGTTTTTAGATGGACACAACTATCAAATATTTTGTGACTCCAAACAAAACCCAAACCAGCAACCTACTCTACATCAGGTCTCTCTTCATCTCACTGTACTTCCTTCCTCTCTTCATCCCGTCCAACATCCCTATCCTGTTTCTGCCCTTTCCTTGTTTACCTAACAGTCCCCCCTCTATTACGTTCTTCAACATCCCACTACCGCTCAATATGCCTTTTATCCATTTCTCCTGCCTCCGTAGGATATCTCCTAACAAACCCCTCTCCTCACCCACCATCTCCAGTACCTCCTCATTTGTTTTCCTTTCGGTCCACTTCACCTTCTCCATTCATCTCCACACCCACATTTCAAAAGCCTCCAATCTACGTCTATCCTCCTGCTTCAGTGACCACGTTTCTGCGCCGTACATAGCTAAGCTCCACATCAAAGTTTTTACGAGTCTTTTCTTAACCTCCCTACTCAACGTCCCCATCATCAACTGCCTCCTCCTTGTGAAAGCCTCCTTGCCTAGCACAATTCTCCTTACGTCCCTACTACTTTGACCGCGTTGGTCCAAAACACTTCTGAGATATGTAAACTGACCTACCTGCTCTATTTTTTCCCCACCTATTTTAATATATAGCTTAGCCTTTTTCTTCTGGAAAATCACCTTTGTTTTATAAATATTGATTCTCATCCCTTATTTATCGCACTGAACTTCCAATTCACTCAGCAATGCTTGCAACCCCTTGGCTGACTGAGCAACTAATGCTTGGTCATCAGCAAACCTAACCGATTTTATGAATTCCCCTCTGACTTTCATTCTTACCTCCAGTTCTTCCCATGCCTCTTTAATCATTTCCTCCACATATATGTTGAACAGCACCAGTGACAATGGGCAACCCTGCCTTACACCTCTTCCTAACACTGCCCATCTGGACTCTCCGTTCCCCACTTACACCTGAGCAGTCTGAGACATGTACAGGTTGCGGATCAGTCTCCTGTCCCTCCAATCCATTCCTATTTTCTGCAATACACGCATTAATTTTTCCCAATTCACTCTATCAAACGCTTTTTCAAAATCTACAGAACAGGCAAAAACGTCCTGATTATATTCTATATTCCTCTCAATTAGTGATCTCATTACTGCAATGGCATCACACGTACCTCTTCCCTTCCTAAACCCAAACTGATCATCCCCTAAGTAATCATTTGCCCTCTCAATCTTTTTGTTGATGATCCTAAGAATAACTTTAGTTGCGTGGGATATCAAACTTATTGTTCTGTAGTCATCACATGACGTAGCCTTTACCTTTTTCAGAATGGGAAGTAAAACTGATCTCACCAAGTCTTCCGGCCAGATTCCTTCCTTACAGTTACTATGAAAACGTCCATATAGTCTTCCTTCCACATTTTCCTAAACCTTTCAATAGTTCCGCAGGAATGTTGTCTACCCCAATAGCCTTATTCGGTTTCATCTTCCTTAATGCCTTCTCTATCTAGTCATCGAGTATGCCTGGACCTTAGCTATCTTCATCTGTCATGTTCCTTTTCAATGTCTTACCTTGTTGGCCTAAGTTCTTTACCATACAGTGTTTCAATATATTCCTTCCATCTCTCTTGGATCTTTTCTGTATCAACTATTATTTTACCCCACTTATCTTTAACTGTTAGCACAGATCTTGCCTCCTTATTTCTCGATAATAACTTTGCTGTAGAGCACACCAATTTCACCCTTCCTCTGTAGACTTTCCATATCCTGCATTGCGTTTTCCACCTTTCTTCTTTTGCCTTATTTGTGGCCCATCTCAATTTATTGTTTAACTCTTTGTATTTCATTCTTCCATTTTCTTGTCTCATCCATTTTTGTAATTATCTCATCCGTGATCCATGGTTTTCTTGTCCTTCTCCCATTAACGGTTCCTATAGTGTCTTTTGCAGCTTTCAATATAACTTTCTTGATACAATCCCATTTTTCTTCGATAGTACTCAGCTCTTTACAGTCATCCATGATTTTCTCTACAGCCTGCTGATACTCCTTCCTCGTTAATCCATTTAATGCTTCTACTTTCCATTTCCTAACCCGCCACCCCTGCTTTATCTTTTTGAAATGGACGCTATGTTTCATTACAACTAAATTGTGATAACAGTCTGCATCCACTCCCGGGAAGCTATGCGAATTTATCACACTGTTCCTAAATCTGTGCCTAACCAAAATTTAATCTAACTGATACCTTTCTGAGTTACCTGGCATTTCCCATGTATACCTATGACTTTTGTGGTGTCTAAACCAAGTGTTGGTGATGACTAACCCCTGTCTCTTGCAGAATTCAATTGCTTTCTTGCCACTTTCATTCCTCGTACCTAAACCTCATCACCATCTCTTCCTTTGCCTACCGTCGCATTCCGATCCCCAATCACTATCAAATGTTTCCCTGCAGGAACACACACGATTATATCCTCTCACTCATCGTTCATCCTATCGACTTCTTCCTCCTTGTGGTTGCTCAGTGGCATGTATACCTGAATAATGACCATGTTCTTTGGTTCTGCTTTAATCTATACGACTAATATTCTATTCATTGCTTGCTCTATGTTGACTATGCTTCTTCCTACCTCTTCATTAAATACTACGGCAATTCCTCGTTGACTCTCGACCCCGCCGCTGTATATTATTCTATAACTATCACTCCAGTAATCCCCGCTATTCTTCTTCCATCTCACCTCGCATAGACCTAAAATATCTATATTACCTCTTTCCACTTCTCGCTTAATATTCTCTAATTTGCCTGTCTTCAACATTGTCCTAACAGTCCGTATTCCTATTCTAACCAATTTCGTCTTCTGTCCTGCTGCTATTATGTTTCCCCTGCAAAGTTTTCATGGGATGATGACTGCGGAAGCCTTGCCTCCCCCATTGCCGGGCACGACACATGGCCGCTTGGGCCCAGTCCCACAGTTGCTAGGACTGAAATTCTCTCGTGTCCATCATTACGTCCAGTCCACCCATACGGGACTTTGGATGCCGTCAAAGAGGCTGTGACGACGTGTCTTCGAGAGGTTCCCGAAGATGCCTTCGCGGGAGCGTTCCAGGAATGGGAACGCCACTGGAACAAGTGTATCGACTCACAAGGGTCCTATTTTGAGGAATATTAGCTTAAGATATGTAAAAGTGTAATAAATTTTTTTTCCTGGGCTCAGTACACTTATTTTCCGGACGAACCCTGTATGCCTAATGGTGGGGTAATAATAATTTGCCATGGATGTGCAGATGGAATACGATTCACACGGATACTTTCAATTGTTCTGCTTTCCAGGTATCAGCACAAGGTCACGGGATACGGCAATAAGAGAAAGAAACGACAAAGGATGCCATTGTCCTCCGATATAGTTTAACTGAATCACACCATTGCTAGGATCATCGTGCTCTGTATGATTTAGACAATAAAAGCCTGTTTGTAAATTGATCTTTTAATTACCTAGTGGTAGTTTACCCCCCATTAGTTTTGACGGATATCCCCCTCAATATCAAGACATACTTCTGGAGTGGAAAAATACCTTTACACACTAATTCTGTACTGGACAGAAGCACCGGCACATGTTGTCCAAACGCCAAAAATTCCTGCACCTTCTGCATGGTTCCCATTTCTCTTCATCAATGGTTAGCATCATGCCTGTTCAACACATTGTTGGTACCAACACATTTCAATGTACACCGTCACTTCAGTTAACTGGAAAAGAATTATTTCGAAAAAATAAGAAAAATATATTCATTTATGAAGGGAGGAGTAAATTCAAAGAACATTGGGAAATCCTGTAGCAGTTACTTAAATAGAGTCATCTGCTGTCATGTGCGCCGAAATAAAGTGATTTCAAAGCTGTGAAGCTAGATAACCAATTTAAAATGAATCATCAACCAAGCGAAACCTTGAAGATTGGTTTGATAGATGAGGGTGGAGTTCATTATATTCATTTATCAATACTTGATACAATAAAATTAGTATTATATTAGAGATGGCTAATATTTAATATTATTCCTAAAAAATCATTAATCACGACTGACTCAAAATATGAGTGATTACTCTTACCCATATTTTCACTTACCTAGGTTGGTGATGTAGTTCAGCAGTTAAAACTTTTGGTGTTGAACCAGCGAATACTGGTGATTCATCTGGTCACCCCTTCACCTGCAATGCCATTGTGATTTTCCAGTTACCAGGATTTTCTATGGGAGTTAGAGGTATAATGGAGAGAAAGGTAGTGAATGCAGCCTTGCCCTCTATGTGTGAATTGTGTATGCTTTGTTTAAGTCCTAGTACAAAGTGTGTTTCACTGTTGCATATTAAAACAACCTGCATTTCACTGCACTAGGCATTTGTTTCATACCGGCGTAATTCTCAAAATAATAAATAAGCAAATTAATTCTGAGGGAATTGTTCTTTGTGGGATAAAATATTCACGGATATATATTGAGTTAGTATGAAGATGCCAAAATAATGGTATTTTTAGAACTTGAAAATGGATGGACAATAATACGCACATTAATGCGGTAAGAGATTGGCTTTGACTACACTAAGTGATTTAATTGGCTCTCCAGTCATACCAATGTAAACAATTACATTAAATTAATTTTTTGGGTCACTGTAAAGATAAAAAATCATTTACTTCCATTAGAATGTATTTTTCATTGTGTGGATGTGATTTAATAAATCCTAAAAGCTTTTTTGAGGGCTGGACTCCCCCTTTTTTTTAATTCTAAAATTTTTGCTAATGATTGCTCAAATTCAATTGCTAATGATTGCGTAAAATTGAATGATTGTTAAGAAATAAAGTTCAATTTGAACCATTCGCTGCCTGAAAAAGGACAAGAATACCAAAAGAGGCAACACAAGGTGGTTTTTCTTCATGACAATACTCCATCACAAATTGTTTTCCAAATTTGACTTAAAAAATTATGTAATGTTATTTACAAAATGTGGTAATGATTACTATGCTTCATTTAGTTTACTACCATAAAGGACACTTGGAATTCGCCATTTGTGGAGTTCAAAAAACATAAAATTATTATTGTCATCAGTAATCTACCAGATAAGGTAAGTTTTGGATGGACCCCAGCTACCAAATGGTACAGCAACAATTTCCTTCTCTCTCTTGACAAAACACAAACCAACATCCATCCTAACAATAGGCCACTCTTCTACTCTACATACTTCCTCCATTCTATCAAACATCACTATCCTATTCCTGCCCCTTCCATGCTTGCCTAGCATTCTCCCTTCTGTCACAGTCCTCAATATCCCATTCCCAATCAAAAATGCTTTGCATCCATTTTCCCCACCCGCTTGGTACATATTTCTCCATACACACCCCTCATATTCATACCCAGTCTTCAGTCTACCTTTTCCACATCCAAATTTCAAAACCCCCAAACAATGCTTATTTTACTGTTCCAATGACCGTACTTCTGCGCAGTAGAAACTATGCTCCATATCAAGGTTTTGATGAGCCTTTTCTTAATACCATTACTGAACATTCCTGTCATCAACTCTCTCCTGGTTAAAACTTCCTGGCCAAGCATAGTTCTTTTCCTGTGTGTCTCAACTACTAAATACTATGAATTATGTCATTATAAAAATAATTAGCCATCTTAGTCTAAACAGAGCAGATTAAAAATTTCAGCATAAATGTTGTACGGAAATTTTGGTAAATATTACGACCTACGAGACCAAGAATAAGAGTGTATTCCTATTCCCGTTCAAATAGCCTGGTACACAAAACTATGTCATATGATAACATTAGCCTTCCTTGCTTCCTTGCTTAGCCTCTCTCTATCTGGAAAACCACATAACCTTTGTTTTCCTTATATTGATTCTCATCTTGTATTCATCACATTGAATTTCCAATTCACTCAGAAATGCCTGGAATCCCTTGGCTGACTGACAAATTAAAACTTGGTCATCAGTAAACTTGATTTTAAGAGTTCCCCACAGACTTTCATTCCTATGACTAGTTCTTCTCATGCCTCATCAATCATTTCCTCCACATATTAGAGGGTGGTCCCAAAAGTAAGGTCTTCGATATAGGGATACAAATTCATGCAGCTGTTGGTGTCCTTTCCCATTAACAGTCCTCGTCCTTTTCCTATTAACAGTTCCTAGAGTTTATTTTGTGGCTTTCAATATCACTTTTTTGATATATTACCATTTTATATCGATAGTACTCAGATCTTTTCCCTCATTCATGATTCTCTCTAGCCTGTTGATAGTCCTTCCTTGTCATTCCAGTTAATACTTCTACATTCTATTTCCTAACCTGCTGCCCCACCTTATCTTTTTGAAACAGACGGTACACTTCATGAGCACTAAATTGTGATCACAGTCTGCATCTACTCCAGGGAAACTGTTTGAATTGAAAACACTGTTCCTAAACCTGTGCCTAACCATAATATAATCTGACTGATACATTTCTGATTCACCTGGCATTTTCCATGTACACCTATGCCTTTTGTGGTGACTAATCCCTGTCTCCTGCAGAACTCCATTTGTTTCTCTCCGCATTCATTCCTTGTGCCTAACCCATAGTCCCCCACCTCATCACCATCTATTCCTTCACCTACCGTCGCATTCCAGTCCTCCATCACTATCAAATGTTTCCCTGCAGGAACACACGATTATATCTACTAACTGATCGTATATCCTATTGACTTCTTCCTCTTTATGTTTGCTCGGTGGCATGTGTACTTGGACAATGACCACGTTCGTCGGTTCTGCTTTAATCTCTACTGGTGATATTCTATCTGTTGCTATGTTTACTACCCCTCTTTCTAACTCTTTATTCAATATTATGGCAACCCCTTTTTGGTTCTCGTCCCCCTGCTGCATTTTATTCTATAACTACCACTCCAGTAATCCCAGCTATCCTTCCGTCTCACCTTGCACTAACTTAAAATATGTTTTGTCTATCTCCTACTTTTTATTCTCTAATTTACCTGTCTTCAACATTCTCTTAACACCCCAAGTTCCTATTCTAACTAATTTGGTCTTTTTCTTCTGTGTCTTCTGTGCTGCCGCTATTAGTTTTGCTTTGGAAAGCTTTAGTGAGATAATGACCATGGAATCCTTGCCTCTCCCACTGCCAGGCATAACACATGGCTAATTGGGATAAGTTCCATAGTTACCAGGACTCATTTTCTCTATACCATCCATCATAAAGGTCTTGGGAATAGTAATTGAGGTGGTTTTCCATTGCCTTCCTCAACAGTGTTTTTAATGTGACACCATCACTGGGATGAGATGCCTTTGCAGCTGCCACAATGAGGAACAGAGACTGTATGGACTACCTCTCCTCTTGCTCCTAATTTTCGACCTATCTGGCATAGGTAACCCTACCAGGAGCAATTGTCATTGCTACCTCCAGCACAGTTCTAGGGGTCATCAGAACACACAAGCCGTTCCGCTACGTCAAGATCCATGGAAGTGTTCATTTTGATATTCTATTCATTATCATGTGTTGCAGTATGTAATTCGAAGATAACTTTTGAGATTATCAATGCCATCAATTAGAAATTTTATTATTGCTGTTTGGTTTATTTTATTTTGTTAGATTTTAATTATCTTCGCAAAAACTAAGCATTTCAATTTTCTCTCTTCTGGTAAGGTCGTTTCTCTGCTGATGTGGCACTACATTTCAAATGGGCTCAAGAAACTTTTTGCTGCAACAGTTTGCTGATAATGGCGAGATATTACTTTTAGATTTATTCTTATCTTCAGAATATTCAAAGACTCATCTATGACTAAACTTAAATGCGACCATTCACAAAGTCTTTAATCCAGTCCATGACATTTTTATCTATGCCATATGCTTCTAGCTTTGTGAGTAGTTTATTGTAAGGTACTTTATCAAAAGCTTTTTTCCAATCTAGAAAAACTGCCTCCACTGGAACACTGCTTTCTCTGGAACTAAGGATATCATGAACAAAATGTGCAACTTGTCTCACAGAATTGTCAGAGAAATAAGTTTACAGCTAATGCAGTAAAAAACAATGAAGGGGAAAAAGTAGTCAGCATTTATAGTACAATGTAATCGTTTGTTCGATCGTGAGACACCTTGATAGTCAGGAATTATTGCTGAAAAACCAGCATGGTTTCAGAAAGGGTAAATTTAATAAAAATACCAATTTTATGAGTGAATATCTGCACTTCTACAGCAGATGGTAAACTTTAAGCACGTGAATGCGCATTGCAACTGAAAATTAAACCAGAATACTATCATAATTTTTCTGAATTTTAGCTCTTTTATTAAAAAAACTTGACTGATTTCTTATCTTAATAATGAAAATAAATGAGAACAGCTGAATTATTCCATTGAGTAAACATTACATGGTTGTTTTTCCTAAGGTACATAGTTATGAATAATAGACAAAATTTGGAGAAAATCCATGACATTTTATTCACATGTTTATTTTAAATTTAAATGGGATCTTCTAACACTTTGGGACTCTACACACAGCACGGAGTCATTAAAAATTTGATGGCAATCAAGGGTACACAGGATCAAAGGGAGAAAATATTCCATGGATTTACGTGGGCTAAAACCCCAAATTTCTCCTAATCCAGACAACTGTGCCAATCTGGATTAGCAAGGGTTTATGATAATCCTAATTGTTCTTTTTAAACATGGTTTCATTAAAAAATGAAATGTAGCCATAGAGCTATGGGATGTGAAGAACACCATCATGTTAAATATGCAAAAGAAATCGATCAGATTATTGCTGAAATTAGAATTTATTTCAATGTTACAACTTGCACTTGGGTCAGCCAAGATGAAAAAAAATCTAAGTGAAAAGGAGGCATTATTTACACAATTAAATTTTACTAAATCACTCCTTTGAAACTGTTATGAGCTGGTTGAAGTGTTTTAAAGCATACAATTCTATTAAAACTTACTGCTTACATTCACAGCAAGAAACTGAACATTAGAGACAAAATCATCACTATTTTTCATAAATTATTCTTGGCAAAATGTGACAATACCATGAACAACATGGTAAGGTAATAACCATGCCAAATAAAACATTAATGCACATTACACAATAGTTTTCATTAACTTTGACAAACAGGAATCAACTACTACTTCCTACTTAGCCATTAATTTTTTGGTGCAAAAGGTGCTTTTACATACAATTTTGAACCTCAAAAGCAGAAGAGTGGTTGGGTATAAAACCCTAAAGGAAAGTTATCACTCTATTTACAGTGAGCAAAAGTTTAGGAGTAATTCTAATTACGAAGTTTCCCATTTCGAGAAACTTCTCTCTTCAAATATTTATTATTTGCACTATTCTTAAGAAGAATATCAGAAAACAACCGGACCATAATGGTCATGGTCAAATACAAATCGATTTTCCTAAATAATATCAAGGAAGAGGAAGACTAGTCTTCAGGTTATTACAACATTATATGCTCAACTAAACCTCAAGTACAAATGACTCATCCTTTTGATTTTTTTTCATGATATATGGAGGACAGGGTAATTTACAGCATGAATAACAGGAGAAAGAGAGAGGGAAAATATTTGAAGACGAAAAATGTAACAAGATGGAATAAGTTGATATAAACTGTAATAATACAAGAGAGACCCATCCACTGCTGTTTAGAGATAAATTTACTGTATCAGTTTAGTAGGATTTCTGACTGTAAACAAATCAGTTCCTTCTTTTCAAGTTCTACATTAGAGCAAAAATTAGGCTTCAAGATGAAACCATTCAATCAAAAACAACAAAAAAAATGCTCATTACAAAATCCTACACCACACTTCCCTGCTCAACTCCTCATGGTGATACACTAGTCAAATTAATTTTTCAGAACTAGTGACTAGTATATTTCACAAAACACTGGAACCTGGAAACCCCAAATATAAATTATAAAACAAACAACCTCCCACCTGAATTATTAATCCATTCACTTCATATGCACCAGTGTGTAAATTCCTGTATTGACTAAAATAACAACAGTCAACATGACCATAATACTGAAATAAAATCATCACTAAGCAAACGGAAATAATAAGGGAATGTGAATGTAAAAAAATACATGGGCTTGCAAAGATAGTTCATGTCGCAAATTCTCTCCCTTGCCAATCCCTCATGGGTGATATGAAACGTAGTGGATGATTTGCACTACCTTACCACTGCTTGCACAAAAGTCAGTGAGAGCATATGACAAAATCAACTTATGCCCCAACATCATTGATGATGCGATTTCCCTCTACTGCTTGTGCTTTTCCTACCACAAATATCACTGACTGATTACTGACCAAAAGGGGTACGCCTATAAAAAACTTTTAGTATAAATGCTTTGAGGTAACCTGTGCAAGAGACAAAATGCTGATTAGGTAATTAAGGAATGAATATCATGTAATATTTGTGCCTCAAGTAAACACCCTGCCAATTGGGGTCAAATTTTCCACTTTTTTTCATCACGATAAAAGAGCAAGAATGAAAAAAAAAAACAACGAAAACCTAAAAGTCAAAATAGAATTAGAGCCTAAAATTCTGTGCAATCGGCTCATTCAAAAATAATCAAATAAAATTTCAAGTCCGTCAAATTCAAAACGATTCTATTCCAAAGTCACCTAAAAACATTTGCCAAAAGGCAATAAAATGTGAATCTCATGCATTGTACTCAGTTCAGAAAATTTAAAGGTATTGCACATTAAGATTTTTAGAAACTAGAAAATATTGTACCACTTCCACTACCATAGCTATCATTTAAAAATATACCTTCACACTATTTTAGAACCATAGTGTTAAAAACATGCTTTCTTTCACAGCATGAAAAATGGGAAGAATATTTAGCAAGGTTATGAATTTAAAAGTAAATTACTCCTATTGAAAACTACTGCCAACTATGTAAGCTTTAAAAAAATATAAGTAATTTAATGGAAGTGCTGATAGCACAACCTAGTCTGGAGCCTTTCAATAAATGTCAATTACTTCTAAAAATTTACACCATATCCCACTGAGTCATCACGGGCTCTTCTGAGCATGAAACAGTGTATACAATCACTGCATGCTTGGAGCCCACATAAGAGCAAAACGCAAGCCCCAGTCCTATGATTTATTAACATAAATTTTTCCAATCCATGAACCTATCTTCTGTTGATGGAGCTGCTAATTAAAATTACCCCAAAATGAGCCACATTAAGAGAGAGTGATTCTCTGTCCAAAACACAGAATTATCCTCAACATTGACTTCTAGGAGAGGTAACATTGAAATTTTCCAAAAGTCGTTTAAATCACTCATACCTATGAAATACACAATCCACATCACTCCATACAATACAATGATTAAATCTTTAATTTTCCTAGTGTTATAAGCCATTCCTTGCATTAGTGAATAACAAGTGTAACTATATTATTTATTACCACTCACTCATATCCTGCAATCTCAGACATCAACGTTAGCTATACAACTGACCCAAAAACAACATAGCTATCCCAGGAATCATTTCACTCAGCATCTAAATGGGATCATTATTGCATTGAAAACATGCCCCATTTGTTCTTTGAATCAATGGCACAATATGGAAGAGTGCTTTCCACCACATTCACGAACAAGAATCGCCTAAAAAATGACCAAAAGCACCCAGAGGTAATGTGTTTACAAGTCAACTTATGAAGCAATCGTCCCAATCTTTTTTTTTCAAACAATTTTATGATTTAAGCATCATCCTTCTGACAGCCTATTTGTTCCTAAAGCACTTAGGTGACAAAAACTGGGTCATCACAAATGATAATGAACTCTTGCAGATAGGCCCATTATTCAAGGCATGAAAGCTATGTAATTAATTCTTGTGGCCAATCTTGCAGATGAAATTCATTGCACGAAGTCACATATGCTGCACTGAGGCAAGTGATTGAAATAATTTTGATGCAGTTGAACCAATCTCCAAAGACAACCTCTACCTATTATTTTTTTGTCAAACTTTTCCAAATATGAATGGAAAAAATACCATACTTTTTTTTACCCCCAAGGAAATGTATGGCATGGTGCATCAGAATAGGACCAAGATCTTAAAGAGCTTGTGAAAATAGCAATGGGTGTACACATACGTACATGACCATGCTGAAATGTGATGGAATGACTTCACAGTGGTTTAATATGATATGATATATATCAGAAATGTGCTGTTGAAATTTGAATACTCAAGCTTATTATATAATGTGTACTCGATGAAAAAGAAATGCAATTAGGGTAGCTAATGATTACCCAGCATAATATGGTATTCAACAACTTCAATCAGTAAAGAGAAAGTCTATTGAATAACTCCAAGACGAAAGCTACTTCGTCTGATATTTGTGGGGATGAGGCTGAGAGGCGGACAACCATCTTGCAAGGAGTGTAATTATGCCAACAGGAAAGCAGCATGCCTAGCTATTGGCACTCGCATCACTCTCCTATGGCTTTAGACGTAAATTCTTCTTCCATGAGCTCAAATTGGTCTTGTTCCATCGGTTTCTTTAGCCATGTCCCCAAACCTCCTTTTCGGAATGCTTCCAAAAGGCACTGCTTGGCAGCCTGAAATGTTACATGAAATTCAGGAGGAACACTAAGGAAAACACAATTGCTGTTGGGATGGTCCATTTTGATTATAAACCTGGATCTCCTGTATAAAAACACCTTGGTTGATCTGGGATAAACAAGAGTTGCTATTTATATTTTCAGCCTAATAATGAAAAGACGGTAATTTATTGTTGAAAATGGTTTTATTGTTTTTCGAAGTATTCTCCATGACAATCAATACACTTTTGCATGCGCTCGAAGCAATTTTCATAACACTTTTTCCACTCCGATTGAGGTACCTCCAAAAACATGGTTTTTGAATGCATCAACAGCTTCTTCAGGTGCCGAAAAATGTTGGCCACACAATTTTTTCTTGATAAACAAGAATAAAAGGAAGTTAATTGGTGCCGAATCAGAGCTGTATCGGATCGGATGACCATCAATCCGATGTTTTGGCCAGTCAAATATGTAGTCGTTTCAGCCGATCTGTGAGAGCTTGCAATGTCATGAAGAACAATCTTTCGTTGCCTCTTCTTGTTCCATATTTCGTCAAGTACTTCTGGCAAACAAATGCTCATGTACCATTCAGAATTCACGGTTCTACTTTGCACTAATGGTACGGTTGCCACACGTCCAGTTATTCCGAAGAAACAGGCAATCATTTGTTTCAATGTGCTTCGTGCACGAATCACTTTTGTCAGATTTGGCCCGTGTTGGAAGACCCATAGAGGGGATTGCTCTGTTCTTGTTTCAGGTTCATATGCATAGATACAAGATTTGCCACCTGTGTGGATGTTATACATGGCTTTTGATGCACCGCATTTGTATTTCTTTGCACCAATTGACACAAGCATCTTTTATGGCTTTTGTTAAATTATGCGGGATCCAATGCGAACAAATTTATTTCACAGCTAAATCTTCATGCTTCTCATTGATGCTCGTCATATTAATCTCCAAGGATGACACAATCTCACGATAAGTCACATGACCTACCTTTATTAGTTCTTGCACAGCATCTATGTTTTCTGGCACAACAACTGATTTTGTATGACCTTCATGATTTTTGTCGCTGAGCGAATGGCAGCCATGATGGAATTCGTTATACCAGTATTTCACAGTGGCAAAGGATGAGCCTTAATTACCAAAAGTGAAAGTAAGTTGATCGATGCACTCCTGTCTTAATAATCCACGTTGAAAGTCACAAAAAATCATCGCATGAAAGTGTTCACGAGTTAACTCCATTTTTTTGCCGAGACAAAATTTTCGAGTCACTCTTAACAACATAAATTATGATCAAACAACAAAATGTTATGGAGAAAGTTAGCGTTAAATAGGTCAAACTTTCAGATGAAAACATCAGATGGCACCTATAGCACTTAGTTGTGTCAAGGCTCAAAATATAAATAGCAACCCTCGTATATATGCCTCATTTAATACTTGACGAGAATTGGACCACAACAGGTAAATAGGTTCAGTCATTAGGTTGATTTTTGGATAACCCTTAACCTTACATTTACGTTTGTTGAGTGATATTTACACTTTGAAATTGTTGCATTGTATTATATCAAGGATTTTGTATTAATACCTCCATGGTGCTACCTCCAAAAGATACTTAGTGGAGAGGAAAGAGCAGAGGGAGAAAGTAAACACTTATGACAGACATTAATCCCTTCCTAAATTAGTGAACCAAACTTGAATTTTTATTGACTAATTTGGTTAGTATTTTAACGGAAAAATGAAATGGCATTGTGATTTTTGTCTTACTTCCAAAATACGATCATATATAGATGAAGTTAACTTCATGTTGACCTAAAAGGCTGCCTGATGAGGATAGCTGAGAGGTCAGACACATGAGAGAAGCCATGAGAAGACTATGATTGAACACTGGAGAGCATATCAAGGTTGCAACCTCAATATGCTGTATCAAAGACGCACATTATCAAACAATAAATGACGTTATTTAGGTAGAACCAATCACAGACTGGGCAGTAATGTAGGTATGCGATGACCAGTTTAAATGAAAAATGCGTCTCACGATATATACACTTCCAAATGGGCAGGCAAAGCCGAAACACTTATTGTAATCTTTAAAAATGTGTCAAAACAAATTTCACCGGTTGATTTTTTTTGGCCTGCTTGTCTTCTCTGTGATGATCTCTTTTTCCATTCCATAAGGTGAAAAATCCACAGTTTCACAGATTTTTCTCACAATGCAACAATTTCAGAGAGTAAAAATAATTCGCTTTGACTGGGATATTTAAACTCTGAAATTGTTGTATTGTAATTAACATTTTGCCAACGGCTCTGTTATAAATTACTATGACAGTATCCCCTGCAGTTTCTTGAACTTTTCTCACCTGATAGTCTGCCATTGCATCTTTGGCTGTTGAATACTGAAGGGGCATTGACATGAAGCTTTCAGGAAATGGTATCAGAGGAACTGCAGTAGGCCTTTTCGCTGTGCATCCATCTTCAGGCCCAGCACTTGGCTGGTGGTTTGAATCAGGACCAGGGTTTATGAGGCGTAAAAAACGACGGAAGAAGAATCGCTTGCAGAGGCGTGATGCCTGGCCAGCTTCATCTTTTCCAGTCACTGAGTTAATCACCTCTGGGTTTTCTTTACCTGCAAAGACCAACACAACGAAAATCATTTTGAGCACTCTGATGGTGGTCAGGTACACCCAAAACAGGGTCCCACCAATCAGAAATCTCGGGAGATATTATTATTCCATGACAAAGGAATCCGGAGAGGGAAAGAAAATACCTGCAAGTTATATACCAATGAAAATGAAACAAAAATTGGTATGGTGGAGACGTGGTAGTCCAGGTGGGTTATTGACCAGAGTATTAAATTTTGGTTGTCACCTATAGGTACCCGGCTTCATCCAAGCCATGTGAATTTTTGGGTAACAGATCTCCCTGGGTAACCAAAGGGAAAAGAACTGGCCCCAGTAAATTTCACACAACGTTGAGCTTAGGTTATATCAAACCAAACATCAGACTGGTAATTGTTACAGAGAACGTGTCTAATGTCAGATTAGAATTTCATCATTTACTCATTTTCTTGTTATCTCACGAATGTAAGATTTTGCCATCACCCTGACACCCCAATGCCATGAACACAGAAGCCAAAACATAGCCTGAACTGTCATAAAATTAATTCTAATAGGACTGGAGTAAGAGCATATCTTAACTATTAAACCTCAAATCATAATAATATTTCAAACTACTAATAATTTTGCAAACTACTACATGTAAACGAAGAAAATTCAATTTCCATAATCTTCAAAGATCTTTTAATTTATTTTTAAAAATCCAATGGTTTTTTTTCACACTGTTTTTATCATAATGCATACTCTTAGTTATTACGATCCTTCCTGAATTGTGTTCTATAATCCAGTTTCAAAAAATAGTTGAAACATTATTTAGTTTAATCATGTTAATTATGGATCCATTATGGACCAGTAAATAAGACTTGGTAAAATACACTACAATATCGTTTAATTCATGACCATAGTTTTAAGAACAGCCTGACAGGACACAATGTGTTGAAATCAAAATCACAGTATTTTGTTAAAACAAGAAAAATCTGCCGTGAATGTGTAAATTTAACTACCAAAATAGGCCTTATCAAGTTACGATCAATAGACATTCAGGGCACAGTTTCCAGTTCTGTTTTATGTTTGTCTAAGGTTACCATGGAGTTTTGCTGCCCAAAAAAATTAACCAATTAAACTAATTTTCTAATTATAAAATAAAAGAATCTACTCTGAACCTTTCCCAAGGATAGGTTTTTGAAGGCAATGATTATTACATAAATATCAATTATTATTTTTGCATCAGACCTACAACTTCATAAAAACTATTTTTTTAATAACAAAACTATTAATGTTTCAATGGAATTTACTGAGGACTGCCATTACAGATAAAGGATATGTAATTGTGCATTTTTGGATGATTAATTCATCCACAATAATGACCCCTAATGAGGGAAATCCAACTGTTATTCAGAAATGAGATTCCAAGATAAACCTAAAAAAAGCTTATGAAGCTGTAAGAAGTTCTCATAAAATTGATTTATTGAGAACAGATGGTGAAATGAAAGACACATTTCATCAACTTTTTTCAACATTGTGGAAAAATTAATGCAATACAAGAATGGAATCCCTTAAATATGTTTAACAATAAACCAGTGCAAACAGTGTTTACAAGAGGGGTTACATGTATGTGTACATATTCAAATATGTATACTTTTTTAAAAGATGAGGGCAATCCCAAATGGAGGACTTCAATTTTTTTGACATAGAGGTGAAAGATGAAGCCCAAAAGAGGCTCAAGCTGGTATGACCTGGGCATACAAATACATCAACCAAAATAGCAATTATTTATAAAACTAGAGGAATGTTCAAGAATTAGAACAATGCAAATATAATTAAAATTAAACATTTCCTTATATTACTAAGAAAATACTACTAAAAATACTAGAAAATACTACTGAAATTGAAACCTGTATCCTATGGCTGAAAATAGTTTCACTGATTAAATGAAGATGATTTCTGAAAATGATTTTCAGGTACTGATTACTGCTGTTCCTCAAGTTCACAAAAAAATAAATACATAGAGGAAGACTTAAAAATTATTTCACGTGGAGAAACCAGTTTTGAATGTCTTGCTGGAGAGTGATATCTACCTCTAAATTGTTGAAAAATTAGAGCTTAGAATATCAAAGGTCAAATCTAGCAACCAGAAATCAATTCAGCAGCATTCTGAATATAATAATCGAAAGAGCTTTCATTTTCATTCCGATATTCATAACATTTCAAACTTTTTAAAACTTTTCTTCACACCATCTCTATGTACTTTCATGGCCCAAGTGAGTTCTTTAAACAAATTTCTCAATAGCATCTTAGTCCATAAGAATTAGCAGTTTGTGGAAGCTCTGCGTTAGAATGTTACCCTTTGCATCACTTTTGAAAAGCAATGAAAGATAAAATCTTTTAAATGTGGTGTACAAGTGCTAGAACATGATTTCAAGTGCCATTTGGTAGATTAAAAGAGGATTGCAGTATGAGCTAGCGCAAGCTATAGGGTGTTATGCATCTTTAACATGAAAGGCACACTTGCAGAAAATTAACAACTATTTTTTCTGCTCACTCATCCCTATGTTAGAGTATTAGGAGCTATTGGCCAGCTCGGAAGTTACTCAATAACACAAAATCGATCTATTATTGTGGTGTGCTCTTCTATTGTCTTTCATGGTAAAAGTCAAGTCTCGAAAGTTGAGGGATCCATCCGCTTCTAATTCCTTGGTAAAATTTATGTTTATCTCTGGAATAGATTTGAAACAGTAATCAAGGAGCACCGAGCTTGTTTTAAAAATAACATCTCTGCCAAACACCTGAGATATTGTGGCCATAGCTGCGATTTCACCCCCGAATTTCTGCACTTTGAGAAGAAAGGCCACCGTCTCGATACGCTGGAGCAATTAGAAATCCTTCAGCACACAAATTACAGGGAAGATGTTTTGATCAACGATTTTGTTTACCCATCATGTTCCCCGTTATTGTTTTTTCCCTCACCCCCTGCCAACTAACCTGAAACCAAATAAAACTTTTTCAACAATTAGCGACTCCTCCCAGCCCGCTACTGGGTCACCTGACTAGTTACTAAGTGCCGTTCTCCCCGCTCACAATAACCATTCCCCTAATCCTCTGCAAACTAATCTGACATCAGGTGGGCTTTTTGCAACATTGTATTGACCCCCCTCCTCCCAGCCTGCTAATTATCTAATTGTTTTTATCTAATCTAATTATTGCTAATTTGTCAATATTACCAATCCTCCTCCTCCACCTCAAACCATAGACTTTTAACCCCCCCCTCTTCCTAGCTCAACCAATCCTTTCTTTCCTACCTCCTCTTCCCCTCCACTCAGAGATAAGTATATATACTGTGCTTGACTTGTATTTTTACCTGATGATGTTACACTACAACGAAAACTGGGTCGTGAGAATAACAATTTTATGTGGAAAAACAAAGTGGTTTAATTAAAAAAAACGTCAATGTGCCTTTTTTTTCTCTTTCATTTATGCCAAAATCTTTTTATATTGGTGGCACTACAAATGATGCAGTAGGTTAAAAACAATTGATTATGCACTGCTGTGTACATGCTTATGTTATGTGGAAATTTTTGCAACAAATTAACTGCACAAGTTAGGGACTTAATGTAATTCTCAAGTATTTGAGCTTTTGATTTTCCTTTTTGGACCATAAACACCAATTTGTAAATAACACATTGTATTTTTCATGAAAATATAAAATAAATTTCTGAGAAAAATAAAAAAAAACCCTTAAATTTATCCCATAAAGAATTCTTTAGAACCCTTACAAGAAATATTCAATTAATAAAAATTGATTTGCTGTAGCTGAAAATCAATATTTGGTTGACTTTAGGGGATTAACTGTTATCGCAGAAATTCAATTCTTATAACAAATGTGCGCAAATTTTTAAATTGCTAATAGTTGTACTAATTATGCCATTTTATATAAACACATACACTCAAAAATATGCTTGGATGATAAATCAAAAATTTCCGCTGTATATTTTCTATGACTGAAAGATAATCTATTGAAGCTTTTCATAAACTTAATGAAAATGTAACAATAAGACTTAGCTAAAAATACATTTATTTTTATCTGCCAATATAAGAATAAATATTGCAAGGATTAGATGACAAGAACAAAATACATCAGGGATTTCATTTTAATCCAGCTACAAATTATTTTTTGACATTAGGTGCAATATTAATTTAGATGAAAGAAATGGGGATCTTACCTATTGTCCAGTTGACACTGTAAGAAGGTGCCTTCCCAGCTTGTCGGATCTCAGGTGAGCTGATAAGTGCCATTAAAGGCTTGTTGAGACGGAACGGAGGTGGCAGACCTTGTATCCATGGCTCCACTCGACCGCACATAGCCCTGAGAAGTAATCATTGCAAACACTCAAATAATTAGAGATGGAGCATCAAAATCATGAGTATTAAATGTACAACAAAGGTAGACATTATTCCAATGCATACTCTATTATGCTTCATACAGAACTTAAAATACTATCACGAGGTCCCTAATATGAGATTTTTTAATAACCTAGTTTCCGAGTTATAGAATTAATAAGCAGTAAAACTACACCTTTCTGAAGAAATGTAATTTTACAAGATTTTACAAAACTTAGAAGTACTGTTTATGGATTTAACAACAAATAGATTAATTATAGAAATTAAACTATAGTCATTAGTCCATCATTGCTTCTCTGAAACGCTCCCAAATATAATGATTCATGGTGTATACCTGGATTTCAAGTTCTTTTGTTGATAAGGCTGTGATTAGAGAGCACAATAGTTTTTTCTGAAAAGTACCTCAGGGATTAAACATGGATGTGCCAATCCCAAGCGTAATCCCAAACCTAAAGCCTTCACCAATAATTGGTGAAGGCTTTACGTTTTTGTCATGACACAGGAATCCTTTTTTAAAAAATTCTTGAAAAAAACCAAATTTTCCTTTAGAGTTTTGCGAGACATGCTAAATGAAACCCATTTGTAAAACCAAGTATAGAACCTGCAAGCTTCATGGCATTCCAATTTTTAATACTGTAGATTAATTCTTCATCAATATTACACCTTGGCATCTTACTTCAAAGTGTATACTTTGTGAGGTTACATTGGATGGAAGGAGATGACATAGGACTGCTGTAGTGGAATTTCCATTAGTGGCACAGATTCCAATGAGAGCCCAATAATTATCAGCAAATCATTCTTTGGTAACAGTTACATATAAAACAGAGATGCACTTCCCAAGTTCTTTATATAAAGCATTATGGATGTCTTTCCAAACCTTTTTGGTGAACACTGAATAAGAAGAAAATCATAACAAGTGTATCTAAATTTTTACCTGCAAAGCTCACTGGTATTTGTCCTACTCCCTGGCCCTTCATCTTATGAATTGAATATTTTTATCTTATGAATATTCACAAAGAGAAGTGGTTACCATAACCTGAAATTTTCTATTGAATTCGGTTTTGGGGAATTCTCAAATTTATGGATTTTCTCCATAATTTGCACAAATTTTTTTCTCTGAAATTAAGGATAGTCATTATAAATTAGGTAATGCCATTACATAAATCGAAGTAATAATAATTTGTAATCCTACCTCTCTTCTAAAAACATTGTGGTACATGCTTAATTTATTTTTGATGGCCAACGTGAAATCTCATTTTTAAATATTTCAAATCCTGTTCATGCTGAACTCTTGCACCATTGAACTATATTGAAAGTTATCAATAATTTAAAAAAAGATTCATTTTGTAGTGCAGTGTCAATCATGAAACCTATTATGTGTTTTTACAGTTTTGCATCATTCAGATGCAAGTCATGCGACGAAAAGGTGAAAGAACGATGTTTCCTTGCCTTGGTCAGGCCCCACCTAGAGTATGCTGCCAGTATATGGGATCCTCACAATATAAATTTGATTTCAGAATTAGATCGAGTTCAGCGGAGGGGGGCTAGATTTGTCAAATATTGTTATGACCAACGCAGCAGCGTATCCACTTTGCTAGACAATTTAGGTTGGGATTCTCTTACACAGTGGCGTTTACAATATAGATTAAACTAATTAAAAACATTTAAAAATGGGCCCTTTTCCGATGACATCAACGCTATAATACGAACCCCAACGTATTACGGTTGAAGGGATCACGAATATAAGACTAGAGAGATAGACTGCAAGACTGAAAGGTTTAAAATGTCATTTTTTCCAAGAACGATAAGGGACCAGAATGTTTATAGCCAAAATTCCAGGACTTAGTTCATTGCAATAAGTATAAACGTACAGGTTAGGGGCTGCGCGAGGATATGTGTATATGTACGTATATATGTTTCTATATATATGTATATAAAATATATATTTTTTTTCTTACAGGTTCCTCCCACCTTTCCTCACCTAACCCCCAACCCCCTCAACCCTTCCCTCATGGTGCTACACCCCCTGCCACACACCTTTTTGGTGGCTCGCAGGGTATTTATGTAGATGTTTTCTGACAACTTTTTCAAAGGTATAATCAGTGTTTTGCTTGTAATGCTTATTCATGCCACTTCTCCATACCCCTCCTCTTTATGTCGGCATAACCTCATTCTTCTTTTGATTCCAAATTCCCCATTTAAATGATCCTTTTAATGTCACATATTTTACTTTATTTGACCACTCAAGGTTCAAATTCCTTTTCCAAACTATTTGTCGCCTGGCCCTATCTATTTTCAGTATGGGCACATTTCACATCCGTGATTCAAATAATCCAAAGATAGAAATAGAAAGGAATTATTTCAAGAACCCTTTTCTTTCCATCAAATAAAATTCTGATTGCAGTGCATTTCATTGCTCATTCAATACTTTACCATACAATAGTTATTTGCTTTGAGATGAAGAGTATTATATCAATTCAGCATTGATACTTTTGGCAGAGATACAACCTAGAAACTTCAGAAAAAGCCATGTAATCCAACATCTATTGCATTCAATGGCATACTCAAATCAAACTGTAAAGACTATGTACTTTGATTACACCTAACTGAAAGATTAATGCCAAAAATATACACTGAAAGAATACATCTGATATATTGTTTCATTATTTAAAATGTGCATTATTATTTCTCTAATAGAATTATAAAGGAATGAATGAATGGGCCCTCATGAGCTGATATTTTATTAAAACACTATAATTATATACGGTGTGTCTTGTGTTTTTCAAAGTAAAAGAAATAATTTATATGAAATAAATGCATAATTTGAGAGCATTGGTTGGTTTTCTTTGAACTTTCCATGTATCCACTTGGAACTACCAATACATGCATATTTCATCTGGTAGATATTTAAGAAGGTGCTAAAATAGTTTGAACAGATTTTTAATTTGCATGCCTCAAAAGACACCCTCAGCTTCATTCAAGCTGTGTGATTTTTTGGGTAGCAGATATTTCTGGGTGGCACTGGGAAAGGAACTGCCCTTTACCCTGATATGTGAATTTCACATGTTGTTGGGATTAGTATTATATGAACTCTGCCCTCATCTATCAAACTGACCTTCGGGTCGAAAACTGGGATTGGTTTTTGGTTTTGTTACCAAGGCATACAATATTGTATTGACAAGTATCACAAAAATATACTTAACTCACTTTATACACCATGTGATTTAAACAATTAAAAAAAATATCATGGCAAAATTGAATGAATTACTCGTAGCATCCCCACTGCTGTGTTAATAGAATATTTCAATAAAGATTTAGGGTTAGTTTTCCAGAGAATGTGCAATTGAGAAATTAGTGGACTGGGGATTGCCAGCCAAAAATAGTTTTTGCGTGGAATATTATTGTGGTGGCTATTTTGGGTTAAACAAATAAATATACAATGAAAAACATAGGACCTGATAATTCAGACTATCAGTGTTTGCAATAATTTGTTTCCACAGTAGATGTAAAAAAGCTTTGGGAAGTCTGCAGGTGTAACTTTAGTGTTCAGAATTTCCATGGTTATTTTCATTATGCTAGTAGTCAAATTAAATTATTCAGATGACTTTTTTGAAAGCTGGAAAAATAATACTTACAAATATCATGTTTGATAACTGAAGGAGGGAGGGGATATGAATACTGGCTATCAAAAGAAGCAAATGCAGACTAGATAGTCTGCAGGGGCAGAAGAGGAATAATATGGAAGTCATGTTTTTTTCAATGAATATTAATTTATCCCTACACCCATATCTGTTTCTAAGTCCTGCATTAGAACAGACTCCCATAGGGGTTGTCATATTAGAACATCACTAATTGAATTTTTTAAAGATGGCAATCCAAGAATCCCTTGAACTAGCAAAGAAAGATTAAGTGCTATTCCCTAATTCTTTATTTAAGGGCTGGCAATATATTATTCCCCTTGTAAGTGAACACATTTATAATAAATGAGACAGTTGATCAAACACAGGGAAGAAAAAAAATGAATAAAAAATACAATGTGCTACATTCAATATCTATCCGTAAAACGTGACCTGTTGCATATTTTGTTGGTTTCCATTTCCAGAATTCCATAGTACCTACAACGTGATGCTTCAAGATTCATCTTGAAAAATGTGCACAGAAATATTGGTAAGAAGTGGAGGAAATGTTACAAGACAAATAGGAGGTAGGACAAGATAGTAGCACAAAGGTTTAAATAAGGTGTGTTATAATCTGAAAATTATGGCATGTGGTTTGCTCGTGGCATTATCAATGCATGCCATTCAACATTTTATTTGATTGATTCAAGCATGGATCTATGAAGCTGTTAAAAAATTATGTTTAACAGCTACACCACTATTTATTTAACATCTCGATTGGAGTAAGATTGAGAGTCCCTTCGTCCACCTGACCCCTAAATATAATATTAAAAGACAACCACAAACACCCATTCCCTAGATAGAGGAAAATGCACCTAAATGGGGATAGAACCTGCAACATCCAGGTTGACAGGGGAGAACTTTATCCAGCCATCACCGAAGCCAAACATTATGCACAGTAATTCAAGGTGATATTTTGATTAGTTTGTGAATCAAATTCTCTGATTACAAAACTCTTAAATGTACATCACTTGAACTCATGAGCATGCTGCTTCAGCATTTTCCTACAAATTATTGCCAGATAAGGCATTGCAATTAACTAAAAATAAACCTCATTATTATCACTGTTTTGGAGCCTAATATTTGGCGCTCTCATACCATCTAAAAAACTTCCTTTCCATTATCAAGTACTACACCATTGAAACACACTAGCTTAGAGTCTGTTACTTTTTACAAGACCCACTTCACATTTATCTTTAATTTTTTACAAGAATTTAACTCTCAAGATGAAACAGCAATTGGGCATCCTGTGTTTGTGATTATCACTTTCCTGCTAGTACACTTATTTCTAAACCTTCAAAGAATCTTTGTTACTCAATTATTATTAGGTAATCTACCGGTTAAGGTAGGTTTTTGGATGGACACAAATATCAAATAACTATTAAACAAAACCCAATCCAGCAACCTACTCTATATCAGGTCCCTCTTCATCTCTGTGTACTTCTTTCCTCCCTTCAACCCATCCAATATCCCTATCCTGTTCCTGCCCTTTCCTCGTTTGCCTAACATTCTCCCCTCTATTACCTTCTTCAACATTCCACTACTGCTCAATATGCCTTTCATCCATCTTTCCTGCCTCCATAGGATTTCTCTCAACAAAACCCTCTTCACACCCACCATCTCCAGCACTTCGTCATTTGTTTTCCTTTCGGTTCATTTCACCTTCTCCATTCTTCTCCACACACATATTTCAAAAGCCTCCAATCTACGTCTATCCTCCTGCTTCAGAGACCATGTTTCTGCACCGTACATAGCTACACTCCATATCAGAGTTTTTATGAGTCTTTTCTTAACCTCCCTACTCAACGTCCCTGTCATCAACTCCCTCCTTGCCTAGTGCAATTCTTCTCCTTACGTCCCTACTACTTTGACCGAATTGGTCCAAAACACTTCCGAGATACGTAAACTGTTCTACCTGCTCAATTTTTTCCCCTCTCATTTTAATGTTTAGCTTAGCCTTTTTCTTTCTGGAAAATCTCAAAATCTTTGTTTTATTAATATTGATTCTCATCCCATATCTATCACACTGAACCTCCAATTCACTCAGCAATGTTTGCAACCCCTGGGCTGACTGGGCAACTAATGCTTGTTACTCAATTATGAACATTAAACTACCACACTTGAAGTAAAAAGGGCAACAAAAAATATTAGAGAGGGTATGCCATTTGAGTGAGTTACTAGGACCTAAAGAATTACACTAAAAATTAGTCGCACTAATGGGAGAAAGGAAAAAAGGGAAAAATTTTCCCAGTCTGTCTCCTCTGGAGAATCACCTTTATTTTGATGAAATGCAAATTTGGACAAATTTTAATTTGAAAAATCATTGATATACTTCAATTTTGTAATTTTTGGGATTCAAAGTGATTATCTCAGTTCCATTATTTCCTGATAACCCAATTACATACTCATTAACAAATACAGAATCTAACTATCGGAAAAATTTTAAATAGCAATGAAGATTCCATAGAAAGGAAATTTACTAGTTAAGATTTAAATAACAATTATGGATGATTTTACAAAAATATTATTGCTAATGAAGAATACATTTAAATTGAACTTTGTCTTGACTTCAAGTATTGTGAGTCCCATTCAGTTTCTTTCGTGTTTTCTCAAACCTCCATGACAGTGAGCAGCCTCTTGTATAATTTAACTTAAAAACTTGAAGATGCTTATGAAGTTACAAGCACTGGTTTTAACTACAGGGAGGCTTGTTTACCTATGATGACTGATTTCAAAGAGTAGTAGAGTTTTTAGTGAAGGAGGGTGAGAAGAAACCTACATCTAAAAAAACAATCTTAATAAATAACAAAAACAAGCCTACAATGCAATACTCCATCTTATGAGAAATTTACTGTATTCGAAGTGTGCCACATGTGGAAAATAATGAGGTCATGAATACTGTAGAAAAATTGAGATTTTGATGAATTTCGAAGATGGGCTTTGGCATGGGACATCAGTGACAACACTAAGCCATGAAATAATATCATTAGCCACTTATCTTCGGATATCCTTTCAGCTTGGCTTAAATATCACAATATTTCTGGAGCATTTTCACATTTTCCAGATATGAATAACTTACGGCTTTGTTTCATGCAAAGAAATTGTTCTGAAGATACACATTAAATTCAAATCACTTATGCATTATTTACTGCATAAACATGGAAGCTATTCCTTGATGCATTCAAACCACAGTGGTATATAATGTCATCCGTACCTTGAACTAAAAATTAACCTCTAGAGCCACTGCTGTTGTAATTCCATAATTTTTTATGTTGCCTACAACAGGTCTTCCTTGTTAAAATGGATAATGTCAGGGTTGTTTTTACTATCACTTTCTATGCACTTCATCATATTGTCCTTTCTTGAAATTATGTAGTAACACGAAACCAATAATGATAATATTTTATCAATGAAATTCTTTAAGATTTTATTTTAATATGGACTGATTCCTCAATGCTCAGTATTAAAGTTTCTTATCTAAAAAAACCTGTTCTGAAAAATGTTTGTATTCTATATTTATGACTTGAAAGAGAGTACCGAAATCTCTATGAAATATTAATATTTTATTTGTGAACATGGTATTCAAATAAAACATGTCAAATCCTTAAAAATACTTGAATGCTGTGAGATGACAAATTTCAAGAGCAATATGAAAGTTATTTCTACTGTGGCAGCAGCTTGTCAGTTATATCCTTGAGCATGTTATGAATGGGAAATAAACATATGTTGATTTCACTCACAAAAAATTACATTTAAAATCACTTTAAATTGTGATATTTCATAATAGATATAGAAAAGAAAATCTTAAAAAGTTTAACTTAATTAAAAGTGTAATAAAACATAATTTTCAAATAGAAAAAGATTATTATTTGGAGGAATGTTTACACCTAATTAACTGTTCCATGCAATTGTGAGATACATAATGCTGTGAATAAAAAGAAACCCCAAGATTCACAACTATTTCCAAACTGGTAATGTGTGTAAGCAAACAGAAGGCGAGAAATGATCTGGGTTAAAAATGAATGAATCATATTACCACACAAGCACATCCAGCATTCTCTTACAGAGTTAATCTTGAAAATGCATGCTTTATCTCTAAACTGAGCAGAGGATGTTTCATATTGCTTATTTTTTTAGTATTTGCAAGGTTAAGGTATAAAATTCTCCAATCAGGAAAATGTTAGTCGGCATGGAACACAGGGGAGTGTCAACTGTTATTAGTGGCTGACAGCTCTTGACATTAAGGGGCAACCATCTCAAGTAATACCCCTATTGGTGGCAATTTACATGGGAGTTTGTGTGTAATTACAACATTTACTTCATGAAAATATAGCACCATTTTCCGACCCTTCAAGGGTTTTCACTTATTTCTGATTCAAGATTCCTTGATTATAATTATCCATTCTTTCCAAACCAAAAATGGTCATTTTTTCCATCTCTTTCTCAGAGCTGTAACTTTAATATCATCACTCTTTCAAGTATCATCACTTAAATCAATCCTCATAACACTACATTAGAAAATCAAAAGGTTTTCCGAACCAAATTTAATAAAAAAAATGCTGTCAATTAATATTTAATAAGTACTTAATTAGGAAAAAATTAATAATTCCCTTTCCTATTTCCTGAAAAATCTACCAATTTGACCTCTCTTTATCAAATATTTGGATAATTTTGAACCATATCCTGTCAAAGAGGAGATATATAAAGAATGTGGTTCAATATTTTCCAGTGATTTCCCCCCCGACATTAAATTGTATTCATGTTCAGATGAATATCATTGAATTTTCCAACTAAAGAAATAGAGAAAGACTAATAAGAAGGTTTGTTTACCAAGTTTTTGTTTATCGACCAACCAACCAATCGACCAACTTGGTACCAAGTTTTATTTATCGACTTAATTGGGTGAAGTTGGGTCTCATAGTCCCTTCTTCCACTTAACCCTTAGGTGGAAGAAGGGTGAAATGTACATTGAAGACAATTACATACAACCAAGCCCTAGATAGAGGAAAATCCACCTAGGCGGGAATTGAACCCATGACCTCTGGGTTGGCAGGCAAGGACATTACCCCACCACAGGGGCTAGCAATAGCTTGGAGGGGATTCAGGCAGACCTGAACTACGGAAAAATTTATGTACCCATTACAAAGTTCTCATAGTCCCTTCTGAACTGGAATAAAATTCTGATAATCAAGCTCATTCTGGATGATACATAAGTTCCCTTTTACATCATATAATCTGCCTAACACAATGAATAATGTAGACAGCGATTAGATGATTTCTGGCACAGATTTTTTCAAGCGTTAAAATAGATTCATTCAAATTAACCTGATTTCCACTCATTAGACTCTTAAGTCACTATACAGTAATATCAAGGTTGACCCATGATCAGGCACTCGAAGCTTTTTAAAATTATAAAATAAATAGATACTTAATCATTCCAGAATTTTACCCTTATACTATCAATCAAAGTCATTTAAACACTTATTAAAATATTCTAATAGTATAAGTAAGACGTTATATTCATGAGATTGTTAAGACTTATTTTTTTCTTAGTTTTAACTTGATTTACCAGAATATATGCATTCAAAAAGGCCCACTGAAATATCCTGTGTAGTATAATACAACATACTTTAAAAGCACTTTTCAGATCAGTGGAATACTCCTTGTTGACAGTATACTCTATACATACTTTGTTAGCATATGTGAAGACTTTTTAAATCTTCTTCACCCAAAACTTGGGTAGATTAAATCAATATCAGAGCAAATTTGTGGTGGTTAAGAGGGAAGGTGCATTTTTGAAAGTGGTGTGCAATTTCACCTAGGTAATTCTTAGAATTTCTGATTTCCCAGACCTCTTGTGTCCACCATGTGTTCACCAGAGGCCCCAGAACCAAGTTTATAGTTTTAATACAGTACACTATTGTTTAACTGAAAATTGGCTAACCTAATGACACGGGCACAAAGAACGAATAAAAAAAATTTCTTTTCTAAATAAAACAATTGTTGATTGGAACAATTTACCTGCAAAAATTTTTAAGCCCTTTCCTAACAGAGTGTCAACTTTTAAGAAAAGATGTAAACAACTTCTGTAATCATTTGATTGATGTGCTGTATAAAATTAAATGTAACAGCTTAATTTTTTTTTCTCGTTGATTGGGAAACAAATGTGAATGAGATGGAGGTTTTCTCTTTTTTGTATGTGTTACAGATTGGTGTTTGGAAATTTCCTTAAAGTGTATTTTTTCTGACTGATTTTATGCATTACATTTTGTGATAATGATTGGATTTCAGAAATCATGTTAATTTTCCAAGGCAAGTTTATTGTAATACTTGGGACTTGTGTGCCACCTGACATTTGGCTATTTGCACATGTACATTTTAATAATAATAACATACAATAAGTCAGGCCACAAAGAAGAAAACTGAAAACTTTGTACAACACTGCTTTTTTTAATCACAGAAACAGATATTTATATTAGATATTTAATTTTTGGTTATTTTTTCACGGTATTAATCACATCAGTTAATGTACATTTCAAATTGTAATCAAATTAGCAACATGCACTTAATTAATTAGTCTTAATTTATGAAAATTGCAAGTCAGATTATTGTGAGAAGTCACTTGTATTTTTCAAACCTAACTATGAATTAAACACTAGCTTGCTAAATTAATGCTGACTAAAAATTAGAGACATTCATGCTGAAAATGACAAATGCATAATTAATACATTTGATGACAAAAAAATTTGTGTAGGATTAACTGCAAGCAATTTTGGTATCAGCAACACAATTATGTACAAATATATTAATTTTCTATGCCAGAGTTAATAAGAAAGACAAATCAGAAGCTCTGATACCTTCATTATTTTAATTTTTTTTACTTTTGTGACAGCTTTACAGTGGAGCACTGATTATCTGCCATTTGGTAATCCAATGATTGAACTACTATTTTTGGGGCAAGCAAAAGGTATTTCCTCCTCTCCCATCCCTGTCTTTCCCACCTCGATAACTCATAGAGGCACTTAATTTTTAAGTTTATCATGCCATACTCAAATAATTTAATTATCCTAACTTGCAAGCATAAAATTGTGCCATGAGTAGATGTCTTAAGTTTTACACCATATTAGTATGATCCAAGCTAACAGCTGTGTATGCTGATTTATTTGCCATTTGGAGCAATCTCATTTAAATTTCAAAGTCACAGCTGTATTTGGCTGTAAAAATTAATTAGACAACACATGTGGATGCTCATTCTGTAAGCACAATGATGCAGGTGAAAATTTAAATAGAAGTTATTTGTGCTGGACATTTGCGAGTAAGGGAGGTCAGTGACATTGATTAATTAGCTACGTAGAAGAGGAGAAGAAAGGGTTGCAATAGAGTGAGTTAAGGGTTCAGACCTCTGAGAACCAATCTTGAAATGCCATTGTCCATTCATGCCAAACTTATGATGGCACTTAGTCTAGGATGAAAGCCCAAAACAGTAGGCCTCTTTTTGAGAGCATTAAATCTACCAATAATGTGCACTAAGAAAAATAACTTATGATAAAAAACTTAAAACAATTTTTGCCACATTTAAATTTCATGATTTTAGCAAATGATGATAAAAAAACCATAAACACAGTAATCAACCCGAAGGTCGGTTTAGTAGGTGATGGTAGAGCTCACCCATGTACCAAGCCCTATACGGTGTGTGAATATTCACACATCAGGGTAGGGGGGCCAGTTCCTTTCCCTGTGCCGGTTATGGTTTCCCAGGAAGATCTGGTACCCGAAAAATCAACTAGCTTGGGTGGAGCTGCAGGTGCCCAAAGTGCCTTGCCCGGGAATCGAACCCGGGACCCTCCGGTCAGCAGTCCAACGCTCTACCCGCTAGACCACCGCGACCCGCTCAAATGATGATATTAATTGCATAAAAGGTTTATATATTTACATGAGCATTAAATGCAGATTTTTCTGCATAATCAAGCGGAATGGAAACTGCAACTATTTAATCAACTGCCAGAAAATTTAGCTTCACTGAATTTTTGAGAACGGTGAATGGAATAATTGATTGAATCAATGAAGTAATTATGAAAAAGCAGAATAATTCGCCAAAAGATACATAGGAGACTCATCTAATATACCACTGAATATATGGCCATAAAACCTTATAGCTTGAAGATACGTCAATTTTCCATAATTTCCAACAATCCAGATTCTCTCAATGACCCCAGATAATCAGTGCTCTACTGTTTATCCCAAAGATAAAAAATTTCATTGGCATCAATATGAAGTTCAGTAATCAACAACCTGCTTTTCCAATCACATATTCTAGAACCAGTGCCACATTTAATGGGGATGCATAAGCAATGGCAATTTAGAATTTGCACTTTGCTGAGTACTGAAGGGGACATTGAAGAGTTACCTGTAAAGATGAGATGGGTGGAAGAGGCTTCCCAGCACCACACTGTCAAGGTAGATGGGCTCCACAAGGTGAGAGAGCAGTGAGCCCTGCAGTCCAACCACATTCCACTTGCACACCTTGTCCGAGCAGGACATGGTCAGCAGTCGCTGGCCCTGGGCATGTGGCGATGCCATTACTCAAGTCCAATTTCAAACGGGGGAAGAACTTGTGCAAGATATGCCAGCATAATTATGCATGGAAGGTTATGAAGGATTCCATGCTAGGTCTACATATATATATTGTTGTTATTTTGCTTTATTAAGCTGGCTGAAAACATTTTGGCTGTTCATGAATACTGGTTGGCATTTTAATATTTAAAAAGCCAATTAACAAGTGCTTTCTAATTAGCATTAGAGCAAATGCAGAGGAGTTTAGACTGATGGTACCATTTTCTCCAAGTACAATACGAGAGAATGGAATTATTAATTTTCCAGAGTGACCAAAGCTATTCATGTTAGCACCTGGTATGCACATTTTTAACTTGCCAAAACATGTTGCAGATACTTCCATTAAATTTGGTCAACAAAATTACCCACTTGAATGGCTTCAATTTAAGCCACAGATTTTCAACGACAAGTTTTTTGTTACACATAGTTTTCACTAAGTTGAGTTAACCTTCCAGCAGGGATTTTAACTTGAGCGATAAGGTGTTTGATTAAAAAAAAATATTATCAAGTCAATCAGTTACTGACCTGCTGACTCACTATGCTAAAAATTTGTTAGTTACATGAATATTTTCAAATTTAATCTTCTACAGTTCTCCAATGGTCGAAAATGAGATGGATCTGCAGCAATCCATTGTCAAAATTTAGATGAAGGAAAATTATGCAAGTCCAGGGTGACATAAAAATTTAGCAGTGGAAGCACTAATGATCCAAATGATTCATTTTGAATGCTCACGTTAATCGTTCTGCATGGAATACACTGCATTAGTGATAACCCACCATGGAATACTCAGGTATGTTCACTAAAATATTTCACTGCACAAGTGCTGCTGGCCAATCGAGAACATGCTCTCCCCCTGTGTGAACTGGGCTTTGTTGTCAAAAACACTCTTTCAATTAGAATATTTTTTTTTACATTAGTTTAAGGAAATGTACAAGTTCACCGATTTGGACAATGTAAGGTGGAGAAGAAAATGCATGCCCACAAATGAAATGCTATCAAGTTTTGCAATTTAGACAACATCAAAAAGATTATTTTAGGTCACAAGGAGGCATTTGCAGCAACTTCATAAAACACACAATGGACCAAAAAAACTGTAGCATTAGGTCCACCACCAACAACAGTGAAACACCAACAATACACAGACATTTGTACAGATCTTCCAACATTTAAACACTCACCATTTTCATGAAAATGCATGTCAAATTATTATTCAAGTCAATACACATCACACTAAAGAGAGAGGAAAATGTGTTCAAGCCAAAAATATATGTAATTATGTCAGAGTGGAAAAGAAATTAAATGGCCGAAGCACTTTCTGCAATCCGGATGAAAATCTACCTAAAGCATAGCCCACCTAAGCAATATTAATTCAACAAAATCAATTACTTCAAAATAAATACTAATAAAAGAGTCATGAAATGGTTAACATTAAATGCAGGCATTATATTAATTTGAATTACAAGATTAGCATATCCATTCAGAAGATTTCATTCTTAAGTAAAACATGCATACCATGTGGCATACCACACGGCATATATTGCGCCTCAATTCTCACTTCCATCAGTTTAAGTGATGATTAATCTGGATGCTAATATATTTAAATAACACTATCTAGGGAAATAAGGCTGCAACAAAATAATACCTAAGGGTCACACTGAATATAGTTTACCATTAGCAATGAAACATGTAACTGTGTCATTTGGAATAATGTAAAAAGGTAAGTCTCTAATATTTTCATAAACAATTAATGCTTTACTGAACCCTTCTTTATATAGTTAACTTTATCTAAGCAAAATTAATGGCTATCCAAAAAAGACCCCTATAGCAGCCAAGAGAGAATTTAAGAAATGGCAATAAAGATGGATTTAATAGACTACGAAAGGCAGTTCAATAAAGAGGAGCATAGATGGAATTAAGAGTGTGGAATTAGGCATCAATTTTATATGAACCTATTTTTTAAGCTAACCTCAATTTAACTGTGAACTGATTAAATAATTCAGAATTACATAAATTATTCATTTCATAGGCATTATTAAATGAAAGGGATCAACATATCATCGGTGAAACAAAAATTAAAATGTAGAGGAAGTTTCAGGCTCAGTTCCATATTATCATTTGTATATATCCCTATTTAGAGCACACACACACACACACACACAAAAATATCTGTTCCTAAAAGAATTTATGAGCTAGTGTGTAACCCAAAATAATACATTTTACACAGTTAAATTACTTGCAAATACTATTTAAATGTATATAAAATGATGCTTTTATGCAAAATAACTTACTATTTAGGTTATATTGACGGTATTCCCCAATGGATATTAATGACATAGAGCAATCTCAAATCTAACATGATAAATATATTTTGATATATATGCTGCAAAAATTGGTGCATTACTAGTTTGTGTTAATATATACACATTTTTATTAACTATTCAACTAACAAGCAATATGCATTACATGATTCCTGATTCTGACAACAATTAATAGTCAATATCATGATCATTTTTCGTATTAGTAAAAAAACTACATGTACAAAAATAATTATTAGACAAAAATTTCAAAAAGACAACGAATGAACAAGTTTGCTATAGATAAACAGGAAACAAGCAAATAATTTGTACAAAACTGAGAATTTTCCTGTAAGATAAAAAAAGACAATGAGTGTATGTTCCTTGGTTAATTTTCATTGTACTTTGTACAATCTTTAATATTTTATGTCGGCACAAATGAAATAGGAAACAACCACAGTTCTCCCATTACAGTTTATGCTAAAGTGATACCTTCATATTCAAAGCATTGACTCACTCTCACTTTTTATTAGAAACTGAAAAAGTGATCTTTCTTGTTCTATCCCACTGATCTTATTAGAATACAGTAAAAATTTTGCATTTATTTCAACAATGGTAAATGATGTTATGCAAATGAATTCAAAAATGTTTGCAGCCATAGGCATCCTCTAAAGTCACGAAGAAAGACTAGTTCCTGAGGGCCAAGAAAATGCCTTCACGAAGTGTCACATCAACAAAAATTGGTGCCACTCTTATGCTAAACCATTACACTTGATATCTGTTCAACTGGAAAATTTTCTCACAACAAATGAAGAACTTGCAACTGGTTATTTGTGCTAATGATAATTTGATGTTAGCTTCACTCATGCTGAATTGGAGACAGCTGTAAATTAAAGAAAAATATTCCACCAGATGGGAAACGATAGGATCATTATGGCACAAAACACAATAACAGGAATTTACATGAGTGGTCCAACAAAAATAATTAGGAACATGCCATGTTAATTCGAAAATGAACCACAACCTTCTTTAATTTTCCTGATGAGAAACCATATCTATCAAATCTTGTTCCATAGTTTGAAAATTTGAGATATTCCATTTTTTTCATAGATTTAGAAAAGTAATGAACTATCTGCTGATGTAAAATTAAACTGGCTGTAGCGAAAACTATGAAATTGAATACCAACATTATTAAGCATTTATGAATTATCCAATTAAGAAATAAAGTTATACTTTTTTTCAAGTTTTTATAACTATTCTGCCCATACATTGGAAAACTTGCCCGACAGAGGCATTTAGAAATCTAAAAAGATTATCTTGGGTAAAAACGAGGATAAGAATGAGGATAAAAATTGTGGACTGTACATGAAGTTCCCAGACACTAAGCAGAAAATTTTCTATTGGAAATAAAATATCACTTTTAATGAGGATCTTTGCTTTTGATAGCAAATTTGATCAGCTTTAGAAATCTAAAAAGATTATCTTGGGTAAAAACGAGGATAAGAATGAAGATAAAAATTGTGGACTGTACATGAAGTTCCCAGACACTAAGCAGAAAATTTTCTATTGGAAATAAAATATCACTTTTAATGAGGATCTTTGCTTTTGATAGAAAATTTGATCAGCTTCATTAACGTTTATATTTATGCAACAGATATTCACTATGAAGCCTTTGAAGTTTGCAGTACCTCTCTGTAAAACGTGGACATGCCACCTGGAAAATGGAACATTTTTTGGCAAAAAAATAAAATTATTTTTAACACTAATTTAACAAGATCCACATATTTTTTTCAAATTCATCATTATTTTAATCAAGACACTATTGGTAATAGTGTCTTTATTAAATAATCATATCAATGACTGCTACAAATGAAAACAGAAGCATGTAAGCATTCAGAAGATCAACGATTAAAGGGACTTGGATAATTTATTACATATTTAATTGAAGGAATGAAAATACCAAAAAAGACATCTTTAAAATTTTCATTGGCATGTAAACATGCCTTATTTTAGCAAATATTTAAATGCAGAAAAACCACTTTAAAATATATCCAACCGCAAGAAATTCAAGCACTGGTTCCTCCCAAAGGAAATTAGGTGAACCTGTATTATACCAATAATATTGCCAATAGACTTCTGCAAAATATTAATTACATTCAAAATAATTTAGATTTGAAAATTCTTCATTCAAACTAATGATTTCACAAAGGTTAAGCCCTCAGAAAGGGAGTAAAAACTGACGAGCTGGGTTTAGGTGGTGAAGTTCTAGTTTTTTCTTTTGAACGGTTCTGGAAACTTAGGCTAAACCAAATGTTCAAGTTGAATCTTTCACCATGTTCACTAATCCTTAACAAAAACTTGTGTACCCATTGCACCATATTAGGCAAGTACCTCATTCTCGAGCATCCAAGTTAAGAAAAAAAACTCTCCAACGACTAAAACATGGACAGAATTTTTATGAAGCAAACATTAATTCAACTATCTGCAGTAGCTAACAAATATCATCTGGGAAACTGATTATATTTTATCTATTACCTTGGAAATGACAGACAAATATAGAAATGATTGCTTAAGACCTGTTCATTTGACTTATCATAGAAGAATTTAATTCAAGCCTCCAACGAAACATACCAATTATAACACAGAAGAGTGAATCTGTGAACATAAAGGGAAACTTCTTTCACTGACCTTTCATACATCACTTGTGCTACAGCATGCTCTCTGGAAGAGCTAGACATGTTCCTTCGAGTGCAATATATAAACTTGCCAACAACTCAAAATATAACACTATTGGGAGGCTTCAATCATGGAAGCAGTGAGAAAACAATTCTCTGTGAGAAGACATTGGCAGAAGTATTTAGCAGAGACAATGAATTGTTAAGAGATATGATGCACTGGGATAAGAGGAGGGTGTTAAGTGTGTGAAAGCTAGTGGGCTTGATGGCCTTGGACGGGAACTAAGATGCATATTCCCCATCAAAACCTCATGCAGTGCTCCTTGGCTCAGGAGGCCGAAGAGAAGGGGTTGGAAGAATAACTTATCTTCCTAGGTGCCTTCCAAGAAGTGCTGTGATATCAGAGGAACCTGAACTTGTGAGAGATGCATATACACTTATTTTTACTGCTATGCCATTGAAAAAAAAGCTGCGTTTGGTACACAGGTACACATGGTAATTTGATGTAGCACACAGGCTTTCAACGTCATTGCTAACATGAACAGCAAAACAATAAAATGAAGCCATTATTCAAATTGAGGTGATTAGATATGTAGGATACTATTCTTTGAAGTTTTGATGAGTTGAGGAATCATCCCCTCAGAATGGAATCTCAGATACCTTCTTTTTTTACACTAACTCATTACACTAACAGAAGCATGCACAAATATTAGCATTTACTGAATTTAGTGCATTATTAAATTAGTAGTGGACATTTAGCATTAGGGAAAACATTATCACTACACAGCAAACAGATGCAAAAATGCAGCATGCAGACAGAAAAATGTAACATGCATCACAAGTATTTCAAACTTGGATACCCAAGGATCACCAGTGACAGGATGCAAAAATGCAGCCTGATACATACTTTAATTATCTGGTTCAACTAAAATGGATTTATTGTAAGCAAATTTGCAAATAACAGTGAAACCCCAATTTAATGCTATTCTTAGAGAGATAAGTGTTTTTCATAAGAAAGAGAAAAATATGCCTATATGGAACTTTTCAATCTGTATGTTTTGAGAAAAATGTGTTGTATGCTGTCAGTTTTCTCACCTCATGGCCTTTGGTTCAAGGAGTCGACCACGGTTTATGGTAGAAATGAAACAAAAATGGATGCCATTTCACTTGATACCTAATGGGTGACAATTTCTGTAACAAGATTCAAAAGGTCAACAATATCAAAAGTAATTTATTCAGTTATTAAATTGCAATTACTTTTTTACACCACCTCCAAATGATTTTTTTTGGAAGAACCATTAGTTGTATTAAAGTAATTAAGTATAATTGTACTCAACCCATTTTTGGGGACATGTGATGCACAATTCTGTATTACTGTCTGTTTGAATAGAGACCGACCCCCCAAAATATCACCGTATTTTGAAAAAAATTGATTTTTGAAGAATTTGGGTTGAAATATGGCAGGCAACCTAAAATATGCTTTGCATTGTATTTTTACAATGTTAAGGTGAAAATTAGTCGTAATTATGAGTATGCAGGTATGTTTTTTTTTTCAAATTTATCTTTCCACACTCTCCCTGTAAACGCCCTCATCCATAAAAGATGGCAAATTATTTCTCTCCATTCATTATCAATGTTGCAAGAGCCCAAGAACACTTCAACCAGCCTCTGATAGAGCTGTCGCTTAAGAGATTAATTTTTGTCAGAGGCAACTGAAAAGTGGAAGGCCTCACATCTAAGAAGTATGGTGGATACTCTTGTAGTTTACCATTGCCACCTTGATTTAAATTTGACAGTCCCATTTCATTTCTTCAAAACCAACTTATGGCACTCCAGTATGAATAAAATAATAAATGCCATTACTTTGTGTCATTCTCTTTTTCCATAATATCTGTGAAACCACATCTGCATATCCTATGCTAGGGATTGCATGCCTAATATAATCAATTGCAATGTGAGCGCTCTTTCAAAAGTAGTTTTGTTATTACTTTTCAATCGTCCCTCATATAATCTACTATGACCATCGATTTTGTCATTCTGTTCCTTTTAAGATAAGTTACATATTGAGGTGTCAGTGATATCATTAGAGAACATCATTATAAATGCCATCAGAATACAAAAAGTTTAACATTAAAATATGTCATCACATTTTTGGTAAACATCTGTTTCATTAACAAACCAAATTTTTATGGCATGGCGTGATATATCAATGAGACAAAGGTCAATATGCAGATGTCCATTGATTTCAGATTTTCAAGTTGAAAATATTAATTTTCAAGGGGAAAAAATATTTTTTAAGAGCAAAAATCACAATGCCAAGGTTTTTAAAAAATATTTATAGGTTTCTTCACCATATTCCACATTAAGGCATGCTGCTGAGAAGGTCTTCAATTTTACTCCCTAACTTCTGTAAACAAACAGATTTGCACCGAGTGCAATACAATTCGAATTTGTTATTACTTCATGAGGATGCAAAGACATAAACAGGTAATGGTAAACATTTTATGCATCCTTACAAAATAATGTATTCTCCACAATTCCAGATTTTCCCAATCTAAGATTTTTCCTATGTTTTTTACAATTATTAAATAGCCTCATACTTCTTTGTATTATGTTTTACAGTGTGCACCAAAGCCTTAAGATGAGAGGATATATATTTTAAAGTAAACATGTAAGTTTCACCCCATACTAAATTAAGGTTGAAATCTTCTATGCTGCCACGTTTTGTCAGTATTACTTTCATGACTGACTTGAAATCAAGTTGCACTATACAAAAGAAAAAAAACTTTTTACATGGGGCTTAAGACTTAAAGTAAATTGTACTTAACCCTATGCACGTAAAAATGTATTATATGAACTATCAAGTAATGGTTATAGAAAACAGCAAGAAAACAGCGATCTGATGAACATTAAATATAATTCAGAAATATGAGGTATACAAGAAAAAGTTTTTGAGATAAGCATTTGCTGGCAGAACACAACAGACATGGAAACTGACAATTGCATATAGAATGGCTTAAAAATACAGGTGGATATTCAGAAAAAATCATCTGTTAAACAAAATTAAGCCCTGGAATGGATTTTTAGTTTTCACTTATAGTAATGGATTGAAAAAATCCACCTGCTAATTGGTAGTGATTTTTGGTCGAAAGCTAAAGATATCATATTGAAAGCAACCATGGTATTTTATCAGAAGGACAAGTGGTCTTGTGAACTAAAATAATTTCTTGGAGCCTATGATTTTTCTCATATAAATTCTTTGAAACACATTGGCATTGAATGACATACAGTGGAACCTCATAATACGAGCGCAATCCATTCCAAAATCTTTCTCATAAAGCAAAATTATAAATTAATTTAAAATATAATAATGCACTCCATGCCAAAAAAATAAATTATATACAAGGTTTATTCAAAGAATTTTTGTATGCATCGCAAAGGATCGTGGATTATGTTCACCTTTTCTTCTTTTATGGAATGAAGCAAATGTGAATGCGAGCTTGATTTGTAAAATCAAAAAAGAATCGAAATAAATTTTTAATTACTTGTGATACGTATCTAGTTCCTTTTCACTAGAAAGCTGTCTAGAGACATTTGTTTTCACTGACGCTTCAACATTAGGTAAAAATGTAACTAAGGTAGGTTTTTGGATGAACACAACTATCAAATAAATATTTTGTAACTCCAAACAAAACCCAGTCCAGCAACCTACTACACATCCGGCCTGTCTTCATTTCTGTGTACTTCCTTCCTCCCTTCATCCCGTCCAAAATCCCTATCCTGTTCCTGCCCTTTCCGTTTGCCTGACATTCTCCCTTCTATTACCTTCTTCAACATCCCACTGCCGCTCAATATGCCTTTCATCCATTTTTTCTGCCTCTTTAGGATTTCTCCCAAAAAACCCTTTTCCTCGCATTCCATATATAGTACTTCTTCATTTGCTTCCCTTTCATTTCAGTTTACCTTCTCCATCGTATTCCACAACAACATTCCAATCTACGCCTACCATTCTGCTTCAGGGACTATGTTTCCGCGCCGTTCATAACTGCGATCCATATCATAGTTTTGATTAACCTTTTCTTAACATCCTTAATCAACATCCCTGTTGTCAATTCCTTCATCCTTGTGAAAGCCTCTTTGCCTAGCTCAATTCTTCTCCTTACGTCCGTACTACTTTGACCATGTTGGTTCAAAATACTTCCGAGATACGTAAACTATTCTACCTGCTCTAGTTTTTCCCCTCTTATTTTAATGTGTAGCTTAGCCTTTCCCTTTCTGGAAAATTGCATAACCTTTGTTTTATTAATATTGATTCTCATCTTATATCTATCGCTCTGAATTTCCAATTCACCCAGTAATGCTTGCAACACCTTGGCCGATTGAAAAACTAGGGCTTGGTCATCAGCAAACCTAACAGATTTTACGAATTCCCTTCCGACTCTCATTCCTACCTTCAGTTCTTCCCATGCCTCTTTAATCATTTCCTCCACATATATGTTGAACAACACTGGTGACAATGGGCAACCCTACCTTACCCCTCTTCCTAACACTGCCCATACAGACTCTCCATTCCCCACTTGCACCTGAGCAGTCTGAGATATGCACAGGTTGCGGATCAGTCTCCTGTGCCTCCAATCTATTCCTATTTTCTGCAAGACACGCATTAATTTTTCCCAATTCACTCTATCAAATGCTTTTTCGAAATCTACAAAACAGACAAATACATCCTGATTGTATTCTATATTCCTCTCGATTAGTGATCTCATTACTCAATGGCATCACGAGTGCCTCTCCCCTAAGTAATCATTTGCCTTACTCTCTATCCTTTTGTTGATGATCCTGAGAATAACTTTAGCTGCGTGGGATATCAAACTTATTGTTCTGTACTCCTCACATGATGTAGCCATTACCTTTTTTGGAATAGGAACTAACACTGATCTCACAAAATCTTTCGGCCAGATTCCTTCCTCATAGATACTACGAATCAGTCCATATACAGTCTTCTTTCAATATTTTCCTAAACATTTCAATAGTTCCACAGGAATGTTGTCTACCCCCATGGCCTTATTTGGTTTCATCTCCCTTAATGCCCTATTATCACTGCCTTATTGTAATGCTTCATAAGCATGGTATGATGTAAAAATTACCTGTGACCTCCACATCTCACTTAGCCGGCTATTTTGGACTTAGCCTCTTGAGGCCTCATGGAATTTCTGAATAGTTAAGCAGCAGTGGCTTGATTTGCAAATCGCTGCTCGAAATTGTACAAAATAGCAGTATGAGACAGCCTTTCATTGCCTTGTGGTCAGGCATTTCATTCTCACCTACTATTATGAGCCCAAATATATGCTTCGGCATCTTCTACCCGAAGAGAACTGTCGCGGCACAATTAAAAACATGTAGTAGGTAACTCTCAGAATCTACAAGCTTTTTGAAGTCACTGATAAAGTTCTCTGCTGCCTTTGATTCAAGAGCTTGCTGCTTCACTATGCCTCACAATGCTGTGGATGACAGTTATTCTCGAATCATGCACGGCTCCCTTTTAAATACTTGTTCGGTCGTTCATGATCCTGATATTTTATTATATTAACTTGGGCAGTGAAAATCACCTTCCCCTTCTCACAAATTACATTATTGTTAATAGTGTTGTATTGCAATTGCTTCTCGTTTATGTAAATGAGAAGCAACCTTTTAACATCGTTGAGAATAGATAAGCGTTACATAGATACTCATCACTCTATTTGAAGCATCTATCTCCTTAGTCTTGTCCATGTTCTTGAAGAAAAGGCAAATCGTGGATGTTGACTGACTGTTGACGTGCATACCATACCAGCCATGCTCACACCTTGTTCCTGATTTTCAAATGATTTTACTCTTCATTTCTACTGTTATTTTTAATTTTTATTCTCTTATGGCTTTCTTTTTACAAATTTTTCTTTGAGGTCAGTTTTAAAACTATAAACAAAATATTATTAAACTTTGCACAAAAAAATCAATAATATGTTTGAACACAAGTTTGGAAAAATAAGTGATCACTAGCGATGCAAAGATGTTAGCAGAACAAGTACCAGAGACAAACTGTAGTAGGAGGCATGCAATGAATCCGGGAATTCCCCTCTTCTTGTCACTCATTATGCAAAAAGTTGCTCACTAAGCGAGTCGTTTTCAGGACCAATATTTTTGTTCATTATGTGACTTTTTTCCCTGTGTCAGGGAAGTGAGGTTCCACTATATACTTAAACCTAAGCAAAGTGAAAACTTGCTGAATGGAATTACGAATGGTTTAATTTATAATGCTAGTTTATGATATAATCTCTGAACTTCAGTTAATAATGAGTGGAATTTAACTAAAGGCATCCAACAAAAACTTTATACACTTCTGAAAGGAAATAAAACAGGGCTGTCATAGCATGTGAAAAGAATTTAACTGTACACAAAATGTATATCCAATTAATATTTGATCATAAAACATCAAATGGCAAGAGAAGAAAAAAGCACATTGAGCAAAAGTGTACAAAATACACAGAAAATTAAAGAATGACAAATACAAATACTAAAGAACTACAAAAAGTTTCCAACATGGCACTGCAAAAGGTATGATGACAGCAGTGTTACATGATTGAACTTTGAATAACACATTTGAGAAGAAGCAGCAATGGCAAACAAATTTTACATGAACATTGACAACTAAGATCTAACTAGGTGACACTTATGTTAACAATGTAAAAGCTGCATTCACATGTCCACAACAACAAAAATGTTTGAGTTTTGTTTGTTTATGGAGATAATAAATATTAGTAAATGTTTTTATGAATTCTTTTGAATAAGGCATATATTCCTTGAAAACAAATTTCATTGGCCTTTTTACAGAGAAGAAAATATAAGTTTTCTCAATAAAGAAACCATAAAATAGGTGGTAAATGGGGCTCTCAATCTCACATAAATAAAGATGTTGAATAAATGATGAAAATAACAAAAAGGTATAAAAACTATTTTCATCAGTGGTCGGATCACTTTTTACTACCTTGAACAAAAAGTTCCCGGAATAACCACCGTGTGGCGCTCCCATCGTTCCGATTTGAGTTCTGTTTTTTTTGTTAAATTGGTACATCTTTTGTTGCTATTCCCTTTAAATCTTAGTGTCATAACTTGACATTTGCAAAAGTTACTTAGCCAAGAGTACATCTATCTCTGTGTGTGTTGGCGATTTTTTACAATTGCAGAAATGGATTTAAATTTGCAACAACGAACTTGTATTAAATTTTGCATAAAAAATGGATTTAGTGGCGCACGGACGTTGGAAATGTTGGAAAAGTGTTTCGGCAATGATTCTCTAAAAAAAAACGGTCGTTTACCAGTGGCACGAGCGGTTCAGAAGTGGTCATGAGTCAATCGAAGATGATGAACGCAGTGGCAGACCATCGACATCGAAAGTCGGTGAAAAAATTGATAAAGTAAAAGAAATGTTGGTCAATAACCGCAAATTAACCATCAGAGAAATAGCGGAGGACTTGAACATTGCCTATGGATCCGCCCAAGGCATTGTGGTTAATGATTTGGGTTTCCGTCGTGTAGCAGCAAAGTTGGTGCCAAAAGACCTCAATTTCATGCAAAAAAGAGACCGTGTTGACGTCGCAAAAGACATGATTTGCGAGGCTGAATCCGATCCCACATTCATCAAAAGGATCATTACTGGAGACGAGACGTGGGTTTATGAGCACGACACACAATCCAGACATCAGGCAAGTGAATGGCGTTCACCAAATGAGCCGAGACCAAAAAAACCACGTCGTTTTCAGTCAAAAAAGAAGGCAATGCTGACGGTTTTCATGGATTACAACGGTGTAGTGCATCATGAATTTTTGCCAGAAGGCCAGACAGTAAACAAAGAGTATTATTTGGGCGTTATGAGACGTTTGCGTGAAGCAATTCGCCGAAAGAGACCAGAAATCGTCACACAGTGCTATCATTATTCGTAATTTTTTGACGAAAAATGCAACAAACACCATCCAACAGCCACCGAATTCACCTGATTTGGCTCCCTGTGACTTCTTTCTGTTCAATCGAGTTAAAAAACCATTACGGGGAACGCGTTTTAGCAGCCGAGAGGAAGTAATGGAAAAATCGCAGGAAGCACTGATGGACATACCGAAAACCGAATATAAAAAATGTTTCGAGGATTGGATCAAGCGCTGGCATAAGTGTGTTGCAGTCGATGGGGATTACTTTGAAGGGGACAATATAGATTTAGATGAATAAACTTGTATTTTTAATTTTTTGAATAAATTCCGGGAACTTTTTGATCAAGGTAGTATACAGGACTTTAATGAAAGAAATGACATGTTGAGCCTTTACTGTATGAAAGAAAATTAACAATATTTCTCATTAATTTCATTAACAAATAATAACAATATTTTATGTACCTAAAGTCATAGGCCCATATGTTAAGAGAGATAATCTTTTAAATTTCAGTACAACTTGAACTTTGCAGTAAACTCTTACATACTAAGATAGAAAATAAATCTGTCACATCAAAGCATTAATCTTAAAAACTTAAAAAGCAGTTAATATAAACAAAACTGAAGCCATTTCATCATTGACCAATTATTATGACATAAACAAGATTTTCATAGAGTAGTAGTAGTTTTAGGGGAGGCGACCAACAGCTGAGCTCATTTGCACAATTTTGATAGAGCGATCAAAGTTAATAAATAGGTGATTTATAGGGAGTCCAGACTCAACACAAGGCAGTGGAATGATTCAGCTAGATAGTACTGCGCACAGACTCAAATTTTCCAAAGTATCAAGAAGATAACTATATTGTGACGAGAGTAATTTCAAGATTCAAATTGTGGCATTCAAGATTGGAATTATTTGGGCAACTACATAATATTTACACTGATTTTTCACTCAGGGATTCTATCAATCAGATGAAAATGTCTTTTTTACTGAAATTCCCGATTGCATTTACTGTAGGCATCAGTGTTATGACTTATATTTAACATATAAGTGATTAATTGGGATTTTGCTTAGTGAAAATTTGGCTAAAAAGTTTTTTGCCTCAAAATAAAGAAGAAAATCATTTGATTTCAGAGAAATATCCCAAGCAAAATGATGTACAAATGTCAACTATATCCATTTGGTTTTATCCGTTGTGGTAGATGTATTCTCATGTTACTCTATGTGTAGTCTACCTGATGTTTTTATCTATGTATGACTCACAGCCAATCTAACCAACACTACTTCATCAGCATTTTTTCTGTTTCCTACTATGTACCACATTATATTTCACCCAATTGTAAAAAAAACTTCCATTAGTTAACACAAATAAGTCATAAGTTGAACTAGTAATTTTTGCATACCAACAATGCAGGTCAGTTATGATTTTCCACCTAAAAGTGGAAAAGGTAGGGTATTCATCACAGTAATCAACAAGGAAGTTTGTCCTGATAACCAAGCGTAGAGCATACTTCAAAACTAAGTCTTAAGGCATGTGAAATTCACACATCCAGTTCCCTTCTATGTGCCACTATTTATTTGGTTTACCACGACTTTATAGCGAACAGAAAATCATAACACTGGATTTTTTAGATGGACCCTCATAAAAAAATCAATTGGTATTTAAACCCATAACCCTCCTGCCAGCTGGTAAATGCATGATATACTGAGCCTGAATTCTATCAACAACAACTGAAAAGACTTTTCATGTTTCCATTACATGAGAACTCATTTCATCCAAGTTTTTCCCATTTAATGGCAATTCATGCTAGGAAATATGAGCAGAGTGATTGTACAAGCAGTTTCACAGTTTTGTGATCATAACCAGCAATGCACACATTTTTCACGTACATTCACAGGAAGATTTTTTAGAAGAGCTCTGTATGAAGGTCTGAAGGATCCTGAAATAATGGACACCTAAAGCAGGTCTCCAAAGCAAACTCCACCTCTACTTGGAGAGCTTCTTTTTGTCTATTAGTTCTATTGTAGAGAGAATTATTTAGGTTTTTAATTGGCATCAACTGGCATTGGTTGCAGCATCAATGTAATGATAGTAGCTTGATGTTTAAAAATGCACTACGAACACTAACTATACCTATAGGTAATGTAACAAGCATAATATGCCTTGAAAGTAGCAATTACTGTTATTTCTTCATTTTCATCATGTACACTCAATTCCATTGCCAGCAAGATACCTCAGATGATATTCAAGAAACTTTGTACCCCTCTTTGGATATCACAAAAAGCTGCTCCATGATAATATAGCAAGGATCAATATAACAGCATCAATAATTTGTAGACTGGAGCTATGTCATGGAGGAAAAGAGAGGCATGGGTGCATTTGATATCATTTTTCAAGGCTCTTTATGCTTACAGTTCCTGAGAAGTATGGAGTCACTTCATTTGCATATTCCCATGATATAAATTTTATTCCTTTGACCTTAACAAAAGCTTAAAAAAGGGATTTCACTGCATCTGAAATACATTGACAATTTCTATACAATAACTGAGTTACACCTGTTTAACATTGAAATGAAATTGAACAAGTAAGAGCTAATATTTATGCAATTTCACTTGCGGGATATCAAGCATTCATGTAGATTTTCCATTCCTCTAATTATTACACTAATGTAATGCATTCATTCATAGGATGCCATGCAACAGGCAATGGCATGCTAGACCATTCTCCTATGGGTTGGTGACAGAAACTCATGTAAAAAAAAACTCCAACATTTAATTCAATTGAAGAATTTTATTCTTAAAATTTTGAAATCCTTAATCCCTATTGGTCCTTTATTTTCCCCTGAACAGTAATTAAAAAATTTCTCCTGAAAACAATCTACAACCTGGTATGGTATGACTGTGGAGAGAAGCTAAATAAACTTTGCTTTGAGCTATCCCAGTTAATTTCATCTATTCCATTTTACATTAAAAATCATAAATACAGTAATCAACCAGAAGGTTGGTTTGGCAAATTATGATAGAGTTCACCCAATACTAAGCCCAATGGCACATGAAATTCACATATCAGGGTAAGGGGGTCAGATCCTTTCCCTGTACCGGTCATTGTTTCCCAGGAAATTCTGGAACCCGAAAATCACACAGCTCGGGTAAACCTGAAGGTACCCAGAGGGGCTTGCCTGGGAATCGAACCCGGGCTCCCTGGTTAGTAGTCCTATTCTCTACCTCTGGACTACTACAATCCCTTCAGCTTACATTAATATCTTGAATTCCTCTGAGAATACTCAAAACTTTTCCTTACATATAGTTTCTGCCACCACCATTCTCTGAGAAATTATCAGGCCTGGTACCAATGCTAAATTGGTGCACGACAAACGACATGCTGAAATTGTAATTAAACTGAAAACTTACGCAAGGCACGAGGGGGGAAGAGAGGTCATACCTGCATGACACCATCCCATGTCTGTATTCCATCAGATGACTTGACCGGTATAGTACCCTCTCCTGACTCAATCTTGGTCCTCAACTGCCCACGGGCTCGGCGGTTGGGGTGCCTGTCCAGAGGGGCTGATGAGGAAACTACACCCGATGTGCCAAGACCTCGAGTTCCTGCCTGTCCACTGCCACCACCAGAGCCATTGGCGGCCTGATTGTCACCTGCACCTTGCATGCACCCCAGCTCATGCGGCGAGAAAATCCTGAATAGTGAAATGATTGTGGGGGAAGCTCAAATGAAATTTTCATCTGGGAGAGAAGACATCAAGCATTAGCCTAAAAGAAGTCATTACTGCCATTAGGACCTCTAGAATTCCATAAGAATGGAAATACTGATGATTTTACACAACTGACTAAATTGTTTCCTGGCTTAAATAGGTGGAATTTTTTCATTGTGAGGTTCAGAGGATAAAAAAAGTTGCTATTCCATGATCACAATTTATTTTTTACAACAATTGTTTCGCCACTATGCAAAATACACCAAATGAAAAATACATTCAGTTACAAGCCATCATTTTATACCCAATGACTATGCACAGCAGTGAAACCATGGTTGCAAAAACTAAACAATTAATGCCAAATAACAATGTTTTTTGTAGTCTAAATATCACAATAATGAAACAAATATCCCAAAAAAGCTGTTACAATATTAGAAAGGTTGACAAAAAATAAACTAAATTTGTTCTGTAAAACGGCATTATCACCTGCACAGTTTTTTTAAAGATGCATTTACCAGAACTAATATGGATCAGGTAAAATATGACTTAATATTAATAAAACATTATGCATATATTGAGATGTATCAGTGTAATGAAGGGTAACTTTTATCAAACACTAGGTGTATGAAGCTTTGTTATTATATATTTCAAAAATATTAGTCAATATTTTACAGAATGTGAACACTGATAAGATTCATTAACTAAAAATTGCAAAATTCACTAAACACAAGCAAATTGTCTTGCTTGCCAGTTTCTTACAGTAGAACAAATTAATTGTGTCATTTCTTGAATACTGTATCATGGTAGAGAGTGATATATGATGACAAACATTTCCAAGAATTTAGGGATTGTAATTACAGGAAGATACAGGGTGTGGAAACATAACTTTCTTTTTTCAAAAGCAAAAACGCTTTCAAAAAAGGAAGTTATGTTGCCGCACCCTGTATTATTTCAAAACAATTCATGCCAGTGATTGGATAAACTGCATGACTGACACGATACATGAATATTATCAGATTCATGGTCCAAAAATATTTATTTTGTTCATTTGATTTGAAGTGATGGAAACCCTGATGGCAAACCATTGTACCAACCTGTAAATGCATAAAACAATTGCCATCACTTAATGTCTCATTATATACTCCTAGACTTATGCATACTACCTTGATCAAAAAGTTCCCAGAATTTATTCAGAAAATGAAAAATACAAGTTTATTCATCTAAATCTATATTGTCCCCTTCAAAGTAATCCCCATCGACTGCAACACGCTTATGCCAGTGCTTGATCCAATCCTCGAAACATTTTTTATATTCGGTTTTCGGTATGTCCATCAGTGCTTCCTGCGATTTTTCCATTACTTCCTCTCGGCTGCTAAAACGCGTTCCCCGTAATGGTTTTTTAACTCGATTGAACAGAAAGAAGTCACAGGGAGCCAAATCAGGTGAATTCGGTGGCTGTTGGATGGTGTTTGTTGCATTTTTCGTCAAAAAATTACGAATAATGATAGCACTGTGCGACGATTTCTGGTCTCTTTCGGCGAATTGCTTCACGCAAACGTCTCATAACGCCCAAATAATACTCTTTGTTTACTGTCTGGCCTTCTGGCAAAAATTCATGATGCACTACACTGTTGTAATCCATGAAAACCGTCAGCATTGCCTTCTTTTTTGACTGAAAACGACGTGGTTTTTTTGGTCTCGGCTCATTTGGTGAACGCCATTCACTTGCCTGATGTCTGGATTGCGTGTCGTACTCATAAACCCACGTCTCGTCTCCAGTAATGATCCTTTTGATGAATGTGGGATCGGATTCAGCCTCGCAAATCATGTCTTTTGCGACGTCAACACGGTCTCTTTTTTGCATGAAATTGAGGTCTTTTGGCACCAACTTTGCTGCTACACGACGGAAACCCAAATCATTGACCACAATGTCTTGGGCGGATCCATAGGCAATGTTCAAGTCCTCCGCTATTTCTCTGATGGTTAATTTGCGGTTATTGACCAACATTTCTTTTACTTTATCAATTTTTTCACCGACTTTCGATGTCGATGGTCTGCCACTGCGTTCATCATCTTCGATTGACTCACGACCACTTCTGAACCGCTCGTGCCACTGGTAAACGACCGTTTTTTTAGAGAATCGTTGCCGAAACACTTTTCCAACATTTCCAACGTCCGTGCGCCACTAAATCCGTTTTTTACGCAAAATTTAATACAAGTTCGTTGTTGCAAATTTAAATCCATTTCTGCAATTGTAAAAAATCGCCAACACACACAGAGATAGATGTACTCTTGGCTACGTAACTTTTGCAAATGTCAAGTTATGACACTAAGATTTAAAGGGAATATCAACAACAGATGTACCAATTTAACAAAAAAAAACAGAACCCAAATCGGAACGATGGGAGCGCCACACGGTGGTTATTCCGGGAACCTTTTGATCAAGGTAGTATGTATACATTGACACTAAAATTGATTTTTGTAACTGTGAAATCCCCAATTTAATTTGATTAATTTATGTAAATTTCTCTTAACCTTGAGAACCAGTAGTTTCACATTAATTCACTTAAGTTTTTATTACAGAGTAAACTACTAAATGAAAATCTGAGCAGCAGAAGCATCAATATCTTAAAGATTGACATAGGAAAGCATAAAGGTATCATATTTATATAAAAGTATGCCATTCTTTAAAATATATAATTAGATGAATTGCTATGATTTCCATTACATGAAATAAACTTTGTATTTAATGAGTAGAAGCAGTTTCAGTTGTAGTATTATGTCATTTTATTATACCAGCTATTTATTCTTGAATAAAGACTCTAAATTCTTTGCTGCAAAACTTGATTAATTAATTATTCATCATTTGAGATTAATTTAATATTCACTTTATAATCTAATGTGGCAGAAAAATTTCTCATTTCACACACCCCTATATAGAGCCAGTAATATGGAAAATATACCTTAATTTTGTACTCTGTGTTATTAGGAGTGCCTTGATTAAACTTGTTAAATTTTTCATCGAATTTATTAAGTAAACTGCACACCTTGTTACCAATTTTTCCATTAGGGAACCACAATTATTTTCAGCATTGATGAACCCTTTAATTTGCTCATCAGATAGATTAACACACAAAATGTTTTTACCATTAGGATACACTTAACAGAATTGGGCTTTTCGCATTATATTTGAATTTATTCTAACCTTAGCACACATTGCCATTAAAATTTCATGTAAAATACAAAATGTTTCATAATTGAAAAACCTTCACTTCTTGAGTTGAATATTTTCTATGAAGGGGACTAAAGTATAAAGACCAGAACTAACTCATTCTTCAGTGCCTAAACTATATGAGAATGAGACTTGTTTCATCCCTATCCGCAGATTATATGAAATTTGCACCAAAAAGCCTGGCATTATTCAATGTTTTATACATGCATTTATATCAGAAGAAATGATGTTTGCATACCACATTAAAAGCATTCCATGTTCAAGTGATGATGTTACCAAATAATTCATATGGCCTCATTCTTTAGTTTTAGTCTTTCAAGTCAATATAACTCAGGTAACGTTGAAAAACTGGACTTTTGGACAAGCCAAAAAGCAAAAAACCATGGTCATTAATCAAAGCTTTCATTTGCTAGGCAAGGGCAGATCTCCCTTGTCCTATAGTATTTGAAATTCACAATTTTAAGGGTAGGTGGGGTAAATTCCTTTCCTATAGTGCCACCTGTGGTTTCTCAGGAAGATCTAGTACTAAAAATACTGCGCATCTAGGGAAAAGCTGATGGTGTTCAACCTCACTGTGAATCAAACCCAGTCCCTCCAGTTTGTGGTTCAATGTTCTACGAACCACACAACTACACTAAAGCGATTTCAAAATAAAATTGCATGTGTGCCATCAGTACTCAATTCCATGCGAGGAGCAACATGTAAGGGGCCTACTTCCCTCTGGTGCCAAAGCAAAAAAACTATATGACTTGTCAGTATTCTGTTTAGACCTATAGTGAGCCAAATTGATGCTGATACAGGGGGCACCACCTGGCCAGACACCTCATGCAACAACTTCAACCACATGGAATAAAAGTGACCTTAATGAAGAATTTATCCCATTTTGTTGAAATTCTGGAAGGATTCACCACCAATGACAAAGACATCATCATATTCAGCTTTGATGTTGAATGTCACTTCATGAAGATCTCCATTACAGAATCTGTGGAAATTATCAAAGGGTTCCAAACCCAGGGATTTCCAGAAGATTTCAACAACTTAGTGCTGTTCAGTCATCACAGCTTCTATTCTACATGGAATTTTATTTATTTATTTATTATCGACTTAATTGGGCGAGGTTGAGACTAAATAGTCCCTTCTTCCACCTAACCCTTACATTACATACATTACATTGAAGACAATTACATACAGCCAAGCCCTGGATGGAGAAAAATCCACCCAGATGGGAATCAAACCCGTGACCTCTCAGTTGGTAGACGAGGACGTTACCCCGCTGCCACCGGGGCCGGCAAAAAGCATTCGCCTTGACTGGGAATGGGTAATTTTACAAGCAAACTGATGGGGAGAGCAATGGCTTCGCCACTTCTCCAGTGGTGGTGAATCTATTTATACAGAGAAGGATGTAAAGCGGAAGCCATTGTGACATATGGCAAGAAACTCAAAATATGGTTGAAATACGAGAACAACACATTTGTTATCCGGTCACATGAGTTGAGGACTTTGAAAGATTCTATGGACTCCTCAACATGCAGCATGATGCTATTGAAGATACCATGGATGTAGATGACAACCAATTACCCTTCTTGGTTGAACTCTTGAAAAAGAAAAACAATAGGACACTTGTGCATGCTGAATATAGGAAAAAGATGCACACCGACCATTATCTAAACACCACCAGGACAAAAGGCTCACTGGTTCCAACACTTTTAGATTGTGTCAATGACTCTAATGCCAAGTTGATAGCATTGAAGAAGACACACCTGGTGAATGTTCTGAGCTGCCACAGCTATAGAAACAAATTGGTCCTGAAAAGGGCCTTGGAGGAAGATAAGCGACCAATACCAGAAACCAGAGCAGATATGACAATGGCCCCAAAATACCGGCAACACAGATGATCAGACATAACCCAAGGCACATGTGATAATCCCATTTGTCTCCACAATATTGGAGAAAAGCTCCAGTAACCTTAAGAAGCACCAGGTTCAATTGTGTTAAAAAAATCTTCCACCATCACGAAACACACTTGAAGTAAACCTGGCCATAACATTCGTTTTTAAAGAAACAAATATTACTACTAAAAAAAAATGTTACTATGCCAGGCTAACACAGGCAGCCATTGAAATCTAAAAAATAGGAATAGAGGAGATGGATACCTCTTCACAGTGCTTGGAGAGAGTCCTTTGAGAAAGAGCAAATCAGGAAGCAGCTAGCTTGTGGTACATCCTATATAATCCTGGCCTAAACTTCAATGCAACACCTTCGACCTAAAGATGTTGGTTGGAACACCAGTGTAACTGTTGTTAACAATATCAATGTTCGCAGAGAAAACCCGAACAATTAAGAGAAATTCTACTGATAAATGACACAGAAACATAAGAACCAAGGGAAGCCAAGTATGCTGATATTCATTCTGTGAATAGCTCATTTTAGAAATTGAATAAGTCAATGCATTACTAGCAACCACCTGATTCCTTCTCTTTTGATGGTTTTGAATTGCTTTTTTGGGAAAACAAAATCAGTCCCCTTCTGCATAAATTCTACTTGGATCACACACATTCCAACCCATTAATTTATGAATATTAACAAAATAATCACTAATCACAAGGCTGCTGCTCTTAAAATGTTTAAAGTGCGCACATTTAATAATTTTTCTGTATAATTCTTAAGTATTCATATCAAATCCTGGGAGTTTACTTGGGACATTGAACATTGCATAATTTTGTGGACTAAATTATTTTTTTTTAAATAATTTAAGTTTATTCATTATTTTATAAAAGTTCTGTAAATGAAAGATGTAAATGAGACTGGTCTTTGCAAACTGCTTGACTGATCACAATCAATGAGGTGTCGCCTTCTAGTGCCATCTGTTAGGAGTAAAACACTGCTTTGGCCTTATCTCAACTTGCCTCCACACAACAATGATTTTTATCTGAGCTTGCACCTATTTGCTGTATAAATTCTTGCGTTGGCGAGAATCAAGGTTTTAAAGAAACAGCATGGGTACATTGAATTTTTTTTTAACCTTGGGAAAAGTGCAAATGAAACTTATGCAATGATTCAAGAGGGATTCGGCAATAAATCTACGAGTTGTGCAGTGTTTCTGTTGGTGCAATCACTTTCAGTCTGGATAAACCTCGACTGATGAAGAACCAAGAAGTGGTCGTCCATCAACATCAACAAATTATGCCCACGTCAACATGTGAATGATTGAATGCAAGCAAACCATACATAAACTGTCAGGGAGATTGCCAATGAAGTTGACATTGGCATTGGATCATCACATCCAAATTTGGACAGCGAAAGTTAATGGATGAACAAAGGCAAAAGCATCTTGACATCAGCCAGGAACTGCTCAATTGTACAAATGATGACAAACTTCTTAAAAACAATTGTCATGAAACCTGGGTTTATGGTTATGATATAGAAACCAAAGCCCAGTATTCACAGTGGAAGGGGCCATTTTCCCCACCACCCAAAAATCTCTGATGTTACGATCGAATGTTAAGGTGACATTGATTGCTTTCTTTGATTGGGAAGGGATTATTCACAATGGATATTTCCACAAAGGAAAACCAGTGAATGAGCCGCACAATATAGAAGTTATGAGAAGGTTTAGACACGCGATGCTGCGGAAGTGGCCACAAATGTGGAAAAACAAGTTTTGGATCTATAATCATGACAACTTGTTGGCGCACACATCATTGATTGTTACCACGATTTTGGCCAAAAACAGCACACCAGTAATCTCCCAGCCACCTTACTCTCTGGATCTTGCTCCAGTGGAATTTTTCCTATTTCCAAAATTAAAATCCACCCTGAAAATATGCCGATTTGAAACTTGACACCCAACAAACTTGAACCGCAGACTTAAAGACTATCCTGAAAGAAACATTCCAGGTGGCATTCGAAAACTTAAAAAAACATTGGGAGAGTTTTATTAGAAGCCAAAGACTGCATTTTAAAGGTGATAGGCTTGATTAAAATGTTACTTATAAAATCAAGTATCTATTCAAATAGTCTCTTCGTTTATTGAACGGAATTTGTATTAGATTGACAAATTAATTAAAATATTTTCACAAAAAACCAAGGCTCGGTTACGGTGAATAAATGGTTTGACAAATCAAGGGGGAGAACTCATAAGCTAGATGATGACAATGGCATCTACATATTCACTTGAGTGAATCATTAAGCTTCCTTTAGATACTTCCTTAAGATACCTTTCTTGTTGAGGTAAACAGCTGAAGGTGAAAACAAATCATGGCAATCACAAACATCACAAGACAAAATTAAACTTTGGGATTGACGTGGAAGTAGTAGGCCATGCAAAATCACTGGTCATTGCTTCTCATTAAAACTTCATTTTAATGCTACACTATCAAAACCTTTGCATGCATTTCAATTGGTGATGATTTATAATGTGGCCATAAGCTGAATTTTAAGTGTTAAAAATAAAATTACACAATCTTTAATATAATGCTGGAAGCCACAGAAATCTTGCTTTAATATATATTAAGAAGCCATCATTTTAATTGAAGGAGACGCCAGAGCAGTGGTTGGAGGCATTCAGTTAACTTGTTTGCTGTGCAAATGTGCATTGTAAGAATACTCAAACTGAATAATAATGGCCAGGTGAAGCATATCACTCACTTTAGGAATTTTCTGCATTACCTTACACATGATGAATTTTTATTCAAAGGTGAAACTTCCCATTTTAAACCTTGACCACAATTGCAAGACAACCACTGACCAAGTCAGAATAAATCAGTATTAATTTTTTCTTGTCTTTTCTCACAATATGCTTAAAAATTTTACTGACCGACGTAGCATTGATAAAATCATTACAGGCATGCATGAAATGAAATGACCCACCTGGCATCACCACATGGAGCTGTATTTATGTACAAATGGAATTTGATTCCCTGCTTGACTCGGTAGCCAAAACCACTTGGGCGATGTTCAAATATTGATGTTTGAGCTGCTTCTAGGAAAAAAAAATGACAACATCCATGAAGTTAATTAGGACATAATGGAAATATTTTCAATTTACAACTAGGGAAAGCTAAAAAGCCTGTGATTCATGCACAAAAAAACAGCCTACATTACACAACCTATTTACATTAGCATGAATGAATGGTAGCTACCTCCTTTGGCGTGGAATACAGAGAAGAAAATTATGTATCACCATTTCACTGCCGTAAAATTTGATGTTGCCGAGATAACAATCACAGTTAAACTTTGACAAAACAAATCGCACAGGACTGGAAGAAAATGATTTTTAAAACCTTCAGGTTTTACTATAACAAGATTAAAATTGGCTTAAGAAGTTATTTAAATAAATTTTATGAGAAAATTAAAGCCAAAAGGTTAAAATACTTGCCCAAATTTTTTTACAAAAATTCATATAATTATTTCATATTTTTATGCAATTATTTCATTGGAAAGACTAATAAGATTCATTATATAATTTCATGTAATGTTGTTTCATAAATAAAAAAAAAGAATCTCCAGCTAATCAAGGCCTGACGACTTTCCCATTTCTGACAATTTCCCAACTGTTCAAAGAAATAATTAAAGAATCCATGAATTGATTTTCAGTTTCTACCCATCTGCCATTAGTCAAGGGCACCTAACAGATCATGTAGTACTTACTTTTTTTGCTTAAAAATCTCATTGAGAACTTATTGATATCAACCTCAAAATCACAGTTAAAAATGTGTGAGAAATGTTTCAAGAGCTTCCAAATGCAATTCATTCTTTCCCTCGTTTTTCTTGACTTGCAGAAACTTACTTCAGAACAGTTCATTTACTAATTGTAGCTATTACAATGAAAGAGTTCAGAGCACAATATTAAAAAGAGCCAGCAAATGGTGAGTAAAGTTAAAAGATCTTTGAGTTTACTTCCTTTCACTATCACACATGGCAAGTTTGAAATCAAGTAAATTAGTAGTGTGGCAATTAGAAAAATCATTAGATGCAATATAAGCTTTAGCTAGGAATCCCTTTGTGAAAAATTAATGAACACTCAGGAAACTAAGGCAGTATTGTATATATCTTAGCAGCTATGAAATATTGGGATGGAAATTTTAATTTTTAATTTTAATGTGCCACTCTATTATATCATATAAACTGCACTATTACCATATCAATTAGAACAAAATGATTTGCACTTAGTATATCATTTTACAGAGACGGAGGCTTCGCAAATCCATATTCTTTTCATGAGAATCATATATATATTGTTTCTCAATTATATGTGACTGCATTATACTGCTAAGTGGTCATGCTTGGGTATTTTTCCAAGAGGAGATTATGAGAAGCCAGTAATTCAGAAAAGTCTAAGAGTAAGAATTACTTCGTCGTCTACCAAGCAAATAGTAGATAATTATTAAAAATAAACAATTAAGAATAATTCCACGCTAGACGTAAAAATTTATCTCAAAAAACTAAATTTTTTTGTTTCCTAAACTATGAAATTAACATTACTGACTTGTAATCAGACACAAATCAAAATGTACGATGAAATACAACCACCTGAACACAGCTTAATTCCGTGATCACACCGAATACCCACAATTACTAATACACAATAAAAAATTTCTTCATTTGTAACATAGGTTCTGCATTGTACCCCTCCTACATCTCTCACTACACATCTTTAAATATTAGGTTTAATTTTGGCACACATGATAGTGAATGGGGTTAAGAAGCAGGATTCTGCCATATTCCCCAACAATAATAGATTAATACAGTACATATAGGTTGGTTTCAAGCATCACTTATATGAATTAAATATTTCTTTGACACATCAAATGTAGAATGCTGCTATACAAAGTAAAAAATGGTTTTCTAGTATGTGTAATACCTTTGCAATTGGTATGAGTATTAATAAAATTTAATAAAACAAGAGAGAAAGACTGTGGAATGTATGGATTTAACCTTAAGATTTAACGTACCTTGTTTGAGCACCAGATCCTCCAGCTGGGAGTAGAAGAAATCCAATAAACACCTTCTTGCGACCACCTCTGCATGTGTATCATTTAGAGCTGTACCAGACTCTGAAAGGTGCCCTCCCCCCACACATTTTGTTCCAGTACCAAGACAAAGTACTAGGGCTCCTTCTCCCCCAGGCATCCTTGTTGGAGACATGGATGGAGAGTCAGCCGGTGATGTTGAGTCGATAGGAGTTTTATGGGGGAGGAGGTGGGCTGGTCCAGTCATTACAATCCCAGAGAGAACCTTCCTTCTGGCCTGACCGACTGGGAGGGATGCAGCCAGGGAAGAAAACTTGGATATGACGAGTCTGAGGAATCAATAAAAATTAAATAAGGTGAACATCCCTATTTCCACTTAATAAAGCTCAACATTTTCATTTTAGCCAATGCAGAGAGGAGGATAAGTCATTCTTGCAAAATAGAGCAAAGCAGATGAGAAAGAAATCATGTTTTAGCAGTGGCAGGAAACAATTGACCTATCATAGGGCTAGACTATAGTAAGATTTTAGACTTCTAGGAAACTGGAACATTTGTCGACAAATTTATGATTTGGTAGCAAAAATAATTAAGCTAATTAAAAAAAACCATAAAAACAGTAATCAACCCTAAGGTATGTTTGGTAGGTGATGGTAGAGTTCACCCAGTACTGAGCCCGATGGTGTGTGAAGTTCACATATCAGGGTAGGGGGGCCAGTTCCTTTCCCTGTGCCAATAATTATGGAAACAAAATTTGTAAAGGGAATAAATTTATACAATTTATTCCCTTTGCAAATTTGAAATATTGATAAGTGGGTCATTCAGCAAGTTCTCAGAAAAAAAGATTTTACTTAATGTTTACTAGAAATTTTCTAAACAAATCACTAGCCAATGAAATATCGACCACAACTTTTTGAGAGTGATAAAAGTGGTGCTGACTAACTGCATTTGTTTAACTTCAACTGCAATCACAATTGTGACTTTGCAAGTGGTCTGTTAAAAAGGTTCCCAAACTTTTTGAATAGTGCACCTCCAGCTGGTTATTTTCTAATCCCCTAGGAGGCATTGTGTCCATGGAAACTCTTGTAAAATTGCCTTCATCCACTTTGTTGATATCTTTTTTTTTTGATTAGCTACGGATATTTGTGTTATGGGCGTTCATGGAGTGCACCAAAAAATTTGACCCACAGGAATGTGCTCTTTGAAGGAGCAGTATTGTTCTGTGAAATTCTACATTAAACTTGGCAAATCCTTCACAGAAACATTTGAGTTGATTCATAAGGCTTATGGTGAGAATGCTATGAAATGCACCATGTATTATAAGTGGTTAACTGATTCAAAAAGGGGCGGTTATTAGTGAAAGACAACAAGCATTCTGGAAAACCATCAACATTGAATGATGACTCCCACATTGAGAGAGTGAACAATCTCATTCGGGCAAATCTATGTTTGATTGTCAGGGAACTTGCAGAAGTATGGCAACTTGATTGGTTCATGCTGTGAAATCCTGACTGAAAAATTGAGGATGCCTCGAGTCGCTACCAAATACATGCCTTGCCTGATGACAGCAAACTAGAAACAACTTCAAGTCGAAGTCTGTCAGGGACTGTTTGATCGAGCTGAAGAGGACGAAATGTTTTTGTCCAGGATCACAACGTGATGACTCATGGGTTTCAGAATATGACATCGAAACAACAGTGAAATCTTCACAATGGATTGGTGAAACATTTCCTTCCCCTAAAAAACCTGAACAAGTTTGCTCAAATGTCAAGGTGATGTTGACTGTTTATATTGATCCAAAAGGGATTGTGCATCATGAATACCTACCTTAAGGCCAGACGGTCAGCATAGAGTACTATAGGGGGTTTATGAAACACCTAAGAGAGGGAATCAAGTGAAAACAGGCCAAACTTTGGAGGAGTGGTGAATGTCTTTTTCACCACGAAGGTGCGTCAACTCATTTGTCTCTCAGAACTCAGGAGTTTTTAGTCAAAAACAATACTACTGAGCTTCCCCACCTACCCTATTTACCAAACCTAGCCCCATGTGACTTTTTCCGGTTCCTCAGACTAAAAACCCTGCTCAAAGGAAAAAGATTTGCCACCATTCCTAAACGGAGAAAAATTCAATGCAGGAGCTAATGAGCATCCTAAAAGAAGCATCACAGGACTGTTAAAAAAGTGGAAATAATGAAAGGGATGCATTTATAAGTTAGGGAAGAGATTAGTTTGAATGGAACTCTGACCAATAATTTGGTAGTGTAGTATTCTTTATGTAATAAAAAAAGTTGGGGAGCTTCTTGAACAGACCTCATATCTCACATTGCAAACCTGATACCAAAGGGCTTAAACATAGACACCCTCAAAATGATGGAAATAGTAATATTTTCAGAGGATACTAATTTCAATGTATGCAATGAAAAAATGTTACCTTACCCTTCAGTAAAACTAACACTGGAAACAGTAACCACCATCAAACTCCTACCCATTCACCTCCCCATTCTACTCTTTGGTGCACTCCCCTATTTACCAATCACTTTTCAGCACAACATTGTTTGACTTCCCTGCCTCCACCTACCTTGACTGCTCATCTACCAGCCATTACCAAACTTCTCAATGGTTCCTGATCTACGATTATGTCTAAGCTATGAAAAAAACCCCCCACCAAATTTATGTGTACCTTTCCAATTCCACATTTAGTCTTTCAATCTGATAATTTTGTAACATCCTGAAACATATCATGGCAATAAACATCTGTGGACAGGTACTACTGTATCTGCATTTTAATATGAATGTGAAAATTTTTAAAAATACACTTACGAAGCAATGTGATCGGCAAGTGTTTGTGGCATTGACATCCTATCACCAGCAAGTTTCTTAAGAAGAAGGGATGGAGATGCTATGAGTGCAGATGGTGGAGATGCTGGTGACCCCTGGCCACCCACAAGCGAGGCAAATGGGGAGAAGGTGATGTTGAACATTTTGGCTAATGCAGCCTTGGCCGCAGCTGCTTTCCCAAGTTTCTTACTCGGACCTGAAGGAGAACACAGGAATAAGTTTCATGGGGAGTGAACAGACATGGAAATATCAGTGCACCACACATGCAAATTTATGAGACTCAAAATAAAGAAGTAGCACTAGCCTTTAAAAAAAAATCATAAATATGAATTCCTAATATTCTCCAAGACAAAAAATATAAAAAATTATTTCATATTACTCTGGAAACTTCATGTGATAGACAAGTAATTTTAAAACAAGCGTTTATAATCTTAAGAGATTATGACGCATGGCATTTATGGATGTCTGATAGTAATTTATTTCCTTCACATAAAAAAGTTCACCTAAACAATTAATAAGAAAAATCCCTGCAGACCGTAAATGGTCTTGGCTATATCGTTTTCATTGATTCACAACCATAGTTATGTTCATTCTATATTTACAAGGTAATAGATGTATGAAAGAGAATTTGTTTCACTTCATAATGGATTACAATCTAGTCAATTAGTACTTGCTTCATATACCCCAAAGGTATCTATTCATAAGTTTAAAACCTATAATTAATTAGAAATATTGATCAAGCCAGTCTGTTTAATCATGAAAATCCTATATAATGGGCATTATTGCATGTGTCACATTTTTTTACGTTAACAGAGAGGCATCATGGTTGTTATTAAAAACTACAACATATTACCGACTGGGGCCATAAAAATAAATCACTAATGAAGAAAGGTTACAAACAAATAAGCTAACATGACTGCAAAGTAATTGTAGCGCTCACTGAAAGGAAATAGACTCACCCATTCCTTTGAACTGTTGACCATCAACGACTACACTCATTGTAAATTTGGCATATTGTTCTCCATTCTCTGACAGACATTCATACCTATGAAAGAAGAAATAAAAATAAACTGTGTAAATATGATACTAGAGAATATGAAAGACATTACTTTTCCCATTGGCAATGTAATATCTATCCTATTCTCCCAACCACTGAACAACTTAGGAAAGCTGATAAGTCAGCAATTACATACATAGAATCTGGGATCAAACATTTCCCAAAGTATGGATACTTAATGGAATTTGGAAGATGCAACTCTGAACCCTCTATGAGAGAATGGCCCAATTTTAACTTTCAACATTTTTAGAAAATATTATTCTTATATTTACATAAAAGTCTATGATTCTAATTAGTGGTAATTACTAAACTTATTGAGTGTTAATATAATTACTTGAAAATTTTTAGGTTACTAATATTCAAAAGAAGAGAAACAATGCAACAAATGACTTAAGGTTGCAAACACACCATCGACACACCAAAGGTCATCTAAATTTTTCTTTTAAACTCCCCAATTTATTTTTATAATGTAATGTCTTCCACATGGCAATTTAGATGTTTCAAGATTAAAATTATTTGATTGAGGAATAAAAATTTAAGGCTGGCCACCACGATGCATTATAATACATTAATCAAAATTTAAAAGATTAAAAAAATGTCTCACTACACACGACTAAAACATTTTTTCCATCCGATATTGGAAAATAACTTATTTTTGGCTTTCTAAATTCTTCCATATAAGAGTTCAAAAAATGCTAAATATTTTATTATTTAACAAAAATTTTCTGTTGTTTTTAAGAATTAACTCATTAACAATTAAGAATTAACATGCCAGAAATAGTTGACCCTAATGAGGGGGGGATATAAAATTTTCAATCCAGAAAACCACTGGGGTGAAATATTATATGGGATACTTACTTAAGACCAGGGCGCAACTCATTGAGCATTGTTACGGGACCCTTGTCTGCTGGGGAGAGGATGCAAGGTGGGGGAGGGGTTGCCCCTGGCTGAGTAGCCCTTGCCCTCAAACTCTCCAACTTTACAGCAGCAGATGTCTTGACTGGACTAGCACCACCTAATTTGACAATTTTCAATAAAAAACCAAATTGTCCATCGTAAGATAAATCACTGAATGAATTCCAAATTGATTCCATAGGAACTAAATTACCACTATCTAGTATCACACATGTGATTTAAGAATGAATGAATGACTGCCTCTGATAAGATATGATACACCAAGATTGAAAATAATTTTCCAAAAGAATTTATTATTTTAACGTCAACATTTAAAGCCATGATTTAGCAGCAGTAAAATATTAAGTTGACATCACTGTTAAGTAAAACTACTCCTACTTCATGGAAAATATTAAAAAGTCATGCTTTGAAAATTAAAAAAAAAATCCTTCGTAGATACTGCCCTGTTAACATCATAACAATGTGGTAATGAACATCAGTATACATAAGAAGATTACAATTTGAGATATTTCCACTGACAGGGTTATATTTTTATAAATAGTACCTGTATTAGTCCTTAGTAATTAACATTAATGACATAATTGCCAGCTTTATTAATATCATACATCAAAATTGGAGTTTTAACTCATGAGCAGAGCAACTTTAAATATTCTCTGCAATTTTGTAAGCAGGTTATTAACTGTTTACACTCATTAGAATGGTAAAGTAAGACAAAATATTAAGTTTACTTTTACGACAATCCCTGCTTATTGACTGCAAAACATTTTATGAATGATATTGATAAAGCTGCAAATGATATCACATATGCCTCTCAGCTTTGGTCACCTTGAAACAAGATTGAATAGTTCCTGATTCCAATATATCATGTTTCACGCTTACCTGTGCCAGAATTGCCACGTGGTGAAACTCCATTTGGACGTGCCAAAGAAACAGGAGACTGCAAATAAAATTGCGGTTTAAATTAATCAATGAAATCCTGCAGGGCTCTTTCTAAAATAGAAACAAAATAAAAACTTGGATTTCAACAACTTTCTCTCCTGACTTGATCTATTTATAATTTTTTAACAAGAGAAGCATTAACATTATAAGAGAATAGACCATCAATGAGAATTTTTTCATGGGAGGAAACTATACACATTTGTTCCTGGGTAGACTATAGTAACGACTCATTGGGTTAAATTCCTTATGCATTAACACAAGACATTAGAAAGTGGAAGGTGACGAAAAGAGATATTTTGGGCAAAGAAAATTAAACAATTCTTCTTAATATTCTATATTTGCAATTAAATTCAAATCAATACTATGTTACATAAGCATGTGCTTTCATCTGTTGTAGGAAGCTAGGAATGACACAACACTACATGAAACCAACTATGACAGCAAAGCTAAAATTTAACTCTTAATAAGTCTCAAGGCATTTTTCAAGATGCCATTTCACCCACATTTAGCTGATTTGACCACAGTTCCAGTACAATATTACTTTTATTACTGAAGAAACACATCTTAGCAGTTTTCCAGATAACCAATATAGGGGTTCATGAGAGATGGCCTGTTATGAGTGATGATAACATGAAATTATGCTCTTGAGAAATACTCTTCTCTAATATATCGTTTTTGACTCAGGGTCATCTAGATTGTCTGAAGTTAAGTACGCCTATTTACGTTGCCCAATCATTTTCTATAATCAAATTCCAGTTTGCCTATTTTCTAAATGGACTTGACACCTTTCTTCTGGTGTTCTCCTAAGTATCTGTCACCGGATCATATAAATACATATTGTAATTATTAATCAGTACATGCTATTGGCTTTACTGATGTTTGTACCACTATAAAATTTGTTTTTGACAGAGCCTCCAAATGTGATGATGACCTACGCTGAATATGAACTAATCTCTTAACTTATGAAGCATATATCTCATAGAGAATTTTGTCAATTTGCCAAACAAAATTGGCCTTTTCCTTTTTCCCAAAATTTTTAAACAATCTAGTTGTTCTCCTAAAGATTAAACACTTGAGTAGCCACAGCAAGGAGAAAACAGGATGAGGATGATGAAGATGAGGATATTCGATCAGGCACTTAGCAGAAAATTCCAGGAATTCCTTTGATGAAGAAAAGCAGATGAACTTTGAAATATGATGGCTTAGTTATCTATAGGAGAAAATAGCCTAGACAAATATATGCAGCTCTAACAAATTAGGATGATCAAGGAATATAGTGGAAACAACTCATAAGAATCAAAATGGTAATGCAACACTTTCACAGCAGAACGCAGTGATAATGGTAAGATTAGATCTTTCTCTCCTCACGAAGACTGAGGTGGTTTTGGTCACTCTGGACTAAAGAACAACTTTGTAAACCACAGCTTACTATAGGTATTTCATTTTAAAAACTAAATACTGAGGGAAATTAGTGTGAAATAGCAACTATCACGTTTTCTACAGTTTCAAAGGAGTTCTGAAACATGTAATGAACTAGCATTTCAGATACTTAGGGTTCCCTTAATGTGAATAAATAATTTTGACATTACCTCTTGGGGTGACCGCCTTTGCAAGTGCGAAGGAAGCAATGATGGTTTTCCACTTCGTGACTCTGAGATTTGTGCTGGTGCAAATGTATTGTACAAGCCCCCTTCATTGTGTACCACATCCATTGTGAAATCTAGAGCACTGAAAAAAAGGATAATTCATAAGAATCAGCAAAATTGTTAATTTCAACACACAGTATTTGAATTTGTCAACTACACATGAAATGTTGCACATCCTAATAACATAATTATTTATGGTTTTATGTGACAGACCCTTAAGCACCTAACTCAGCTTGGAAGCATGTGTGCAATTTATCATTCATTATTTTAAGAGAATGCAATACAATACATAATTAAGAACAGCTGCTTATAACCTGTAACTATCTTGCACTTCTCTAATAGAAGCTCTATTGCCTACAAATGGTACTGTAGATGCCCACCATCAGTGAATTCTTTTTTTTTCCTCTCATACCAAAGCTGTAATTCAGCCTACTTCACTGTTGGTGGCCTTTGATTTCTAACAACATGAATCTTTTTCCCTTTGTTCATACACACAAGGTCCTATTCAGAACCTCTACATTTTTGTAGAAGGATAAAAGCAAAAAAATGATAATGGAAGAATATGTTAAACAACAAAAATATTTAGGAAAAACAATACAAGCAAATATATCTAGCAAAGACAACTGGTATGTTGGATCAATGATTATGAAAAATTAAATGAAAATAGAAAAGTGAGATTGAATAAATAAACAGCCTACATACACATTTGAAATATATTATGAAAATTATTTATCAAATTCCAATTGTCAACTTCATGGTTTTGATACTGGAAAACTTTAACATCCATTACAAGTTAATGTTTGCCCCCAAAGTTCTGCAATGCCATAGTCCAATCAGTTAAGCATTTGAAAGAGTATGTTGCCATATGATCTGAATGAACCTAGACAAGCATCTATCACAGAAAGCAGTCATTATTGCTGAACGAAGCAGCCATAAAATATAGCAGACGTTCAAAATAAACAACCCACTGCCTCCAACCATCTTATTTAAGGCATATGAAATGAACCAAAACCTCGCCACAAAGTTTAAACAGCAAAAAACCAATTGTTTTCGATTGTAATTTTTCCTGAGGTGTCTATAAAGTATACCCACCCAGGGTTTCCAGGGTGTGCACCTCCTATCCCCATGGCATGGGCCACTTCCTCAGAGTTTTTGAACTGAACGAAAGAACGGAGAGCTGCTTCAGCAGCACTCTTTTTAGCTCTTTTCTTGGATCGGCCAGTGCCACGGAATGACTGTCCATTGACCTGCAACAACAATAAGAATTTATACAAGCATTCAATGCCCTCATGCAGAATTATTTGCAGATAAAAACAGAGTTCATAGTAATAATAAAGCCCAGGAACTTAAATGGGTCACACGATGGTCACTTCATAATATTACTTTCCCTAAAAATGTTTTCAATCCATTGCATTTCATTAAGAAAATTGAACTTGCAAAAATGTATCGACATGCAGTGCCTAATGGACTTTCAGAATAAAACTTACATACCTACAGCATAAGTTGCTAATTAGATTAGATTTATGAAACAAAAGTCAATATTAAAATAAATGTGTTAGCCATTTTTATGTACCGCATATATCTTTCTCCTTTATGAACCAATAAAGGTGTGTTTCCTCTATTATTACATGCTTTCCTACCATACATATCCATGCTAGATATTTTCCTTATGACATTCAGAGAATCAAATGATTGCCCAGCTGGAGCAGAATGTTGGATATTCTACTTTTAATCATCAAATTAATGACAGCTAACATGTATGAGAATCTCAAGAAATAAAAAGTTAAAATTAAATATCTAAGTTGGGAGACAAATTAGAACAAAAGGCAACCACTCAATCAAGGAATTGATATTCATGATAAATCATGGGTTTTTAATGACAATATTCACCATTTTCCACAACAAGCCAATTAATATGTATGCATTTATAACATTTGGCAAGAAAATAAACTACTTTTGAGAGCTTCACTGCCATTGTTTGAAGATTACTGTTTCACAAATATTGGACCTAATGCTGGACTAGAAGTCATCCAAAGTGTCATATAGTCAACATAAAGCACACTAAATCTCATCTTTAAGGCGACATATGACATTTAAAAACTAAGAAAAACTGATCTTTGTACCATCATGTTGCACATGACCCTTTAAGGCCATTGCTCTGACACTGTGTATTATCTTGATAGTTAGTTACAGATAATATAGGGAAATGGATACAAGGTAGATAGAGTGAAATAGATGTTTAAACACTATGCTCTGTGTGTTTCAACACTTCTTCAAAGTAATAAAAAATAAAACTTTCATAATTAATGTGAATATGCAGAGACTGACTTCTTCATAAGTCTGGAATCGACACGACCTGGGTTATAGAAAATCTTGGACTTATTAGAATTGTTTTCGATAGTGAAAATTGCCCAGGAAAGGATACATAAGACATGCCATGAAGTAGATGTCCTTACAAAGACCCTTCACATTAAGTGTCTGAAAAACATTCTAAAATTGAAAAATTTTGCCTTCTGCTCTTCTTGATCAGACCAGTGACAACCTTCTCATTGTTGGAGTTTGCCAAGTCAAGACTTCAACACCATGACATGTGGTTTACTTAACAAAAAATAAAATATTAAGTAGTTCAAATTTTACTGCTAAATTTCAGTAAAAATATTGCCAGCTGCAATTGTGCTCTAAGGAATGCATCACAAAAGAAAACCCTTTAGCCCATGTTGCACATCTGTTCTACAAAAAGATTTTCATTTCAAAATCGACACTAGGAATTCGTTCATGAAGTTTTCAGCAGTATTCAATTCAGCAATAATATTTTGCAAGACACACCAAGACAATCCATGATGAAGCTATGAGCCAACAAAGCTCAGCTTGTGAACAACTGCACGTTTGATTTACTATATTCTCAAATCATCATGGAATATCCTTGCTTACTCCATTGACTGATGGCAGCAATCTTAAGTTTTTTGTCAAAACCATTCAGACGACACCAAAACATCAGCGATACTGAAAATATGAAATATTTCCATTCCTCATAGTTACTTACCACATTCAAATTCAACAAATCACTTTTTTATAATGCATATTGAAATTCTGTACTGTAAAATATTCTCTGTCTTATCTGAATGCTCATTTTATAGTTGTCTAAGTAAGTCCATTTTTCATTCAACAGAAAAGGATATATGCGTATGTTTCATAATTCAACTGGTAAGGTTTTCAGCTTTTTTGAAGACCTTCAAATGAGAAATGTCTAAATACAGGAAAATTTCACCAATAGCACGAGTGTTAACAGGATTGCAGTCACAGAACAATTGTGCAATCTATCTGATGCTTTGTTTCATCTGAAATGGGATTAAATAAACCAAAACCATCTAGTTTACAAAGAAATAAAATTTGTGCACAAGTCATCCTGTAGTAGTAGTTTTTATGGGAGGCACCTGACAGCTAAGGTCATTTGCACCATTAGGGATGGATGGGAGACGAAGGGTGGAGAGAAACCCCCTGCATCTGCATTAGCCTACTATTGTTGAAAAGTGCCAAGGGGTCCTTTCGAACCAAGGATGCCATCTGATGGATGTTGTACTCACGTTGTGCTCTCCGCTAAGCACCTCAGGTAGGGATTACAATACCACTGAAAAATGTCTCCAAGATTTGAACCCAGGCCCTCTCGGTAGGATGCTCATACGTTAGCCACTGAACCATCCCGATCCCCCCAGGTCATCCTAAAACACAGCAATGGTACATCCCTCTGCACCTTAGAACTATATTACCTGAACATAATATATTTCTAATTTTGCTTTATTTTCAGAGAGGGCAATTACGATGAATTCCAGATCACTTAAGGTGATCCAGGGATGAATTATATATTAATACTCGAAACCATGATAAGTGATCAGTTTTCTTTGTTTGCATTAGAATAAGAAATTCTGCAAGAATATTTTATTTTATTGAACTTGCTATCAAAATCTTCAGGGATCTAAAGTATTTGTGGGGTCAATCCTTTTCAAAATATTCATATTAATGAATTGCACAATGCTGATCTGCAGCCCAACTAACATCTACATCTATATCTACATAAATACCCTGCTAGCCACCAAAAAAGGTGTGTGGCAGGGGGTGTAGCACATTCTCTACCTATCGCATTCCTCCATTTATTCAACCAAATAAAAATAACAATGCTTGTAGTGAATTCTGCCTATACCAATTTGATTAACTTTCCGCAGGTAGTGACTTAATTGGATTGTTTTCCAGCAATAAAAACTGTAATTTCATCCCACTTGAGGAAATTTTGCATTCTGAAATTGAAAAGAATAACTCCCTTTAAAGTATGAACTTTTAGAAAACACCATGATCTCTGTCCTGTCATCATTTCACCTCCTACTACACTGATGATTTCTTATTTAGATGGAAGCCAGAGGGAACAAGGCGGGGAAATCTCTTTCCTATGTGTATGCTGATAATGATGTTTACTGTATTAAAACTGGCAGACAACCGAGGTGTGTTAAAAAAATGAATGAAATTTTGTAATTTCATATAGTACACCATGAGTTCTTACTACAAGGTCAAATGATCAATAAAGAGTACTACTTACAAGTAAAACGCATGAATAAACACAAAAAAAGCCTTTATTAGTGACAAAACAATTTATGGCTTTTGCACCACCACGGTAATGCACCTAATCACAGATTGTTCGTGAATTTTTGGACGAAAACAGAATTGTTATGATGTCCCAGTCTCCATATTTGCCAAACATGGCCAAATGGAACTTTTTTGTCCCATAAATTAAGAGAACCTTATGGGGTTGTCATTTTACAAGGATAGATAACATTAAAAATGCATTGCTGAAAGAGCTAAAAGCTACACCAAAGATCAAATTCCAGTAGTGTTTCAAAGAATGGAACAAAGTACTGGTATTAGTGAGTAACACCTAATGGGACTACTTTGATGGGGATAACATAAATATAGATGAATAAATAAAATTCTTTACAAATAACTCAAATTCCCATTATTCATTGAACACACCTCGTACACATTTCAAGCACTGAAGGTTGTTTTGCAACATAAAATCAGATTTTTTTTATTATGTACACTGAAGTTTCAGCTCCTTTACAAGGAAAACAAAATCACCAATGTTAATTAAATTCACTTCAACATTTATTTGATTTCTATCCCAATTAGAAGATTGCAAAGACATTGGATACAATTCTTACACTTTGGGTTACCGTGGAGTGACTGGAAAAAGTGGCTATTTTTCTGCATCTTGGTGCAATGTTAAGCCTCTGTAAAATCTCAACTACTCAAACTGTATGAAAATTAGAAACTAGAAATTTTGCATAAAATGAAATGGAACTCTTTTTTAACCATTAACTTATCCACAAAAAATTTTTATCCAAAACATGAACGTACTAGTAGCAAGACATTTTATGGCAGTGTAAACATTAGACCCTAACAAACAGTGCAGATGCTGCACTTCCCCTTTCAAATTCATTTAATAAATTTCATAGAATGTGGTCGGCATACCAGTTTCTCGGGAACTTATCATCAGTATCTTATCACCTACTAACAGTTTCAATTCAAATTTTGTCACCATGAAAAGTTGATTAAAATTCTGATGCCTGCCATTACTTCGGCACCAGCTGATCTTGTACGGCAAAAAGTGTGCCAACCCCTGAACGTGCAAATTAGGCCTTACCTTACCAATACAATCCCTGGTTTACTGTAAAATAGAGTATCAAGGCCATTCTACAATGGATCTAAGTCATGACAGACAGTGGATATAATTTACCTATCTAGACTACTGAGACTGTTTAAGCCAATCATCGCCAACCAATGAACATATTCAGGATTTACATAATTCGCAAGACTTCATCTTCATGATGAGACTAAAGATTCATTGTGTAACAGATTTTAGCACCCTCCAAGGCCTGCATAACATGCGTAGCATTAGGGGCTTCATCTACATCTACATAAATACCCTGCGAGCCACCAAAAATGTGTGTGGCAGGGGGTGTAGCACCTTGGAAATGTAGCCGAGATCAACCTTGGGTCCATCACAAACCAACTTGGATTCGTAGTCTACTGTCAATAATAATTAAATATACTTGCCTCAACACTGATGGTGAAAAGGGGAGCATGAACAGGCCCCACTTGTGACACAAGCGTGTAGGTGAGCCCAGGGCGAAGTTCGTTCAGGGCACAGACTGCATTCTTGGTTGGAGTGAGCAAAACAGATGGGTCTGTTCCTGATGATATTCCAGGTGGGACACCCATTCGGGGCATCCGACCAGGGGTGAAGGGTGAGGGGAATGGGGAGTGCGCCACACCATCCCCATCCATTCTTTGGCGCTTGTTGGGTGTCCCATCTGAGCCACCAGAGATCTTCTCGCCTCCATCTGCATCCCTTTGCCTCTTGTTTGAGGATGAGCTCCCCCTTCCACTTTGCCTAAGATTCGGTGGTGGGCTCAGGATGGGATCTGTCATTGGAGAGTCCCTCATCTTTTCCCGATTGGAATCTACCCTTTGCCTGCAGTTTGGAGAGGTATTGGACAGTTCGTCACTCATGGCCGACTTCTTCACCCAATCACTGTCACCAGACTTCCTCTGCCTCTTGTTCCAAGTGGGATCTGACAAAGGGACTGGTATTGTCTTGTCACTCACTAAATTTTCATCACCCTCAATTATACTACTCGATTCAGCATTCTGCTGCATTTCTACGGAGAGAAAATGTTATTCTTAATGAGAAAAATACAATTTATTGCCTCCTAACCAAGTATTACATGAATTATTTAATCCATACAAATCTTTCAACATGATTCAACACTACAGTCATCTTTCTGGTAAAAATAATGAAAGCAAGTACTTGAGTAATTCACAAATGTTTGTGACAAAACACAACCTAAAGGAGAAATCTTCATTGTGAGGTATGGAGGCATATGGGAAGACTATGCTAATAGTTGCCATGATGACTGGGATGTCTTGGGATGGGTGGTTGAGTCCAGGAGTTCCAGTAAACGGTATTCATGATAAAAAGGCTGATTGCACTATTGGTTGAAGCCAGTGACCAACAAATGTGGAGGTTAGCTCAGTTGGAAGGATGTGGCAAGAGACGATGAGAAGGTAGGAGATATTAACATTTGTTTTATGAAATTTGGAAAGGATATAAAAGTGAGAGATTACAACAACAGACTAATAATCCATCACCTCTGTAAGAATCATGCAAATGAAAAACAAGGAAAATAGAAGCCTAAAAAAACGATGGAGTTGGAGAAGGTTGAGACCTCTCAAGAGCACTGTTTAATGTGAATCTACCTAGAAGAGGCAATAAAATAATTATAAGAATTGGGCATCATAGAAGTTGAGGTGAATGGTAAAGAAATTAATATGCTCTCTTCACAGAGTAAATCACAGCAAATGTAGAAACGCACAAATCTAAATGCTATGGACAAACTACTTTGGGAATATAATACGAGCATCAACAAGAAGAAAACTAAAATCCTAGTGTGAGGAAGCGTGAAACTGAAGACAGATGTCACAGTTCAAGGAGAGAAACTAGAACAAGTAGAATCCTTTATCTGCCTGGGCAGCAGCATAACTTGAGATGGAAGAAGATTGACTAAAGAAGACTGACATCAACATCAAGAGAAGAGAGGCTCAAGCTAGGAAGGTGTTCATGAAGAAGACACAATTACTACATTACTACAGAACCTGAGGTTGCAAACAAGGAAGCAGTTAGTCAAAACATTCATATGGAGCATGACACTCAATAGATCAGACACATGGAAATATGGACAAGCAAAGTAGAGATGAGTTTGAAGCATGGTGCTGAAGATTAAATGAACAGACAAAGAGTCATGAGAAAGTATATAGAAGAGCAGAAGAGGTAAGGATCATATGGTGAGGAATATGACAAATAAGCTTTTTGGTTTCAACATGGATGGTGCCATGCCTCATACTGTACATTGTTCAAGCCAGATCCTACAAGAACAATTCCCCTGCCACCTGATTTCGTTATGAGGGGCTGTTCTATGGCCCCCTTGCACCCCAGATTTGAGCCCATGTGCCTTTTTTTGGGGATAACTCAAAGCTGAGGTTTACACTGTTCGACCAAGGACCTTGGAAGCTCTTAAGGAGGCAATTACAGATGCCATCATTGGAATAACAAAATATATGCATGATAATTGTTTTTGAAAACTTTTTTGAATGACTCAACATGAGCATTCCTCACCAAAGTCGTCACCTGGATAAAATAATTTTTAAAGCCCAGTGAAAATAAAATACGTAGTTTTCAGAAACAACAACTTTTTTTTAATTATCTAGGTAGGTTTTTTAAAATTCACCCATTAAATCAGGAGTCCATCCTGCTCCACTCTATAAATATGTATGCAATAGAGTGCACATATATAAATATACTATAAACACAGTAATCAACCCAAAGGTCGGTTTGGTAAGTGATGGTAGATTTCACCCAGCACTAAGCCCAAAAGTGTGTGAAATTCAAACATCAGGGTAGGGGGGCCAGTTCCTTTCCCTGTGGCGGTTATGGTTTCCCAGGAAGATCTGCTACCCAAAAAATCATTTAGCTTGAGTGGAGATGCAGGTTCCCAAAGAGGCTTGCCTGGGAATCGAACCCAGGCCCTCCAGTCAGTAGCTCAATGCTCTACCCCCAGACTACTGAGACTAACAAATAGTTATACATGTGTGTAATATTATTGGTATTCAACCACCTTAAGTAGGTTTTGGATAGACACAACCTTTACAATTGTACAACAATATATTTACATACCTCTCCTAAAAACAACCACCTGACATTGGACACTACAAAAAATCCCTCTTCAATTCTGCATATTTCCTCCATTCATTCCATCCTACATGCCTATCTTATTCCTACAGCTTCATCACCTACCTACCATCCACCTTGCTATCACAGCCTTCAGCAACCGATTCCCATTCAAAATGCTCTGCATTCACCTTTCCTCCCTCCTCTGGATTTCTCCCAAAAATCCTCTCTCTTCCCCCACCATACCTACACTTCCTTATTTGTTTTCGTTTCAGTTTACTTAACTTTTCTCATAATTTTACACACGCTTCAAAAGCCTCCAATCAATGCCTATCATCCTGCTACAATGACCATGTTTCCATACAATAAAAAACCATGTTCCATATCAAAGTTTGTATGAGCCTTTTCTTAACCATAAACACAGTAATCAACCCGAAGGTTGGTTTAGTAGGTGATGGTAGAGCTCACCCATGTACTAAGCCCGACGGCATGTGAATATTAACACATCAGGGTAGGGGGGCCAGTTCCTTTCCCTGTGCCGGTTATGGTTTCCCAGGATGATCTGGTACCCGAAAAATCAACTAGCTTGGGTGGAGCTGCAGGTGTCCAAAGTGCCTTGCCCGGGAATCGAACCCGGGACCCTCCGGTCAGTAGTCCAATGCTCTACCCACTAGACCACCGCGACCCGCCTTTTCTTAACATTCTCCCTCAAATGTCCACGTCATCAATCCCCCTCATGAAAGCTTCTCTACCTAATGCAATTCTTCTCCTTTTATCCCCACAACTTTGAACATTTTGGTCCAGAACATCTCCTGGATACGTGAACTGTTCCGCCGGCCATAGTTTATGAACTCCTATTTTAATGCAACAATTTCAGAGAGTAAAAATCATTCGCCTAGACCGGAATTCGAACCCGGATCCCTTGATATCCGGCCGAGTGCTTTAACCACTTAAGCTACCGAGACGTCCTCTTACACTGAAATTTTGGGGGCTTTAAAGGAACAAGATGTTATGACGAAATACCGTACATACAATGTCACAGGCATTCGTAGTCGTGCGCAATGCGCCACAGTCCACGATGTTAACAAAGCCAATTTCAAACACTTAGGCTGTTCATACCTTAGACAAATTTCAAGAAACTGTAACAGTAACTTTAACGGAGTCACCCGCTATGTGTGCATTATAATGCAACAATTTACTCTCTGAAATTGTTGCATTATAATGCACACACAGTGGGTGACTCCGTTAAAGTTACTGTTACAGTTTCTTGAAATTTGTCCTATTTTAATATTCAACTTAGCCTTCCTCTCTCCCAAAATGCACGCAATGATTTTCTCTTCTTACGTCTTGACAGTGCTTTCACCTTCCTGTACAAGGCACCAATTTCATCCTTTCTCTATAAACTTTCCATATCTTCATACTGTGCCATCCACCATAATTCTTTTGCCCTCTTTGTTTCGTGCCTCCATTTATTACTGAACTCTTTATACTTCCCTCTACTCAACCCTGTATTTATATTCTTTTATTTAGTTCTCTCCTCTACCTTTTTAATCATATTGTCCATAATTCATGGCTTTCTTATCCTTTTTCTATTTACAGTCCTACCATTTTATTTGTGGCCCTCAATATCCCCTTCTTTGATACGTTCCCATTTTCCTCAATATTATACAACCCCCTGTCCTCACTTTTTCCTAAAGCCTGCCAATAGAAAAAAAAAAGCCTGCTAACATAGAAAACAGAGGGAAATGGTTGGGAAACAATAATGAGTAAGTCACAAACATGAAAACTAAATTTTTCCGCATGAGCCATTAGAGGCATAGCCACTAATGTCACTGAATCAAGTCATTAAGTTAGTTGCTAACAGGAGACACTGGTTCACGGAAGATTTTGATGCATGCTTTGACTGAATTACCCCAACTGAACTTGAGTACAGGAATAGGTGATCTCACAACATTTTAAAGCACAAGTGAGAAGAATATTTCTACCTTGAGGATTTGTTCACATCTTCATGAGCTGCTTTTGTATTCAACACATTAGGGCATGAGACTTGATTTATCAAGATACCATTACATGACTTAAAACTCAAAATATCAGGATTGAAATCATACATTCATGAAGACAATAACAGTGCAATGCAATTGATCTGCATTGATTGGATTAATTCATTGAATGATTTTGGAAGTAAAATTGAGAAACAGTATCCAAACATTTTTCTTTTTTTTTTACAATAAAGTAACCACAGAACTTGAATACTTCCTGTCCCAATATTCCAATTTGTAAGTTAAAACTGTTTTCATATGAATATCGCCATGAAAACTGAAGACTAATACAGTGGGCGACACAAAATTTTTTCTTGTACTTTTTTCCAAATGTCATTAGCTTTCATTGGTAATGAAATTCGTAACTTGGTACCATTTCATTGGTACTGCATTCCACATTCATTTTATCTATTCTACCTTCTCATAGATCCCCTTTCATACATATACATCTTCAAGTCAGCCATATTTATTTTTCCCTTAGTCTTCCTCTTGTGGTTTTCCATTTCTATTTTCCCAATGACCAGAGGGCCCAGGTTCGAATCCTGAGCAAGTCCCTCTGGGCACTCTAAGCTCCACCCAAGCTAAGTGATTTTTCAGGTATCAGATCTTCCTGGGAAACCGTAACCGGGACAGGGAAAGGCACTGACCCCCCTATCCTGATGTGTGAATTTCACATGCCAGTCGGCTTAGTAATGGGTGAACTCCACCTACTAAACTGACCTTTGGATTGATTACAGTTTTTATGGTTATATTATTTATGCATTCATTTTGTCTCATGCAGTGCTTTGCTTCTAATATATCTGTTACTCTTTCCATTTTTTTTTCACAGATCTCTTCCTCTGTGCACCTTATTTGAATCCTTCACATTAGTTTCATAGCTCATCTCCACGCTAGAAAAGAATTTCAAAAATCTACTGCCTTCTCTGACCTGCTTTTTCATTTACCAATTCCCCTGATGAGGAAGGATATAAATAAGGTGATGAGGGAGGAAGAGGCATATGATGTTGGACATGTGTAAGAATGGGGGAAAGTACATTTCCTGTATGAAGAAACCAAGAGAAAGAGCCCAGGACAGGACAACATGGATGTCAACCATGAGAGAACCTACCACACCTCAGAACAACCAATGAAGATTTCCCTGAAGCATGCTATGTCACCTGTACTCCACTTAGAGATTTTAACTTGGCTCTTCCTTGATTTTGATTATAGCTTTAGTAATAAAGCGGTTACATCTTCATTTGAAAAAGGCTTCACTGATGAATACTATCAAAATAACACTTGGTCATTCCACATAAAAAATATAAGTTTACCCAGCTTTAGTTTCACTGTGGTGCACCATCATCAGGCAGAGATCTAAAATTCATACATTCACACGCAATTACCTATAAAAAATATACATGTACAATATAAAAAAGAGCTTAAGTAGGTACTTTTTTGGAAGACTCAAAGCTGCAGTCCATGACAAGAACCCAAATTGAGTTTTAATTTCCATATGGATCAACACATGCCACTTAAAAGAAAGTCATGAAACCACAAGACTCTGAACTGCATGAATATATCATGAGAATACCCCTTCCCACGAGCAGAAAACTCATGACATTTTGGCCTCCGAGATGGGATGGAACAATTCCTGAAATATGTACATGAGCTAGAGTTTTGGGTAAAATCCTGAAGTTACCACGAAGTGGAGTTGCAACAAATTTAGTGTTTAAACCATCATGACTAGAGAGATTTATATATTTAATGAGTATTTTCCGATAGGTTTGTTCCGCACAGCTTTCAAAAGCCTTCCAACAACAGTCATCCATAATTTCCAGTCATTAATTTTTTTTATATAAGATATTCTTAAATTGTCACAATATGTTGAGAAATTTCAAAAAATATACCTAATTCATAATATTTTCCCACACTTTTCATTCTTGCAATAACATTACCCACATATGACACCAAATATTCCTGAAGTAGCATTCAAACCTTCTGCCTACTTGTTAACAAGCAAGGACAAATACATCAAATTGCACAGATATAAATGCTGAAAATCTCTAAATGACCTAATTCACCACAAGACAAGGTTTCAATTATATTATGTTCCACACTAATAATTATCTTACCATTTTTAGATTTCTAGGCTTGAAAATAAATTTTTCTGAGAAGATGCCAATTGAAAATGAAAATTTAGCTCCATAATTCACTCATTCTCCAAATAAATTATACTAGCATGCCATAGAACTCCACACTTGAATATTTAGAACGAATATTTTTAACCACCATAACAAGCATCTTTCAAGAATACTTCTTTGTATTATAATTGATAATTTTATCCCACAATCATGATTACATGGTTATTTTTCAAGCTACCTAAAGAAAAACTAAAATATTCAAAACTAACAAAAATACATCTTTTTACACAAAAGAATGAAAAGCTTTCAAAGATAAGTTTCATTTTCTCACATCCTGCAAACACTATTCAGCATTTTGTTTTTTGAAATTTTTTCTTCCTTGAATCTTTAAATTGTATGTTTCATGACTAGCTGTTATTAGGAGCAATAACTTCTTCGTTCAAAATTATAACACCTCATTGAATTCCTGCATGACAAACAAATTTAAGTTCTCTAACCTAACCAAATTTTCTTCAGTCTCTAACCTGCATCTCTGATATAAGTTCTTAAATTGAGTAACCTCTTTATTGGCTTCTTGTTGCACTAAAAATTGAATCAAAATTAATATTTCATACACACAATTTCATTGCTGTATGGTGACTTTGACCAAATTCAGCATATTGAAAAAAGTTTCACTTTTGTGCTTTTAATATTTAAAACATAGGTGCATGTAGGCATTAGCTTTTAATGTAGGCTCTGCTGTGTGAGGAAAGGAAAAAAAGAATTAACCCACCTCTTTGTTTAAACGGGAGTCTATTCTATGGTAGGAGCATGAAAATTCTCATGGTCTTTGGGAAAAGCCTTTGGTAGCCCATTGACTATGAGCATATATAATAAATCAACACGAGTCTCATTGGCAGAAAATACGCTGATAAGCACATAGAACTTTCAAAAGATCACCCTTTAATTAGATTCAGTTTTTCCCACAAATTACATGGGGAAATTCCAAGGAAATGTAAACGTGAGCAACTAGAGTCACGACTAATTATGATAAAACGTGTGGAATAATTATACCAAAAATCAAACTCTAAATTACAACCTATTCATTGGAATACGTGCCTTGATGATTTATTCGGCATTACTGCATTAGAATGTTAAACATTTTCAAACACTCAGCAGAAAAATACATAATAAGAAAACATATATTAATATCCGCACACGATTGCGTACGACTGGATAACCGTAAAAAACAGTATTTAAACACCGTCACAAATTTGTAATAATATTTCACTACTCCCGAGCCTTTGGGTATAATATGTGACTAAGTACAGTTCCACCAAAACTTGATATACGGAGAATTAAATATCATTCAAGGGCCTATTATAGAAACACGAGGGTACCTAGAATATAATCTTCTGGCTCTTTGAAATGAAGGATAACGGCCAAAAAAAAGCTTAAAACACTGACGCAGACGGTCAATTAAAGTACTAACGCATTTCAAATTACCGCAATATATGTTTAAGTACCACGCACACCAAATAGCTTCAATAAAACCGCCGTAATGACCAATAGTTATGAAATAAGTGTTAAGAATCATTTGACCTACTCATTTGACTCGATTATCTAATTTCTAAGCCATCGTGTACGCGATGGCAAAATGCTTTACCGGAAAAAATCAGTAAATATTCGATTACATGAAAGGAACAGAAAATGCGTTTAGTATGCATGCTGTAACTTTTTACATATGGATAGAAAGTATTCTTTATAACTCACCATTACTTTCTCTCTTCCTCTTATCGCCGGTAAATTGGGCTTTCGGATGATCAACCACCATCCTTTTCGGCAGATCATGCGCTGAAATAGAGGTGATTTTTGTAATCGCGTTCAAAAACAATAATTCAGTACAACAATTCGACGCACGGCAGTTCAGACTCATAGCTTAATATCCCCAACACACTTTAGTATGAGGATCAGTAAGAATATTGATCAAAACAAAGCCAGGGCTGCAATTATAATTCAGACCACTATAAATCATATCGCATTGAATATGAATAGGATGTAATAACAGAGCTCTACCTACTTTCAATCTAAAACAAGTAACAACGATTAGACGACGAATATTTAAAATTCTTCTGGCAAATTAAGAGTACGCTTAGCAAAATTACCCAGAATACGCCATTTGTATTGCGAATATCCTACTTCGATTGTTTAAGCGGGGTAGATGAAAGTCGCCATTACGTTTTCTTGTCTGCTAACGATCATAATTGATTATTTTTAAGCGAAAGTCTTAGCCAAACATTTTGTGAATCCTTTTTTTTAAATTTAAGAATTCGATTGAAAATCTAGGTTAAGAATAAAGTATGATTTTACAGTAGTGTAAAAATTCGTAAATATTAATTAGTTGTAATGGATTTAAAATAATTTAGTCAAGTGAAACGAATTTTATTGCATTTTACATATGATCAAAAAATAACTGAATAAAATGAATCTATTGGGTTCACGACGATTTTAAAACTAGGGCCCTTTAGAGATCTAGAGCAGGCTATTTAAAGAACGCACCCTTGTTGGTCAGTTGTTACGTCACTCCACTTAAGAAGATCTCTGATTCCTCGGTCTCTCCACCAAACACTTAAAAAAATATTTTTTTAGGTATCTTTTATTTTGTTGCTTGATTCAGTACTTTTTTAAGTTCTGAAACATTTGAAGTGTTGTGAAACGGGACAGCCAAAAGCTATTTGGCAAATCTCTATTCCACATTCAGTACAATCTCCGAGAGAATGAGAGCAGATATAGTAACCCATTTCTCTTAAAGGCTATTTTTAAGTATCATGATAATTTTCCTCCAACACTGATTTACCCAAACCGATACGAGTGCCCATCCTACGTATAGATGATATTTTGATGACATAATGCTCTCATGACTTTTCATTCTGCATAATAACTCTTCATCACGTCAGAGAATCTACACCTATAATAAGATCAATTCTGATATGCACTTGGAAGGACAATGAGATATTAGGCAGGTACCCACACATTTAATGTGAAGTTAGAAATCCACGGGTTTTTTTAGGAAAAATTCCTGTATTATTATCTCACAGTAATGATACTTTGAATGCATTTACCCTAATTTGCTTTTCTTTCTGCATTCCATATAGAATTCGTTAATGCGGTGCTCAAGGGACTTTCGAATAATTGACAGATATTGAGTACGTATTAATGGTACTGGACCAATCAATATATCTATGGACAAGGTCGGACTTTTAAAAATGTATTATACAAAATATTCTGGTCCCTATCTTATAGCATTAATCTTTGTTTAGGAAGCCGTAATCAACAACAGTATTCAGTATATATTTTACAGGATTATTCAACTGCGATTTAGGTCAGGTATCACAGATGCAACCTGCTAAATTAATTGACCCAATAAAGTCTGCAGGAAGATTGAAAATTATTTCGGTGATTTTCAAACGTTCCCACTATGCAAAATTAACTTGATTAGATTTCTGTTGCTCTCTTCAGAATGAATTCTTCTCAGGTCTTCCACTGGGTAAAGTCCTCTATCTTCATTGAAGTTTTGATGAACCACTTGCTAATCACCTTCAGCACTTCCTCATTGTACAGGATATTGTCCTGGCGCAGGAAGTCTTGAGGGTAATGTGTAAGTCATTCATAAAAACGTTGGAAGAGATGGGGAACCTAACCTGGTGGAAGGTACTGGAAGAATTCACTCACAAAATTTAATTAGTAATTTAAGTTTCCCCTAAGGCTTCCTATTTGCACCTATTTTTCCAATTATTCCTGCTAATGATCTTCATTGAATGCCTGCAATGGCATTTTTTCTACAGTAGTAAATTTTTATCTTTTAACTTCCTTATTAAACATGAATAACTTCAGGGTGGAGGAATATCCTGTACGACAATGTTCAGGTTTTGGTGAGCTTTTTAGTCAATGAATGAATCTAGTGAATTTTTTTTGAGATAATGGAAGTCCAAGGGTGAATAACTGATTTTATTTCTATATTAAATGGCTTGAAGGGATGTCACGTGACCTTATGACAAATTTCAGCTTGTTCCCTAAATCCAGCTGTTACTAATATTGCTTCTTCAGTTTGGGAAACATCCTGCCTACACTGGTCTTGCATATTTAGCCTCTATCTTCATTCCATAATTATTATATCCCCTAATCAGTGATTTCCCACTCAGTGTTATTCTGGGTGTCAACTCAGTACTTTTCAAAATATTATTTTACAAGATGGTATTTACTGAAAGCATGCATACTATATTTGCATAAGTGTATGATTCTGAACAAAAGTATCAAACCATATAGAAAATGAGCCTAATGACCTGAGAGTAAATGAGGAATTAAATAGGAACATACAGAATAAAATATGTTTGGACTATGTAGCAATATGGCTCCTGAATTATTGATAAAGAAACATGCATAGAGATGTTAAAGATTAATTTTGAGCATGTATGCATACATTTTTTCAATATTTGTAAGTTTCAAACATATGTATATTTATGAAAGGAAAGACCCATTTATTGATATTGAATTAAATTAGTACCTACCTACATTAGAATTGGTGAAGATGTGCTTTGTTGTATGTTTGCATACAATGCACTCGTGTTTAGTTTTTTGCAATATTCATCTCTGTTGAATAAAAATGTTAGAAATAAAATTAAGAAAATTAATGTTGCCTACTTGAATTGTGAATTGTTATCTTGATATTCTGAAAAAGATAATAAAGCTAATATTTTTAGCCATTTCAAAATTTAAGACAATGAAATTTGGGTATTTATAAATTAAAATCTTATTTTGTCACTAAGAAAAATACCTCATTTCTTTTTCATGTGTACCTAATTATTACGCATAAGCTATCCAAGAGAAAGTGCCTACCTAGCCTGTGTAGGCACCAACACAGACTATGTAATAAACAACAGGCTGTGTAGGCGACTGCATACAAGACTATAGTGCTGTGTAGCCAATCAGCACAATTTATTTAACACTTCCTCTAGGGTATGCTTTCCACAATCATAATTGTTTCAACTGTCTGATGGGAAAGTAGGTAATTAGAACAAAGGTGTTTAGAAAACTGGAAAATGGCTTTTCATTATTTATGGTGGATAATTAGTACATGTCATGTGCTCTTTACAATACACTGGTGCAATATTCTAATGTTGGCATGCTTATGACAAAATATTCATCAATGTAAAACATCATCATAATATTTATCATTGATTGTTTAGAATTATTTAATTCATCATATAAATATTAATTTAATTAAATTCTTTGACTCATTGATATCATCCATGGCAAATCAACAACAAGTTTTTTAAACATTTTAATACTTCTTGTTTTATATAACATTTTTTTGGCTACTCAACGATTACTTGTTGACAAATACATTTTCACGAGTGACATTCACATTATAACTTCTCTATAGTACCGTAGAATACACATAGAATTAGGCTTTGTATTTGGTCAAAGTGGCATTACACAATGATATGTTTCACAGTATTCCCTTATTTGAGGTCTTAAAAGTTATGCAGGTATCCATTTACAACACTTAATACAGAGTAAAGACACTGATTTCATTTTACTTTCCAAGAGATCCTTTCATTGAAATATCCAATTACTTACACTGGGACCTCGTTATAAAATCCTTTTTAGCAGAGTGGAAGTTAAAGTGATTATGGGCTTTGTCTTGGACCCTCATCATAGATACTGACTTGGCACTTTTGAAATGAGTTTACAATGGAATATAGTATGACATCTTGATAACCTCAAGTGTGGATTAGGAATAGGAACAGGATTATAATGAGGGCCCAGTGTTTTTTGCTGTCATCATTTTATTGAATGACATAAGGAATAAAAAATTACATAATAATAAAAATTATCTGTAACAAGCAGGATGTTATATTACAAATTAAGATACATATATACATAGGTACTTCATCTGAAAGGGTTGCCTCTTGCAAAGAACCAGAATGCACAAGATGAAAGAGTATTTCATAATTTACAAGAACATACATTTATCTCTGTAGTATAACAACATTGTCCCTAAATAATGACATCTTATTTTTCATAGCAGTAACCATATGTATTAGTTTACCCTTGCCAATATGCATTGCAAAATATAATTACTATTCTCAGTGTACAGTAAAATTTGTGACAATAGATTCAACTCTTTCCTTGGCCTTTATTTCATAGAAGTAATTATACATCTCCTGCATTAACTATTAAATCATTTTCAAAATATTTTATGATAATAATATGTACACACATTTTACAAAGGAAATATGCCTACAAAAATCATAAAAGTTCATCTCTTTAATAGGGTAATTCCTTCTTAAAGCTAACATTTTAACACTGACTTTATTTCCTATGAAGAAAATGTGTTTCCAATACAGTTGCTTCTGAGGTGCAGGTAGAGCAGTAATGCTCTATACCTAATTTTAAGATGAATATTACGACATGTTTCTTAATTATATGATCACACACTCATTACATAAATAGAAAAATTATGTAAAAGAAACTTAATTATGCTGTGGTGCATTGATGTAAGTCTATTTATTTTTGTTAGCACAGATTCAAAATTTTGAAAATGATTAAAATATGGTAGATAGTGGTTATTCTTGCAGCTTTTTTCAGCCTGAGCTGATTGACATATCCCTGTTCTTTCCAAGAGCAGTTATGCATTCAATAAAACACTATCAAATGGCATTTTATTCAGTATGGACAAAATCTAATTATCTTCATTTAGATTTTAATTTTCCTATGAACAAATACTATTGAAAAAAAACTTTTATCACATTTCAATAAATCTTCATGTTAAATTATCTCATCTATATACAACTGCTGTGACATTAAAGATGTTTCCATGAAGATATTCCTAAACCAATGACTACAATGATTGTTCTCCACTCATTTTCTATGACTTTCTTCAATTATCCAGCATTAAAGGGAGGGCATTTTTTTTACAAAGAGCCATTTACATAGTCAATCAGATGCTCTATTGCTTCTGGCATTTTTTTTAAAGCCATTTACACAGTCAATCAGATACTCTATTGTTTCTGTTGGCAAAATATTGGCTATTTCTAAATTAATTTCAAATTAGCAGCCTATCTGTTTGAACCATGAGCATTTTATTTTTAGAGAGAAAGCCAATAGAAATAACATTTCACTGATGAAAGAGATTTTTGTTCTTGCTTTGACAAAGTATTATTAATAACTAATGGTAACTTCAGTTTAACTTCCTTTCACTAGTCCCTTTTATTTCTCCATATAGACAACCTAAAAATGATATGCTATCAAATATGAATGATTATAGAAATAAGTATTTTTCGCATCATTTTCACAATTTTGATTTTGCTATGATATGTTTAGAACAAAACCTTTATTAATCCAGCATTCAGTCAATAGCAATTTCATTTGTGAGTTCTTGTTAAATTATTTGAATTATTAGCATATTATGATGAAGAGTCAAAGTATAAAACTTTCATTTTTAAATACACAATATCCCACTTGGGGAGAAATATATAATTGGCTTTTACAATGAGAAAAACAAATGTTACATTATTATAAATTTGAATGCACTCTAAGGTGCAACAGATCTGCATCCTTATCATCAAGTTGGTTTAGTTCTAAAATTACTTTATTCTTCTCATGAACACGAAATAATTTCCTTCTTAGCCTAAGCTAATCATCAGTGCCTCTTCAAATAAGATTATGTCTGTTGACAAAAACATTTTTTCACCTATAGGCTTTTTAATATAGAAAATGAATTCATTGTACATAACAAATATATGATGTGCCATTATATGTCCATTACTAGCCATTTACCAATCCTTACACTAAAATAATAGGAATAGACAGTCTCTTTCAAGTCATTCAATTAAAAAAGATATGGGCACCATACATAATATTTTACAAGGCATACTTTTAAAGCATTTTAATCCATTTATTCAATGTAATGAATATGATTTTCATGAGCATGGAGGAGGGTGATAAGCGTTTTATGACAAATGAAAATCGCACATTCATTGACTATGAGAGACTCCTCTTTGTTTTTATACAGATTTTTTTGACAAAAACTTCTTACTTATTCATAGTGTTTATTGACCAGCTCCATGTACACTAGACAGTTATAGGTAGTATAGTAGGACAGGTAATATTTCAGTGGCATATTTGGTATTAGTTACTATTGTAGAACCCAATTGTTCCTAGATGAATATAACACCAGATTTAAAGACTCATATTCAGGTGTGATTTATATTCAGATTTTGTTCGAATCTTACAAGGATGGTAAAATCAAAAATAAAAAGAGTTCATGTTAGGGAACATATAAATTAAACAAATTCATATGAGGTAATTACATTTTGATAGCCTTAAAGATTTGATTTCAAATTGGTTTCACTGCAAAAAATCATATTATACCAACATGAAAGCTATTATATTCACAAGGTATATATGGTTCCAGCCAAAGTTTTGTGAATGGAACATTTAATATTCTAGATAAGCCAAGTGAGTCATGAAAACTGTAAAAAATATCTAATAAGACATTTGCATAAACAAGAAAGGTACAGGTTTTGTTGACAGTAGGCATGTTCCAAATCTTCAGCTTTGGACCCCAACAACTGCAATGGTGATAGTAATCTGTAATCTAGAAGACCCTGGAGAAGAATTGTTACCCAATGATGCACCCCACAGCCATCAGTAATACTGACTCTTTTATACAGAGGCTTAACATAATCTACAATGCATTTTAGTCTTGAGAATGTGCCAGTTTGCCATTTACATATGAATGCTGGAAGGCTTTCGATTGCCAAGCGATTCTTTAGATGTCCATAGACTTGATGGCTGACTCTTTTCACTTGCAAGGTTTTGCTCACCACTTGTAAGATCCTCTAGCTGTTGACCGTGTGTCAATAGGTTGTTGTGAAAACTGCTGAGGGCTCTCTGAGGCATGCTTGTTGTATGTGGTATCATTTGAGTCTATAGCCTCAGTATATGCCTGAAGGTGGACAAAAGTATATATTAACCAATTTAACCTTATAAATGTTTTCTTTTATAGTGAATCATTTATGAGGTTAGGTTTTAGTGGATCACCTAAGAGGGAAGGCTTACAAAAAGTAATGAACTCATCCAGCATATGAGGAATCAACAAGAACAAACATTCCCATTGGTAAGAAATTGTATCAAAACAGAAGTAATCTGGATGTCCCAATTTATCAAAGTATGATTTTGCTACTATGAGTTGAAGAAAAGTATTGTGTTTGGTAATTTTATAATGAAAAGTAACATCAATTAAAAATATATTTTTAATATAATGCACAATAATGCATGCTGCCCCATCAAATGTTGTATTATTTTAGAAGGCAAAAAGTGTATTGTCATATCAAAAACCCATTACATTTTAATTTAAGCTTGAGGTCTCTGCAATACATGATGTTCATTGCAATACTGGCCTGGCTTCTCAGCTGAAATGAAGCAGGAATTTTTTATCTATTTCCCGGTAACTTGACTATAAGAAAAACCTTCCTAGAATGCGGAAGTTTGACTACTATACAAGGACAATGTGAAGACGGCATGTCTCTAAAAGGGAGGAACATTTTTGTGGAATTTACAACACTATGATATCACATCAAACTCTCTGAGTCACCGCTATGATCATTGAAGACAATTGTGGGTATTGTTTGCAATCAGTTATTTACTTAACCCAAGGGATGTATGGTCATATTAGTATCTTCAATTTATCTTTAACCCATATTTTAAACAACTTTAATGTTGAATTGGGAAGCCTTTGTCATCTCATTATCCTGAAAAGACACATTTTCTTTGGTGATGCAAATATTAATACAAATCTCAATGAATATTTTTTGTTCAAGAAAATCCTCCCCTATTGAGGTAGCCACATACCTATACATACATAAATCAGATGTGTACTACTTTAAAAAAACTTTGATTTACCATGAGCATGTACTTAAATACTCCATTTAGGACTTAATTCATGCTCCTTAATTTCTTATTAGGTCTTCTTGCAACTGGCACTGAAAAATAAACCGAGTGACACAAACATGAAATTAGTTCTCACCTGGAAATTTTTCTTTATGTACTCATCATTACTTTTAGGAATGGTGCTGTCACTGACACCATTAGAAGTGCCCGTAGAGTAAGAATATCCATCAGTTCGGAAAGGATTAGAGCCACCACCTCCTCCTGAAAGAAATATAAAAGGAACAGGGAAGTTGATTATTTTGCTCCCAAGTTTAAGAGTAATATAATTTATAAATTCCTCAGAATTTCATTCACTTTACTTATTTTGAACTTCTTAATGAATAAAACAAAGCAGAAAGACTGTACAGGTCATTTGTATTTGAAATGTTGAAAAGGGCATCACATAGTTTGTACTTTGGAAGTGAGTTCCTACCTCATTATATACCTATATTATTGCAGAGTCTCAGGTATCATTGTCTTAATTTATTTTGCTAATGACAGTTTTGTTAGTGTTCCAGGTTGTATCATCAGGTTGAAGTGTGACATATTGATTTTGGCTGCCCTTATATATGAAGCTTAATGGCAATGCTGTGTGCTTATTGAAATACTGACAAAGCTTTCGCCAATATAAACAAGAAACAAGATGAAACCCAATTCATTCAGTCATTATAATCTGCACTCTGCAGAATCCATCACAACAATCAACAATTTGGTTCTTGATTTCACATTTGCATTTTGTCTTAAAGATTCATGGATTATGTAAACACTACTTATATAATTAAAAAAACTGCCTTAACTGAAACTAGTGAATAAGCATATGTATTATCTTGGTTATTAATATCATAATATAAAATAGGGTATGTGATCATGTGTATGAATTGTTTTGTTTATTAGGTATAACATTCACCTTCTATTATTTGATTTTCTTATTTAAACCAGTCTCCAAAGTAATATTTGTCACAAAAGTCCATTGATTTGAGGTAGCACTTGGAATCATATGAAATTAGGTTCTGTTACTCAAAACTAAAAGATTGGTGAATTCATTTTTGTAATCCATCATACTACTTATGAAAACTATAAAAAAAACTTGTTCTTAAGCACAGTGGTCACACTCCATATTTATTTTTGCTTCCTAGACACAGCTCCAATGTTTAATCAATGGCCTCTTTGTTAAAAAAATAATGTTAGATGCCTATAAGAGTAAAATTCTGGCAAAATCATCTTCATTTAGTCTAAGCATAATTCACCTTTGATGTAAGTAAATCATCATATTCAGTATGCAAGTATTGAAAGAATGTTGGAAATTATTTCATTGATACTGTATTATTTACAGTCATCAACTCCTCAATTTAAGATGCCCAATTTTTTCTAAAATAATAATATACCTCCCAAATTAGTGTCTCTGTAGTATGTATTAAGTTTTACTGTAATGTCTCTTTGTCTCTCTTACTTGATGCACTTAATGCAGAATTATAATCGCAAAATTATAACCTATTATAAAAAAATCAAAATTCAAAATTACTTCACATTATCTGTAACTGAATAATAACTTAAACTCCCAAGGCAGAAATATGTTCAGTGCATGATATTTTAGCAAAGATCTTTGAGTAATAAAGGCATATTTTATGTCCAGTAAATTTATTTTGATGCACTGGAAATTATTTTGATGATAATTTTATTTTAGAGGGAATATGTGGCTGTGTATTAAGAACGATTTAATGAATGCTATACACTAAGAGGATTACTTTTGCATCCTCTAGCTGGATCCTATCTACCTACTTGTTTTTTTAATGTTTGGAAACTGCCAGGCCATTTTATTTTGTCATTACTTTACTGTATGCACACACCTCCAGGAACATCCAGATTACCCCCTCCAGATGTGGAATAAGTTGCACCATATCCTCCAGCATCTGTCCCAGCACTCCCACCTGGACCTCCAGCCATCTCATGGAGCCGGGTGCTTGAGAGAGCCCGTGGGATAGGGTTGCTAGGAACTCCATGAGGGGCTAAGTGTGATGTCTCCTCAGCCACCTATATATTTAATTAAATCAATTTTCATTCTTAATTCTGATTCCTTCAGGGTATGAAAATGACAACTGTTTTGGTATTGGAAAAATGTGAGTCAGTCTTATTTTCATGCTGATACTTTCCTGTGTAATCATAATTTTTGTTGGTAATTTTCAAGTTTTTATGGAAAGGTTTTCTTGTCTAAATCTATGGAATGGTACTTGAAATTACTTGATTGTTAATATATTACTAAATTTCATTGAGTACTTAAATTAAAATGCCTCAATTTGCTATTTTGAATGAATTATTGCTATTGGGATCTTTCAAGCTGTCATTATAACATCTTCTGTGGCTATTGAACATATTATAATAAAAGCCTCCACAAACTGAAGGGATGACACATATGGCAAGATATGTAGGAGAAATTCACTTTGGTTTTCATACCTCCATATCCTGCCATACATCTCACATTGATCCTTCTCTTACATGAGTAAGTTCAGATTTTAAAGTATTGATGTAATCACCTGTCGTGGATCTTCTGTTGGTGGGAGTTCTGAAACAAATCCAGTCTCTTTTCGATAGAAATTTATGAATATGAAGGCAGCCAAAACAAGAAGACAGCAAAATCCATATCCTCTGAATGTTGCTGCTGTGCCTATACAACAAGAAAGGATATTATCACTTGAATTAGTATCAAAATACTGCAGTGATTTAAAAATAACTTTGAATTCATAGTTTTGCACATGTCAACAATGTTAATCTCCAATGGTAGATTCAAATGTTGGTTCAGTTTTCATACCTACATACTCATTTTTTATGTTCATAATACCCAAATTGATGTGATTTTTCATAGTGATTTCTCTTCTCATATTCTTCTCAGTTCTCATAATTTTACTGAATTAATTTGGAACAGTTGTTTTATTACCAATAATGCAAGCCAATAACCTCCCTTCTCTCATATCTTAAGGTCACATTTTTCTGATTCCTAGACTGACATTGAAAGTACATATTAATGTAGTTCTAACTTGTTTACAATCTTGATTCTTTGAACTCAACATATGTATTACTATATTTTTTGTTTATTTCTGCATTTTACGCATATAAACTTCTTCCATCAGACATCTTATTTTCAAGGTTCATAAGTGAATTAATCTACTTACCAATTGCAGAGTCTCTACTCTTAGTACATCTATTTCCCATACTTTTCTCCACTATTGCATACAGAGTTTTGTTTTCTTCATACACAATAAATTACCTTTAACCTATTGCAACATCTCTCCCCTCCTTCATTGAAGACTCATACCATATTTTCAATCTATTATATTCAATAAAAATTCTTCCTTGCACAAGTATACTAATAGCCATTGTATAAGTTACTTTCCTTCACATATTCATACTCCATGAAGAAGACCTAGAATTCAGTTTGACTATTCCAACATCATGCACTACAAAATCCCTTCACCAATTTCCTTGTTCACTTAGCAGAGGCAGAACTCATCTTGACAAAAATGCTTTCATATTCAACAATAATTTTTAACAAATAAACATTACAGATAAAAAACACTGCAATAGCCACTCATATATATATGGCTTCAGCATATGCCAACCTATTTGTTGGCTAGATGGAAAACAATTTCCTATAATACAAAAATTTCAAATCTCTCATCTGCAGTGAATGTGTCATCTTCCTCCTTTGGCCCCAGAGACACATTACTCTCACCTCTTATGTTTCTTCTCTGATTTATTCCCTCTCAAATTTATTTTTCTGACCCCATCTTCATCTTTTTAAACAGAGACATTTACCTCTGGAATAAATTTAACACCTCCATCCACATTAAACTCACTAAATACCAACACTATCTTAACTTCAACAGCTGCCACTCATCAGACACCAAATTCTCTTTACCCTTTTTTTCTTCATTTGCAGCTCCTGTTTGCAGTAATGCCTTCTACTTACAGAAATACTTGTACATCACTAATCTATGTAAATCTCTAAATAGGCAGATACCCAGAAACTCTCTCTAGAAAACAAAAAAAGATTCCCCTCTCCAATTACACTCTTTGATCCAAAACTAACTGTAAAGAAGCTTTGGGCAGAATTGCTGCATAGGTACCTTTCCAGTGTATGCAAAATCCAGAATAATATAAAAGAAGCAAGATCTGGTGCTTTCCCAGCGTATTTGTTGGCCGATGTTTCGATGCACGAGTTGGGCACTGAAATGTCAGCTAACATGGAACTCCTGACCCGGTGGAAGACCCGAGAATCCTCCATGAAGCAATATTAAAGAGTTACAATCCTTCTGTATTACCATATGTCTATGTCAAACCACCTCATAAAATACCCCTCTGTCTCTTACAATGTATGCCAATACTTAAGTGGTATCTTCAAATGTATAAGGCTGGTAATGCATACATTTGCACCCTTCATACACCACTCCTCTCCTTTAACCACCCATGTTTTAAATGCTACCCTCTTCTCCTCTACCACCACCTTCTCCCTCCAGTTGAATAATTACCATCACTCCACTAAATTCACTGGCTTCACCAATTATTCTATCCTCAAACACACTGTCTCCCACCACTACCGTTTGGTAATTGTTTTCATATTACAGTCCTAGAAATCCTTCTTGAATCGGGCAATACCATCTATGAATATAAATGAGTAATGGCTCACTCTTTTTGCACTCCTGTTTCTAACCTGCCCTTCAATCTCCTCATCCCTCACCCCACTTCGAACTTCCCCTCACACCCTTTATCTTGCAACTTGTTCTTTCTTCACTCCCCATACCCTTTATTATCTCTTAACCCTTGTATGAAAACAACACTCTGACTGCTAAGAATAGTGGTAATAATAGTGAATTGAATAAAATTCTGTTTAAGTGTTATTTCAGTGTTTTCTGATGTAATAGTATTGTGTGTGTAGTCTAATTTTATCCATAGAGTGTCATTGCTCACCAGCAGTAGAAGGCACACCTCTACAGAGGTGCATGTCCACCAACTTAACTAAAATCTTTTTTGTATTAGAGATTTTGGGTGAATTTTGATTTAAGTGATTTTCATTTACATTCTAAAAAGCCCTTCCTCTAAATGTAAATTACATATTTCATAGCTTACCGAAATAATATACAAAAACACCACCAATTAAAGCACCGCATCCTCTGCCAAGGCCATGATGGATTCCTTGTAGCACACCTTGGGCTGAACCTCGCAAGTGATGAGGAGTATTGTGGGCAAGGTAAGAGCAACAGGCAGCCCAAACTGCAGCATGAGTTATCCCTATAAATTGAAAGTTAGGGTTTGATTTTTTTGACAATAATTGTTGGCATTTTTGCTGTCAATTATTTTACAATAAATTTACTTCCATAACCATAGAATTAGGGAAATTGTCAAGTAATTTCTAAATGCATCATTCATACATCATGGATTGTCACGAGATAATTAAGTCTTAGTGTACAAGCACATTGATATAAATGTTATAGCAGATCCTTCTGTGGATGCACCCCTGTCGTGATGAATTTTATTATAAATTTTGGTAGATCAACACCCTACCCCATAACTATTGCATTCCCTAAAAAGACATGTATGTGCCCAAATATTTTGTTGTAGAGAATTTTGCATCTTTCTCCCCTCAATAGATAGGCTTTAAATCCTGGAAACATTGGATTCTCTCTGTATTTTTGGCTTTGAGTTTTATCTAGGCCAAACAAATAAAATTCCAAATGTAATTAAGTGGATATTTTGTCACCCCTTTTCATCAATGAGTATTTGGTTTTATAAATGATGCAAATTCCATTTTTTGCATATATGCCTAAGAAAAAAATCCACATAATAAACTAGAGTTGCCATTAAAATTTTGAAATTAAAAAAAATAATTAAATGAAAAATGTGTTTATCAAAAATTGAAATAATAAGGAAAATGCTTGCCTTGCATAAACTCAAATGGAAGCACCCACCATGGATTCTTCAACCAAGAAATATATAAGAATCTCAGGACATTTCCCACCAAACCAAGGCATAGGACCTAAAAAAGAATCCATCTCATAGAAATCACATTTAAAAGACTAGATATCATTATCATGTACACATTTTACTATTGTTATTTCAATTGGATCAATGATTCAGTTGATACAGAGTATTGATGAGTTATATATAATGAAATGCTTTGAATGTTACATCAATTAAGAGCACTTATGTGATGAACACTGATAAATTTCTCACAAACATTGATTGAGTATATTTGTGCTCTACATGTATGAAGATTCTAAAAATAATTGAAAACATATTGAGTAAAAGACCTTTACTTACTTTAACATGGCCAATTTGAGTAATCAGTCTGAAGCTGAAGAAGTAGGCAAATATCTCTGAGATGTGGTTGATCACAGAAGCCACTCCAAAAAGGGTGGGAGAGCCTCCATAATCCTAAATGTAATTACAATTTTTAATTTTAGGACATGAAAGTTTTTTCTTGATTCTTAATAAACTGCACTTGGTAAATACAGACATTTAATTTAGATTTGATTTATCATTATGCAAACACTAAATCTTTTTTATGAAGTAATTTTCCCTCTCTGAAAGATACAAATTTTAAAAGAGCCCTTCAACAGTAGTTAAAGAAAACCCTCCCTCAAATTATCCTATCTTTCAACCTTACTAAAGTTGAATATTGTGTGAGGTGGAAGTTAATTATTTTGTGATTATGTTTACAAAGCAAATTATTGTTTTTGTTTTTCACAAAACTGTCTCAATTTTTACCTGAAAAAATTCCTATTTTCTTCTCACAATTATACAAAAACAATAAGTTAGTACATGCAAAATTTAATGATTAATAGCAGATGCAACTATAAAGAAAAAAATTAATTTAATACCTAATTAAAAGCAATTGGTGCATGTTTCATGACATCTTTAATGTCACTATAAAATATAATATTTGAGATGTAACTGAATTATCATAAACATCTAGCCAATGTTTATAAAATATATTGGTAATATGAAGCATGATGAAATATTCACAAAAATGTTCATGCAATGGCAAATAATTTACAAACCTGCAAATGCCAGAAGAGAAAGGTGAATATGAGGCCAATCCCAAATCCCATGAACCAGGAGACAAACAGGAAGGAGGCACACTTGACATTTCCGAACTGCTTTAGGACAGTGACCCACTCAGGAACTTCCCTGGCAGCTCCCATTCCAGCAACTTGGGCAAACATTTTTGTCTGTCATTAAACGAGAAAATAAGAGAATGTACAATACTTATGGTATTGATTACAAGTTTTCACTATTCAAATAGAAAGCCTATTTATACTGTGGTATGAGGTCCTCTCAGAACCAATATTTTATTTTTCAATGTGTAAACGACAAAAGAAAAAAAAGAAATTAATAGCTATAATAGACTTCTTTTTATTCAATCCTACCTCAAACTTCCAAGCCTTTGACTTTACAGAGAGTGAATCATAAAAATTATACATGATGTTCCTTTGGAGAGTGATGAGTAAATTTCATAATATTTATAGAACTTATTCAATGTTACTGTATAATTTGTCTACAGTAAGAGCATATATCACATTATCATTCCATATTTCCCTACCATTATTAAGCCTTGGTATGATAACATACTACAAAACTACTATTTCACTCTAGTGTAGCATCGTCATTGCATGTGAATCTCCAAAAATGTCATGTGATTAATCAACCAATCGCAAAATAATTGAGATGACAACTGCATTTTTTCTGTGTATGGTTCTTTAATTATTCAGGATGCAAACGTAAGGAAATAGCAGTTAAAATCAATTCATCACTCAGTTAATTAATAATAACAAATACTTCCTGAAGCTTAGTCCTATCATGGATTAAATATCTTTCATAAACTCTGCAAGGACCAGCAATAAAAAGTTGAAAGTTACATTTTACAACAGTGATCTAAAATGATTAGTGGGTGGTAGGTACTGAACACCACCTTGTGCCCTCTTTATGCTTCCCTGGAAATTCATGCCATGCAAGTGATTGCTGAAATCCTATTTGTCACGAAACAGATACAGTAGACTGGGTAACTTGTGATAGAGCTTGGCTAAATAATTGGTTACTTAATAGGAAATGTGACCTTAACCAACCTTTCCAATGAAAGGCAATCCTTTTGAGCTTTCTGCCGCTGGCTGTTGTTGCTGCTGTTTATTCCCTTGAAGGTTAGGAGGAAGAGGACCCATGTGCATCTGAAGGCCCACACCTTCATCACCACGCTCTGCCAAGAATGCTGATTGAACTTCCTCCTCTTGTGGTGGTTGTGGGTCAGTTGCTATGGGGGGTGGAGGATATGCTGTGGATGGGGAGAAATATTGCATTGAGTTACCTGTGTGGTTTTTGAATCCACAATACAAATATTTTGCTTTAATTTTGAATTTGTGAGCAATTGAGACTTTCACACTCTCACTGTTAAGTCATTTTGCAGCCTGATAACTAAGCTGGTAGTAAACTAATTGATGCGGCACAAGGATTTTATCAGAATTGATTTTAACGGTACGGCGATTGGTAAATGAAGGAAGCCAATGGAACAGATATATGACCTGGTGTACTTTGTTCAAATAATAAATTAATTCAAATGTTAACTAGAAAAAAATAAGATGATTAGACATAAGATTTCACTGGGGAGGACTAAGATTTAAAATGTCACTTCAAGTGTTCACTGTAAATGCATTTGGTTTGTGGGGTTGCACCACATAAGAAAGCATTGCAGGCACTACTTCAGAGCTTAAAACTTTTTTTGTCTAGTCCAACTATTAATTGAGACTTTATAACATACATAAAAACATAATTTATTCGCCCATCAAGCACCCACCATCATATTTGAAGTTCAGCTGTGTAGCAGTCATTAGGGCACAACCCATGAGAACAGAGAAGGTGGCAAAACAAATAGTGTAGTTGCGTTCTTTCTCTCCAGGACCTCCACAGGGGTGCTCTGGGAAGGACGTCGCATGATCAAGGGCAATTCCAACAAAGAACATGGCAAGACCCCAACCCAATGATCCAAACATTCGTTGATGCCCATAACGATCAGCTTCTGCTTCTCCTGCAATGGATTGAAAGATGAAATTTGAAATTATGAAAATTATATAAAAAGTGCATAAAGTTATTATTTCTGAAATATTTTTAGAGTTTTATAGAGTCATAGAAGAAGAAAGAAATGGGATTTTCTAATCACAAGCTGCAACCGTATCAGATATAATCAAAATAATAGGTTAATAATATGTACATGATTTCATCCTGAGACTAGAAGCTGTCTTCTAGGTTACAAGCCTTTTAATAGTCTACCTTCAAATTGTTCAAAACGCAAGAGAGGGGTTGCATCTATGTCCTTAGCCAAATTTGTTAATTTTTATGAAACGATAAAATGATGAGTGAAAATATCATCATTTATATGAAAGATAAAAATAATTTGCAAGTGATTAGAGTGAGAGCAAGTAGGGGAATATGACCTACTATGGTTTGGAAAACTGTTGAACTCCTGTGTATTCATGCAAGCATTCTGTCATCACCATTTTCCTTAATTAATTATAATCCATAATCATAATAATAATCCATAATTAATAATAATCCACCATATCACGCCTGAAACGTCTCTTTTTACCATTTTCCTTGTCAACCAATTGCATGATATGCATATTGAATGGAAATAAAACTAATAAAACCAAAATCCACTCGGGATTCCTTCATTTTACCTAAAAGTGAAAGAACGGCGGCATCAGCAAGAGGAACGGCTGGAGCTGAGAAAAATTCTCCAATGATGACGAGTAGCAGAAGGAGGAAGAAGGCTTTTTGTATGTCGGCTGCTCGGTACACGATCGGAGAGAAGATGGGTGACAGCCAATCTGAATGCACTCCGGGGTCATAGTTGGATGCATAAGCAACAGGGATTGGAGACTGCCCAGGGAGACCTCTCCCACGCATTGATCTCTTCACTCGGAGTGATGGGGAAGTATATTCATTAGGTGTTCCTTCTGGTGTTGGAGCAGCCACACCTGTAAGAAGGTCACAGGGAGAATCAGTTGACTTGTTTACAATCTGATATACATACCTCAACGGTTAGCCATTAGCCAACAGCAAGAATTGTTACTTTCCCTCAAACCCTTATAAAAGAGATTTCAATTAACTGGATAGGTAATGCCCTTTTTCTCTTTGATCTACAATATCCCCCCAATATTGTCAGAAATCCTATGAAACGTTTTTAGATCAAAGTATATTGTCAAACCGTGTTACCCTTTGTGCATAGAGTAGATTGTCGATTGATTGTGATGCCCCAAGAAGCTAATGATTCACAAAAGCCAATTGTACATTCAAGTTTTATTAATTTTGTCTGCAGTAAAAATAGAACATCCATAATTATGCTTCAAAATATATATTCTCCACAGACACAAAAATATCTCAGATTACACCTAAATGATTTAGAATCAAGAAGGTGGGTGTTAAAAGATGTGCAAAAGTCAATACTAAACATAGTACTGTCTACTCAGTGAATTAATTCATCTCAACACATATAGACATGTATGTCACCTTGCACACACACTTAAAAGGGATCAGGATATGATCTATAAATTGGAAGGTTCCTTAATTCAAAGTCAAGAAATCGAAAATGGCAAAAACTTATTAATAGATGCATTTCCTGCAGTGCTGACAACTCCATGTCACGCCTTTACATAATTTACTATGGGTCATGTGCATAGTAAATGTTAGTACATCTGAAAATTCTCTAGGTAGACTTTTCATGCAGCAGATAACAAGGGAATTGCATTGGTTTGAATTTATCCTTACCTTGAATTTTATGCTATCATGATCTACTGACAGCAAAGCATATCAGCATAATAATTTGTAATACCTACTTCTTTGTGTAGAGGTTTTTTGTGTGGGCTTTTAATAACCGAGATGATTATTTCCCTTTCATATTGCTAGATTAAGTGTCTAGTGTTTTGATGTCTCATTGTGCTGCAAAATTTAATCTTTTATGTAGATATGTGACCCACAATAGCTCACAGTTAGTCAGAACCTAAGAAAGTTCAAGTTCTATTTATCAGCTTTTTAAGGCAAAGGATGTACACACTGACCCTGCGTACCTAATACATATTTCAGAAGTTTCTCACAATGTGAAGAAACTGTACGTAAAAGTGGCTAGGCTTACCCTAATGGGTTGAAATTCAGTGTAATCCACAATCTGCAAAACTCAATCATTTCAGTTTATCGAAGTAGAGAATACTGGCATGAAGGATTTATTCCACAAACTTTGTTTTCATTGCATAATATCTCAAAAATATTTTTGGTCCATCTAAAAAATATCAGAAAATATGCTTTTTTTCTTCACTTTTCACAGTAATGCTCATACTAATTAAATCCCAAGGAAAAAGGGGATATAGTAAACAGGATGCTAACTGTTAATTTTTACTTTATATTCAGATGTCTTTCTTTCCCATTCATATTAAAAATGGTTAGCTTGGAAGTCTATGTTGCTTGAAAAACAATTTGGTATGCTCTATAGGCTCCAAAAATGGGGCAGGCTACAGTAATTAAAAGGAAGTGCTTATCGTAAGACATTTGATTGAAAAAAAGCCATTTTTTACACTCACCACTTGAGGTTGACCACCCATGCATATTTCCATCCTTCTCTGGACCTGTTGGATCTGAGACTAATGCTGCTGGTGCCATTTCAACCACTTTGCCTTGTGTTGGGCTTCCTGAATTAATAACTACTGTGGGAGTTTGCTTTAAATCTTCTTTGTCAGGAGTCACCTACATTTTGTTTAAGGAGAGAAAGGTTTTGAAGAATTAATTAGGGTCTTAAATGATCGCTTTTACATTTGCATGTGAAAGACGTGTCATTTAATGCTAATTAGTTTTACTCCTTTGACTAAGATTTCCTGGTGTAAAAAAAGCATTTTAAAGCAACAGTATGGAAAATATAATGGATTCCCAATAGCTCATTAGGGGACACAATAATTACTACAGTGGATGACAGAGCTGTGGAAATGTTTTTCTAAAATAAAATAGTGTGCAATGGTATCTTTATTGTATCTTGTTTCTACATTTTATTCAACAACAGAGAATGATATTGAAATACACTTCTTTAGCCTATCTAGAAGAAGAGTCATCTGCATTTTCCCCCAAAAGCATTAATGGATTTTCTGTCATATTTTTATCTCATTTCCTGTAAGGAATCAAGAATTGCTTTCTCTAGTGTTGTGTGCAGACTGATAATTGGGAATGATGCAAAAAGCTTTGGTGATGCTCTAGTAACATACATTTTATTTCATTATATTCCTATTTTTCTATTGATGAGCAATACATGTGATTAATACTGTGTTGGAAAATAACTCCCAAAAGTTATGAATAGTGAAATATAATTGTTCTTGTGATGGTAATTTTCATTCACGCATATATTTATGCTGGAAAAAAATTCAGGAACACTATTTACAAAAAGAAAATATTGTGGAAAAATTAACTACCCTTGGCCAAAGTCATTTGAGCAACTTTAATGTTGAACACCTCTATGAATCCTTCTTCTCAAACATCCACTTGTTGAATTCATGAAAATGAAAGTATTACCATTAGCACTGAATGTGCCAATAAGAGCTAGCCTCTGAAGGGGATACAACTTTGTAACAATGATCTCCTAAATACATTTTGACAATATACAGGCATTATACACCTGTGTAACATGTGAAAGTATGTACTTCATGTATACATTAAAATATGATGTCATTTTGGTAATTAAATTGTGATCATTAAGTCAATTCTTTCTTCCATGATAATTGTATCTCACAGTAACAACATGGGAACGTGTTTCACAATGGCTCCAACTACAGGAGCTGTATTTATTAAAAAATCAAATGTTGGCATCTGAAATTTAAAAAATTACTTAAATCCTTTAAAGTTTAAAAATTATTTAGTTTTGAATTTTCAGCATGTATCAATCTTGAGGGTTACAATGTATCTTTCTGCATACTTTCCAGAATTTTTCCATAGATTGTTTTTGGTTCCCTTCTTCAGGCCCCCATGTCCAAGATGTAGACCCATAATTATATGCTCCACTGTTTACAATTATTAAGTAAATGAAAATGTGGTAAGTTCCGGAACATAAGTTAAACAGACCCACCAAATGATATGCGCAAAAATGCAAGTAAGTGCAATGAAACTATTAAAATGAAAAAAATCCACAGTAGAAGAATCGTTTGCTTAGACTTGGGTTTGAATCCGAATGCTTTGATTTCCAGCAGTCTTGTTTTAGCAAGCTAAGCTACTGAGAACTCGTCATATTACAAATTGAGGAATTGAGGGATCCAGGCGTTGAATCCCAGTTTAAAAGAATCATTTTCTGCTGTGAAATTTCCCACATTTGCCTCACAACTATGTTTAATTGGTGAACAAAGCTTTCCAGATTTCTTGAACTGAATGAGTGTATAAAACACTTTCTGGCTCAGATCAATGGATTCAGGCTTCACTTCGAGATAGTTGCATATATCTACAATAACAGAAGGAACAGTATGATTGTTCACAGAACTTCACCCAAAAAACTTCAGCATGGAGTATAGCTGGATACCATTAAATTCTTTACCGCCCACTCAGCTAGGTCGATAAATTAACAATGATAAAACTACGAAAATAGCCATAAAAGAAATCAATTTCCTCAAAATAAATTAATCAAACGACTTATAACGGAGTTCACTTTCATTGATTGTCCATATATTATATTAGATATCGAATTCGCCCATTGAACATCTTACGAGCAGAATTTTACACTCCCCTAATCCCTCTCTAAACTTCTTTGTGACGAAAAACACACAAAAGAAAAATATGTAAGCGAGTTATATAGGCACTAAAATTTAATGATGCAGTGCAATGCATATCGGACAGACCAGCAAAAAAATATTGATAGACGTAACGGGAGCATCTCAAATGTTTAAAAATTCAGCTGCCACTTCGTATTTCGTCAAGCACTTGGAAGAATATAACTGCAACAGTGACTTTATACCTGAAGGGCTAAACGAACTTCCTAAGAACTTAAAGTTGGACGGAATTGAATTGATGGAGATCATGTAATCATCAACAAATGCACCTCCGTGGAACGAAATAACTGTCCCCGACTGACCCTCAAAAGACAAACATCCACATCTTTTCCCTTCCCCAACCCCTCCGTACCATTCCTCCATTTCTCCCTTCACGTGCGACTTTCTTCCCACCAGCACGACTTACCTCCAACCATTTCTCCATGTTAATTTGTCCCACTCCAAAACCTCCTCCATATCATACAAATGTGTGTGTATTTCAAGTCCTACATCCTTTTTACATTTAAAAATTGTACCACATGTTAAAATTCTGTGAAAAAGTACGTTTTACCTTCTGATATTATGAGCAGACATTTGTCTGTTCTCTAAATGCCCTTCTCAAACAATCAATGCATTGGAAAAGTCAGTACTGCAAGAGGATGAAAATGGACCAAGAAAAAAAGTAAAAAGTTCAGCAGTTTGCAAGTTCTTGTACGTGCCTTAGGATGATTGGAAACTTCGACTGACTCCCCTCCTTCTAACTTCGCGGCCACCAGCGGAGGGTGCATCCCCGCCCCCATTGGAGTCGACGAGCCCCCCTTTTCCTCATCGACTAAGTCCTCAGTCGGAGGAGCAGGGTCATTGCGATGAAGGGAGGCAAGAGACGAGCGGTGCAGTAAAGATTCCTTAGTGGTAGATGTCGGATGTAAGGAACCGGAGGTCAAAGCAGGGTGGAGGTATGCATGGGAGCCGCCTGGCGCCACTGGGGATGAGATGCTTGGCATTTCCTCGTTTACTTCCGTCTGATGAGTCCCAGCGTGTGGTTGCAAGAATGAAATCAACTAGTATCCGACCAGCTCGAACGCTCAGCAAGAATGGAATTCCATAGTAAATTCAAAGAGTTTGAAATAAAGTGCGAGAAGCATGCGAGAGGACGAGCATCGAATCAAATCCAAGGACTTACACACACACAGAAATGAAACATGCTCAGGACCATGACAGAACAAAGAAAATATAATGAAAACTTTAGGAATGCTGTCGCCAAACACTTCAAATATCCTGTGGAAAACGAATGACCTATCACGGCCGAGAAGATTTCCTGAACGACTCGCCCATGCTGGCCGTTTACTCAAAATAGAAGTGCGTCACCAACCTATTGGATTTTTCTGTAAAAGTTAAATTGTAAATAAACTCTAGCAATGAAAATTGATTAAATTAAAACCTGAATCCCTAATTTAAAAAAATATTATAAAATTGGAGATGTAGAGAACATTTAGGCATTTGATTAGTACTGCTACTACTTAATTGATAATATAATGTTTCTATTATAATTCCCATTTACCAATAGGCAGTGATGAGGGTTTTGAGAAATGATATGATTATCTAAAATGCCACTTTAGAGAAGTTGAAAAGATGAAATTACACTTTTATTTTAAAGTTTTGTTATTATTTTCCTGCCAGATAGAGATTTGCATTGCCAAACATTGTTGCTGCATGCTAAATTTGAAATGTCATGCTTTTGAAGTGAGATAACATCAATAACAGGATGCTTAATTAAGTTTGGAACATGCATATTTCTTAAAAATTTTTAATTGCTTATTTAAAGGAATATAATGAATTCAGTAACTTAGAGTGTTCTGTATTTCTAATTGCATTTTCTTATCCAAGCCAACATTTGACGTCTATAGAATTTTTCGGAAACATTGATTGTTTACACTCATGAAGCTGGACCCTTTAATAAAAGTTGTACTAGTATATTTTATGCTTAGGTGGTTATACAATATTACAATTATGATATATTTAATTCTTGAAAATTCATATCTCCAAATAATAGACAAGATGCTATATTTTCATGTCAAACACTTCCATGCTTAGAAAAAATGCATTCAAGCTTAAGCGTGCAATTACATCGCATGAAATCCATAGAATATACAGTATGAACTCAATGAATTGTTGCACCGAAATGCGAAAAAAACATACTTTTTACTTGAATATTTAATTATATCATTAAATACGACCACTTTAAAGATATCTAACTTCAGTCATTAATGTGGTTTGATAATTCACTTCTAAAGAGTCCAGCTACATTCTGTAATTTTTGAAATAAAAACTGAATGTCTTTTCTTCTATGCTATTCACAAAATTATGGTGGTCAGTGAAAGGTTTGATTCTACGTCGAGTATTTTTCAATGAATCTGTCGTGATTAAGTGAATAAATTGAACTTTCAGGCTTTCTAAGACCTCAAATTACATTATAATAAAATTCTGCACGAGTTTCTTGTTAATTAATATTTTGGGTTTCCGGAATGGGTGACAAATTTTCTCGGCTCTACGTAAATGAACTTGGATAAGCACCCATCATGCTCATTTCTTGACTATCCTGTCTCACCCGGGGATGCTCATTCCAAAACTCACCAAAGCCTCCATGATGGCTTCTCCTTCGCCCTCTGCTGTCCTCGATGGGTGATGCCCTCTCCCCTGAAGGTTGGGGGGGAGGGGACCTTCACCCCTGACAGAATGCACCGAGGCTTCCGGACCACGAGTAGACTCGTGAGGAGCCTGGCCAAGACAAAACGCAACCTCTAATCGCCGATGGTATAACAATGGGAAAAGATTAATTTTTGGGGAAAATACTTTTTTTAGCTAATATATCTCTGATGAGGAGGGAGATTCAATGCTAATTTTTAGCCCTGCGTGCACTGTATCAAATGACGATTATAAAACAGGATCTTTCCGTCTTAGTTTTCATGAATATTGGTATCAAAAATCCAATATGTAACACATTCTCTCGTGACAAAAGATGGCGCCCACCAAAATAATTATGCACGGAAATGCATATAGTTTTCATGAAAAAGTGATATCATATGCAAATTTATAATTGACTAATAAATCAAAAAATAAGAAAAAATTTATATTTTCAAAAATTAGTCCCCCAGAAATAGTCAGAAATAAGTTTTAGAGCGTGTTTCAAAAAATACTAAACAACTCAGAGTGCTTAAACAGTACACTTCCATCATATCTGTCTAAAAATACGCACGAATGGGTTTGATATTACATTTATTTTTACATTTCTTCATTAATACATGAACAAATGTGATATATTGAGTCGTACAGCTATGATCCAACGTACTTATAAAACGGTGCAAAATGACCCTAGTTATCAAAGTACCTCATAAACAGACGAGTTACTTCTGCTTCTTAGCAAACTAGAACACTTGAGCTCATCTTGTTTGAGATATATTCATACAGGCTTGTGCAGAAGCCTCAGATTTAAGATCAAAAGTATGATAACTAAATATACAGTTTCTGCACCAAATTTGACTTCAGATTTTTAAAAATTTCTGTATTCGTGGCAGCGGTATAGACAATATGAAATTTAAAATTAATCACTATACTAACAAAAGGACATCCAGCCTACCCTCTTAGAAATGTTTCCCCTGACTTGATAACGTAGTTATTGCATTTATTGTTTGTGGTGGCTTTTTATATCAAGCTCTTCTAAATCAGAAAAAGTAGCACAGAAATATGAAATTTTCAGTAATACTGAAGAAATTTTAAACTTATACAGGTGGAAGCAGATTTTCCAGTAAATCATTTCAGAGGTAAAAAGCCTCGAGTAGATTCAGACAGGAAAGGAATATCAGTGAAAGTGATTAAACTGATGTTGAATCAACATTCAATAATTTGAGAGATGGCTGATCTCTCGCATTATTGAATGGCCATTAATTATTGAGAATGGCTATTAATTATTGAGAATGGCAATTAGGGGAGGCAACCGACAGCAAAGGCCATTAGGAATTGGTTGGTACTTAGGTATTTGTAGGATTTTTAAGGAAAGAAAGAAGGTTGGAGGGAAACTCTACGTGGGAATTAGACTATTCTTAACGAAAAGCGTCAAAGGATCACCAATTTAACGTCCTGTACGACGGACGGCGTACTTCTCTTGAAGTGATCTCCACGTATCAGGACATTTAGAGATTGGGCCACCAGTGAAAAAGCCTATCACTTGCGGGATACAAACCCGAACCTTCGTGATGGGACGCTAGTGCATTACTCATCTCACCATCTTGATATCCGAGAGAAATGGTCGACACCGAGACTTTGTGGATTTACATTTACAATGATAGGAAAGTAATACATTAATATCCAGATTCTCTCAATCCACCTTTATGCCTAATTTTCACGAGATTTTTCCCAACAATTCTCACTCCTCCCTGGCCATGCCTATAGCTAATTTGTTTGTTTTCCTTTTCATTTTACCTTTTCCATCCTTTGTGGCATCTCAAAAGCCTTCAATATTTGCTTATCGTCTTGTTTCAATAACCAAGTATCTGCGTTTTACAAAACCACGATCCATATAAAAGTTTCACTAATTTTTTCTTAACATTCATGTACATTTTGGAAATGAACACTATTATTGATACAATTTGCGGTAACGTGAGGAGATTCTTCACCGGACCTACGCATTAGTCTCCCTTGAGGACGCAGTACTGCATTGAAAAATGTAACTTGATACCTGCTCTTTCGATAAAAGATCCCGGAATCGAAATAATTTCTATATCAGGTGAAGACGCCGGGATGGAGGTATTACTCAATGTGGAAACTCTAAAGTATTGAATATGTAGCGAAGTCAAGGATCGTGGAAGAACAAGTTTTAGACTGAATAAATAATGGGACCATTATAACATTTTTCAGCTTGTCTCAATTAATTTATTTTGTTAGCTTTCGCGTCAAATACTAGGCACATCATCAGGATGTGTGCCACATTATTCACTTCGTTAAATATATGTCGCGTCGCCTTTATTTGATCACCATCGGCCTTTAACTATTGTTGCTCTCTATTTAAAACTTTAACTGATGTCAGTTGCTCTCTCCCATTTTATCAGGATCTTGGAATTAATATTTCCAGCTGGAATAAGTTAACGTTTCTCAAAATCTATATTCTCTTTTGTGAACCGACACTATATGTATGTATATATATATACGATATATATGTATATATATTCATTCATGTGTGTGTGTATCTCTTTCCTACCAAAGACACGGTTTTAAACATGAAAATAAATAAAAGCGGGCTATTACATCCAGATTTGGTTGCACGAAGTCTCTTCTTCTTCCTGCGAAGGCGTAATGACCAGTAAAACATTAAAATCATCTTGGTATGCCCTTTCTTTATTTGTTTCCCTATTTAAAAGTGTCTTTGGTATACACATTTGGTTTCCGCCACTCGAATTATATTCTAAGAGAGTGTATACATGTCGTAACCTTAATATAATCATTAAAAACAACCGATTTACTTCCTCTTTCCGCTATCTTTCTGTCGCCACCTCGCATCACAGAATCGGTGGCAGTGATCACGAAAATATTTCATATTTAAAAAGAGAGTCGTGTTTTTTCATTTGTGTTGTCCCCTTTTCTATGCGTGTGTCGCAAAACAGGAATAAAAATAAATTTTATACTAACAGTAGCTTTTTAAAAATTCACATTGGATGCAAAACTACCATCCAATCATGAAAGAATAGAAAGGAAGCTTCTTTCATTCTTTCCTATACTTCTTTCTCAAGGTGGTAGTTGCACATCCACCGAATATTAAATAACCTATTCAATTTCTTTTATGGGTTCATGTTTAAAGCACCTCCATATGTCTATGTATTGAACAAAGATAATAATAAAAAAATCCTAATGAAACACCCAGTATATCTCGTGAAAAGTTAAGAGGCAAATTAATGAATGCTGAGGGGTTGAAAAATATTCTGTAATTCTTGTAAAACCCGTGGAAATCTAAAAGAAGAAATAATGGGGAGGGATGCTCACCCCCTTGGCTTCAGAGTCGTATAGTGGAGGGAGCATGGCCATGGGCGGCTCCGCGCCACCCCGGACGTCTGGCCCCCTGGCCTCCATGACCACCTCCACTTCCTCGTCTTCTTCCTCCTCCGCCGCCTCCTGCTCGTCCACGCTCCTCTTGTGCAGGTAGCGCGCCTCGTCCTCCGCTCCGGGGGTCCTCAGGACGTATTCGGTTTGGTTGTGGCGCAGGATACACGAGGTGGCCGGTGGCTGGATGAAGCCCAAGGGAACGGTGAAGAGAATCCAGCAGGAGAGGGAGGCCAGCAAGAGCAGCTTGCCTTTCTGCGTCCTGGTGGACAGGTGAATGATAGTTTAATTGCCCTGCGCTGAAGAGGTGAACACACGAGGGGATTTTGACCTTACCTCCGACTGTTTTACCAATTTTCTTAACATTTTCCCGTTGCGAATGACATTGAAGTCGGCAATAACATCAAATTCAACCGAATTTCTTAATTGTTTCCTAAAATATCTACTTTTAGGTCTTTGTCTTTGAAAAAAATAGGAAACAATGAACTTAATTAAAGTTTCAGCGGCTATAAATGACGCAGTACTGCTTGGTGATTAGGACATTACAAAATTTCGAGTCAAGAGTTTAATGAACTAAAGCCAATAAACATGGAGGAGAAGAATTATAGAGGAAAGCAAATGGGTGAAGTACGCAAGCAAGAAACAAAGATAAAATATATTGGCACGGAATAGGATGGATTGGAGTGCTTTTACGATCAAATCCTCGAATTGGTAAACTGCAATGGTGATAATATTTTCTAGGAACTGATAGGTTTTTCTATAAGCATTAGAATTGATAGTTCGCTTATCGAGAGCTAGAGTCAAGTAGCCGGATATTTCTAGTGCTTATGGTTGGTATATTAGGGTATATTTAAGGTGGTAAGCAATTATTTTAGAAAGCAAACTAACCACATATTCTGAAGAAGAATATTCTAAAAAATTATTATTCATACGAAGTAGTAAGTCACAACCGCCATCATACCGAAAGGGTAATCAAACGGTACTTGTAGTTTTACCGTAGGAGACATCTGTCAAGTCCTACAGCGCTCAAAATTAAAATCTTCAAGATGAGTTTTTCACCCTTATTTCAATTGACAATTGAGTTCTGGAATCCAGAATAATTACATTACTTCAATTTCAAATGAAAGCACGTTCAAAATATTTTCGCGGAATTCGATTCCCTCCGACTCTCAAATAGGCCCACGGACTTATTAAGTTATTTAATCATCATATGATAAAGACCGGATGTAAAAATTATCGTTCAAGAGTATTCAATCCACTATCGTGTGTAAATATCATCTTGTTTGACTGTGAAATTAATGAAAATTATAAGTCCCGGAAAACCCAGGGAGGATCACGGAAACAAATTATATCTCTCAGCATGGAGTACATGAATATCACGTCTTGCGCTCAATCTCTTTCAGTGAAGGAAAAAAACTGCAGGCTGACTTATATTGGCGGTGGAATTAAATGGAGGAACGATAGTGCAAACCTTAACGTTTTACACGTAACACTTCAAGTACTCCGCTCAAGTACCTCCGCTAATCTCTTTTTAGTAAAAACACTCGACAGGTTAACGCCCATCTCGGAGAAAAGTACACTGGTGTTTAATTGTCTTTCACATGGTACTTAATTTAAGATATTAGAACCATTCCCCTTTCAGTGGAGAGTTTGTTTATTAATAGTTTGGAAACTCGGGAGTTGAATTAAATACAACAATGTTCAGTGTTAAATAGAAAGGATCGAGGCGTCACTTTGTGGAAGCGATTCATATCGGAAAAGAAAATACTTTGTTCTTCCACATATATTTTTTTATACACCACCTAGGTTTCGAATTACAAAGTCTCTTAAGTCCAAAGACCTGATGATGACTTTGTAAGTCGAAACATAGGTCGTGTATAATAACATATATGTGGAAGAACAAAGTACACTGAACATTTCTTTTCCGAAATGTTCAGTGTTGAGTTGATTTGAGTGTTTATAAATTTTGCTCTATTTAATTCAATTTTATGTGAAATTTATCAACAAGACGAGTAGGCCTATGAACATACATTGGATTTATTCGAAAGTACTTGTCCAATAATATTTTTTCGAAAAGACGGAGAAATTAATCCAACAGGAGCGGGATCATCCTGCGGAACATGCAACCGGCATAGCAACAAGTGATGATAATTGCATATGCTGAAGGATGAATAGTCATTTTGAGCGGGTGTCATACGATTCTGCTTTTTCAGTATCCGTGGTTGAGATATACAGTATTTATCGTCTAATGTTTTCAAATACCTAAAGTACTGCCATCAGTACTTTAGGTGTTTGAAAATTAGGTCAGCACAGCCGGATCATTCCTTTTTTCCACTTCAGCATTATTGCTTATATTAAATTTGTAGAAAACAAGAGAACAGCAATTGAAAACATAATTTTGTTGAAATTATTCATAAAAAAATATTTAAAAAATTAACATCGCCTTAATTTCCTATGAAACTATTAAAAATCGTTAGTCAATATTCCTTGGGAATACATCAATATCATCCTAGTTTCTCTTTCCTTGGTATATGTATGCATAAAACCATAAACACAGTAATCAACCCGAAGGTCGGTTTAGTAGGTGATGGTAGAGCTCACCCATGTACCAAGCCCGACGGCGTGTGAATATTCACACATCAGGGTAGGGGGGCCAGTTCCTTTCCCTGTGCCGGTTATGGTTTCCCAGGAAGATTTGGTACCCGAAAAATCAACTAGCTTGGGTGGAGCTGCAGGTGCCCAAAGTGCCTTGCCCGGGAATCGAACCCGGGACCCTCCGGTCAGTAGTCCAACGCTCTACCCACTAGACCACTGCGACCCGCATATGTATGCATATATTTATACATAGCAAACGTTTAATTAATAAAAACTATATTTTACCTTTTTAATTTTTGAACTTATTTACAGGAGGAGTAAATGATTAGTCGCATTTACTTTTTGAAAACACGTTGATTAGTTAAAAAAATTTTTGTCAAAATATCTTTGCCTAATAACTGTTTAAATATTAATTGTAACTAATTGTTTAAAATTTCAACATTTGTTCTTAGAATATTTTGTATTTCATCCAGCGCAAAGTCATTTAGTTCTAATTCATCGAAGCTGTTTGAAAATCATAATTTCATTACATGTGGAGAAGTTACTTTTGCCATGCTACCGGTGATGGGTGGTTGAAGGGACTAAGGTTTTAAGTTTACAATTAATTCTTCCTATTAGTCACACTAATGTGTTCATATGGTATACATATTGTTAGACTTAAACGAGAAAAACAAAAACTTAAAAATATTTCCTCTGTCCCACATTGGTACCTTTTATAGTTAATTTTTAAGAACAATGACTTGTGCGATTTTTTTGTGGCTTATATTTTGTATAATAGCATTAAAAAATTATCATTTAGCCAATAAACTGATGCCTACGTGATTTTTACTTTCATGTCTGTTAATCGAAAGATTTCCCTTTGTCTACACTTCATAATGCAATTATCATTTCCTATATTTTTAGAAAAAATGAAATTCCAAAATGAAATGCAAGAAAAAAATGCAGAGGTTCCTTACGCCGATATGGAAATAAAATGGCTCCGAGGAATCGATTGATGTATCGATTATCACCAATCGATTCGAGGACTCTCTCTACCCCCGGTGCGCAGCGCTCACCTGTCGGCGAGGGACCCCCAGAAGGGTGCGGAGAGGAACTCGACGAAGGGCCGGGAGCCGATCAGCATTCCGCACTGCCCCGGGTTCATGCCCATCTGCTTGAAGTAGACGGCCATGAGAGGGAAGAGGGAGCCGAAGGCCGAGTAGAAGAAAAAGTAGAACGTCTTGGCAGTGAGCAACTCTGGGTCCACGGCTCCGCCGCAGAGCAACTCGAGGACATCTGTGCGGCCTCGTATCTTGTGCGTGCTTTCCTTCGGCTGTAAAGGGTGGACGTAGAAGGTTCAACAACTACACTTAAATGGCTCAGTTCTATACTAAAAAATATTTACCAGATTTTATTACACATAAAATTTATTCGTAAGGCTAGTACGCGGCTGGGGATAAGTGGAAGTCTATTGATCAAGGTGGCTTTTTATTTACCCAGGAGCTGAGCACCGCGACACATCTATACCATCACACGACACTTAATAACTTTTACTGATATCCTGTACATCAATCCCTTCGGCTGACTTAAAGGATTAATTCAGACGAATAGCCTTCAGTCATTGGGTGGAAACGACTGCCGGTGATCAGCAATAAGTTGTGTGATATAAAATCAATTACATCCGTATACTTCAATCAAAAAGAATAAGTTGAAGAAAGCTGCCCTCACTACTCTGGGATTAGGGTAATCTCCTCCTCTCACATGCTTAAAGTTTAGCCCATATTCTCTTGCCTCAAAGATCGTTTTGATGTCTATCAAAACCAAATTCCAACTTTTAATAAAATTTTGTCTCTTTCTTTACGAAGGGTTAATTTAAGTTATTGTCTTCTTTGCACATAATTCTTTAGGTTACCTAAATAAACATATACGAGCAATAATAATTGACAATATCAAATTTTTTAAGACTATTAACTGGATTTAAGCCGGCGAAAGATGATCTATTACCTCAATTATCGCCTTAACATACGGTAAAAAACTGACACATCGTATCGATATATAATATACGTAAATCATATAGTTTATGTACCATATGATATAATTCACTAGTACGGTGCAAAAGCCATAAGAACACGATACCCGGTCGGATTAACGTTCAATCAACTATATCCATAAGAACACATTGATAAGGGGAAAAAATGATGTGTTCAGTCATGCCAAAACTGAATAATGAAACACTGGCAAAGTTTTATTCAGAAATAGTAAGGTGAGCAATAGTATAAAAGGAAAAAAAATTCCCAAGATGAAAAATATTGAGCATGAAATTTACTCACAACTAAGGTTTTGATTCTGCCAACGTAATAATCTTTTGAGTAGGTAAATATATGTAATACCAAACCAAACTAACATACCTCTGATATGCTATGGTCGAATAACTTTAATCTAAGCTAATTTTGAGAAAAATATTTTCTAAATTAATATGTTAACTGGAAATCAATTGGCATTTTCCTGGAAATTTTGCTCTGCAAATAAATTCAAATCAAAGTATTGATATTCAAAGAGATGGAATTACTAAAGAAAAATTAAAATTCACCAAGTTTGAAATTGGATATTTATACTAATCTATAGGGGTATGATTTTAATAACCTATTAATAATTGGCTCACTCTGACTTATACTGGGTTGACGTTTAATTACAACTCTGTTCCGATATCTAATCTAAGGTGGGGAGAGACCATCGATGATCCAGGGTTCCAAAGATAAAATACTCGTGCTGTTTCTGTAGACCTTTAAAGTCTTGATAACATTGATACAGTTCACTGAGCCTTGTTCAGAATATAACGCTTTAGATTAATGACGTACATGTTAATTCAAATACTTGGGGTAACCTTAGATGCTCGACGTGGGAATGAATTGAATAATTTCGTGGCAAACTTTGGGAAATATAAATAATATTAATAGAGTAGATGGTAGAGTTTTCAATATATCAAGAACACGATACCAACGCAGTGTGAAATGACATTCAAATACACAAATATTACATTTAGTATAACATTTCTTAAGAACTGTAATTACTATTTTTCAACGTTATAGTAGTTCAATGTAATCAAATTATTAGCTTATACACAAAAAATAGAATTCAGAATGAGAGTTCATACATGAATTTCATTTATCAAAAACCTTTTTGTCCAATAAAATTCACACCTGAAGGCAATTTTTCAGTTTTTGTTCACCAAGATCTTTGTGAAATAAGAATGGATGAAAACCAATCATTTAATTAGTTTTCTGTCGTTGAATTATTATGATTTACGGGACACTTACATTTGAAATAAACAATATTTGTTGTTACTTTATACAGTCTGGTGCATACAATACATACCTATGCTAACACATACTTATGCCAATACATACTTATACTAATGCAAACGGTGCAAAAAGAAATTCTTTTTGGGATCTTAAATCTCATAATGCGAACCAAATGCTATAAGCATGAGTAATGTAAGGTTACGAATAATAATTGTGTATTATAGCGGGAGACAAAATTAAGATACGCTAGAATAAGAAGTTTATAAAATTAGACCCATGCTAGGGATAGGTGATTAAAGTATCGATGCCTAATACAACGGCGGTGATGGGTTAATCCTCCGTCAATGAAAATGTATTCAATTTTTAATTAAAAAAACCCAATAGTTCATATTTATAGTTAATTGTCAATAAATTAGGTCATTGTGCCACGTAGATATTTGCCGGAGGAGAAGAAATTACTAAATTTAAGTTTTTCCTATTGTCCAAAGAAAGTCTGTGGCGTTTTGCTTGATGAAAAAATGCCACAATTTTAACGAGTGGCCAAGTATAAATAAAGGTCCAATTGAGATGGATATGGCACTCAAGAAGTTGACGTGTTCTTTGGGATGGGTGAACTTTTTAGACGAAGCTAATAAGAAGTAAGCTTAGAAGTGAAAGAAAATATGAACGCCGTATTTTATTCCTTTAAAACGTTTCTTATATTATAATATACAACATCACCATGTTTTGAAACATTTTTATCTTAAGGGCGATTATTTTTAACGTCATAAATGGAAGGTAAAATATAAATGAATTATTGATGATTCAATACCCGAATGTAAATTAAAATGCATGGAGTAATGAACGCATCCAATTAAAATCATGGTACACAAAATTTGTCCAAAGCTGTTGATAAATATGAACGAGCCTAATAAAACCATCGATGGGCCTCTCCTCACCTTACTGGTCGCACTTGGATGATCTTGACTAATCTTATTAAAAATTTCCGATAATAATTCAAGAAAATGCACCTAAACCACGGAAATATTTTACCGCCGACATACGATATGAGAAAAAAGCAATAGAGTAACTTTTAGAATTTGTGGTGAACATTTCATTTCGTCGTAAAACTAGACGGAAAAGTGAAAAGAGTTCTCTTTTATCCTTTAGTATGACATGTTAAATTTAAAGCTTGACGATTATTGCGTCTGTTTTGAACGACCAGGTACATTCTTTAAGTTAATCTTTTTCATCACAGAAGGAAAATCACTATAATTAACGTGCATATTAAATTGTTTAAAGAGACATGGATGGATTTGTTTTATTGATCGAGTTTCTCAGACCCTATTCATTCATATCCTGGTTAAATCGGTGAATAAGGTTTTAATTTGGATTCAAGCTGGCACCACTTCAATCCAAGGATTGTTCAGGGGTTATTCTCTGGGGAAACTCACTTTACAGCAATAAACCTTGCGCGTAGGTTACCCGACGGCAACGTTTACCTTCCTATCTGGAGAGATACTCTGACAATGACAAACAGGACCTCGGACGTATTTATAGCGGTCGGAATCACATACAAGTTGCTTCAATTTTCATACGGAGACAAAAAACTCGGCACCTCCCTCTCTGAAGGTCCGAACTCACCTGTGGGTACTTCTCTGGGTCTACTTCTCCGGCTGCTTCAGGGTCGACCCTGGGCCTAATGCCCCCCTTGGGCTGAGGCCCGGAGTAGGGGCCCTGGAGGCTGTCTTCTCGGTTCATCATCCCGCCCCCTCCCCCCATCATCCCCGGCTGCTGCTCCATGGGCGGCTGGGGCTGGTAGTTACCTTGGTCGTACGTTGGCTGCCCGTAATTAGGCTGCCCATAATTGGGCTGCCCGTAATTCGGCTGCTCCTGGAGGGAAACAAATTTCGACGTCATTATTTGCATGCCGGGGACGATCCTCCCTGATTGAGCACGGGCGACGAGGCCGGCCTTAATTTTCAATTAGGGCGCCTGGAATGAATACTTTTAATCTAAAATGGGCGTCCCTTTAAATCTAAAATGAAAGTTGAAGAATCAATAAGAAAGCTGAAACTTTTTGCATCACTCAGAGATCAAGAAAAGGTTCGTTTAATTACGGCCAATGTTATTCTAAAAATTGTGCAATAATTAAGACTTCATCTTCGTATTTTCGGATGAATCGCCAGAACCTGGGAGTAATTTGAAAAATTCTTCCTTTTATTTATAATGCTTCTTTAATTAATTCTCTAAGAGATTATTCAGAAAAAAATACGTCAGAATCATCTTGAAATCAATACCTTTTCCACCATAATTTTTATATACTCATCTAGAAGAAATTTTTGCAGAATAAGATTCTCAATATTTCATGCATTAAAGGAAAACGAAATAATACCAATAAATATTACTTCCGAGAAATAATTATCATTTAGAAGAAGCTTTGAAAAAAATATAAGGTACCACTATATCATATTGGACTCTTATTGGAATGAAACTTCATGGCAATATTGTTAGTTGAGAAATGGAAACATTGAAAACATATTTGGTTTGAAAACACATAGCTTTAAATAGCAGTATTAAATTAATGAAACTATACTGCAGGATTTGAAGCAATATTTACCCAATGATTGCCTTCTATAACATAATATTAATAATAGAAAATAGATATTAATGAACCGATAAACCGAGATTGAAGTCATATCTTGGGGGAGTGTAACTGTTAATTAAGAATTTAGAAAGAATGTAATTCAAATGAGCTTGTTCATCCTGAAAATCAATAGTAGTGATATCGTGGAATCGGAATAATAGAACAAGTAACAGAATCGCTTGAAAACGTATTTTTCACAGTTCTTTCAATTTCATTTTTGAAATCAGTACTACATGTATGATATCCAGGTCGTCAATAAACATACTAATCACACGTGAAAACCTCTTTGAGTAACGTAAAAATTAGTTTCAGGCTTAAAAACAGCCCATTTTCGAGAAAATATGGACACAAATGATAGTTTGCTGTTGGAGTTTCAAAGGAAATTTTCGTAGATTTTCTCTTTACATTTCATGCGTTTCATTTTAGATTTTTCAATCACGCATACTTATACTGGTACTTACGCATGCATACTTACACTTTTACTTATGACTCGGTGAAGAACGCTTTTAAATTCAAGCTAAAATAAATAGTATCATTGAGAAATGTTGTGTTTTAGAAATCAATCTAAAGAATTTTGGCGAAAATCACTTCTATAGACTTTGCCGGCACCAAATATTTTTGTGTACTTCTCTATTAGTACAAAATATGCGACGAATACTCTTTTGAAATTAATTTTGGCTTACCACAAGTGAACGAGGCGCATCAATAAAGATTTATATAGAACGTAGTCTGATTGTAGCCTTGGCAGTAACTTATAGAAGCAATATGCAGCAAATAGAACAACTCCAATTAAGCATCTTTTAAATAAATGGTACTCACCTTCCATTTAGGCTGAACGTTCTAACGTACGAGTGTGTAATACGGTAATTAAAGGTTTTAAAATAACGTTCTCTCATTTCTTGATCGTAAAGAAAGATATTAAATGTCATTTTTAATGATTCACCATGCATAATAAAAACAAGAGTGGCATATCACGAAATGACACGACAGTATAATAATACGAGTGGTCAAAATTGAGCTAAGATATTGTTAAACTAGTGATTTGACCGAATAATAATTATGGAACGCCAGAGAAAACTATAATTACTAGTTTTTCTATTTATTATTTCCTGAAAAAATGAATCCTTCAAAATAAAATATTAGTCATAATTTATCGATCCTCGAATTCTTTTTTAAATTGCTATTTATATTCTTTACATAAATACGAGTAAGGAACACAAACGCATTTGTTTCCTTCGCCATGTATTAGAGTAGAGAAATAAATACGAAAGTTGTAATGACAGACTTGCTTTTAGAACGTCAATTTCCTTTGCATAAAAAATTGGTGTTCTGAAAGGGCCGATATTGGCGGGATATTTTGAAATAAATTTAGATACTTCCACTTTTAGTTAAAAACACCACTGAAATAACCGCCACGAAGTTTGGAAATGATAATTAAGTATTTTTAATGCCTATTTCATTCGTGCATGGACAATCCGAAAAAATTCAAACATATTGAGGTAGTATTACACAATTTGGTAGAGTAGAGTAACGCAAACTTCTATTAAAACTGATAATCGTTTCATATTTTCATTTACCTAAAAGTTATTTGATTTCTTACTATCTTATATTCGACGAGAACCAGGAAATTTACCGTCATCTTTTAAGGACACCAGATTCTAGTGGGTCAGAAACTAAAACTGATACCAACATTAACCATTTGAGAGGTAGGGTGGTTTTTTGCGTGTTAAATGGGGGAATAAACCCCGCCTTACATCACGAAAAATAAAGTTCAACTCGTAATTTTACGGAAAATAAAGTTCAACTCGTAATGTTACATATAATCGCTGAGGGGATATATACATATATTATAAATTACAGATTCAGGTGTGATGTGTATAGGGGATTTATATTAATTCCTGTCTAGCGATTGATCATTTTTTCAGGGTAATTTTCTGCGGATTAATTTGGAAATATAGTATTTGGATGGCATGGGGTACTAGAATGGATAGGTAGGTTAAAGTCTATGTGGGAAATGTGAATAGCAAACCTGTTGGCCCATTGGGCGCGTGTTGTAGTTGCCGTATTCCATCTTGGATGGTCCCAGAAGTGTCGACTGGAGTGCCAACTGTGCTCCGCCGCTGAGCGACCTGTTGAAAACACAAGCAAAAGACAAATATTAGAACTAGAAACGAACCATGAACACATTATATTTTCCTCTGCAAATCATATCACGCACGCGGGATATAACTTACAACCTTTTCAAGCTAGTAAATATTACATCTTGCCTCTTATCTAACAGACGAGGAAAGACGAGTATATTGAGTCGGAAATCAAGTTCACCCGTTGAGAAGACTATTATTTATAAACAATTCTGTCAATTGTTTATATCGCTTCAAGTGATTGTTTACGGCGTAAGTTTTGTAATAAGAATGGCACGGATAAGACATTATGGGATGCCATCATAAAATAATAGCAAAAGGAAAGTGGAAAGATATATTAACCACCTAATTAACCGGAGGTCAGTGATAAAGAAGGATACAGGAACACAGGAAACATGGTAAGAGATTATTAAACATTTATCAAACGAGATTGGAGGAGAAAAAATCATGGCGATGTTCTGGAAGGACGATAGGAAAATTAAATCAATGATGGCCCGTGGTCTAATAGGGAAACGGTAGAGAAAGTAAATGAATCACTTTGAATTTTTTTTAGGATTTCCTATTGTGTATTATCAGATGATTCAGAGTTTCGTTCTATCAACTAAGAACCTCATCAAAAGCTGCATGAAGAATTTGTTCTATTGACAATAATATATTTTGAAAATACTAATCTTTGCTAAACTTTCATTTGAAAACTACAAGTGAAATTCTTTTGAGTTGAAAGTTGAAGCTGAGCGAATTACCCTAGACTCTCTTTGCGTTGATAGATGAGAATAAAACGAGAAGTTAAAGGGAATTAACCACCAAATAGACGAGTGTGAGGAATTCTTATTTTCTCGAGTAATTTGTGGCCACAGCAGTAGGGAACTATTGATGTACGACAGTTTGAACACTCCAATAATACAACTACATGGAAAGGTATTATTCAGACCTTACGGCGAAAGGATCAAACACTCCCAATCACATACCCTTGTGGTAGCTTGCATGACAAGTCGTAGATGTAGGCGTTAAGTTGATCCTATGAATGCTTGTTTAGTGTCTTTTGATTGTAGTCACTTATTTCCTTGGACTTTTCTCATTTTATCTTTCCATGGATTAAAAACGAAGCAAATAAATAGAAATAATATAAGAGAATCAATGATTTGAACTGAAAAGACAATCCTTACTCTTACCATTCATACAAAGCTGAACGCACTACGCTTAAAATTAAGAATCGAGTTGTTCTGACAAAGTACTTTTACTACTGATCAGCATGAAATGAAATTTAAGCGTCGGGTAAGTTACCCCTACTACAAAATTGAAATACTCTTTGACACAAGTAACTTCATAGTACCTTTATGCTTTGAAGGCACTGATTACAGATTTAGCCGTTCGTTTAGGAGAGTGGGTGAAGTTCGTTCTTTCTAACCTCAAATGAGACGACACGTGAAGGAAGTGCCTTCAAGGGAAAACGGCAAAATGACACTCTAAATACAGTGAGTCATTCCACAAAGGGTGCAGTTTTAGTGTGGGTAAATGAAGCCTTATTTCGAAGCTTTTTATCCGGTACACGAACTCATAGACGTCCCAGTTAGAATTCGTAATGAAAGATCTTTCTGAGGAGAAAAAAAAGAGACCTGTGCGTGGAATTCAAAGATTGAGTATTGGGATGAATTTGTCATCTCTCATATTGACAACAATTCACATTCGACAAAACTGCACCTGATGAGAATGTTGCCATCTTTATCTTTAATCCTTTCGAGTCATTTTCATCAGAAATAATAGCATTGGGAATTACGTAATTGGGTTTTGTATCAGATTCAACCGTTTTCATCATTATCTTAGGAGGTCTATACATCCTACTCGGCAAGTTGCCGCAGGAGCATGAGGCGTATTACGTCAATAGCCATAAAGTAATTATTGACTCATATGCCCGCAATTATGTTTCATGATTTTGGGGTCTCAAAATATGTGAGGAAAAATGATTTTTTATAGCGATCGGTTCTCCAGTCAATTTTCCTTTAAAATAAATTCTTTTCGGGTCTTCCACCATGTTATGCTCTCTATTTCTACCAACATTTCGTTGATTAACGTTTTCAGGGCCTCTGAATCTTCAGAAACCCTGAAGACAATGAGTTATTTGGCCAAATAAACGTCGGTATAGATTGAAAACCTGACCCGGTGGTCGACTCGAGAGGTATTTATTCAGAAAATACGCCGGGAAAGAAAATATAACATCATTTGCAAACAAAAATATTTAATCAGTTTTCCTTTAATTTATCACTGAGATCTCGCCTATCACCGTATTTCGGTGTTAAGATTGCCTCTTTAATGATAAAATCAAAATAGAATGATTTATTTTTCATAAAATTATACGCCTGTAATATTTGTGTTTTCAATATATCCTAAAAGAGACCTTCTATTAATAATAATGTGACGCTCTCTGTTAAGTCATAACAAGTATTAAATAAACGCATGGATTTTTATGCATCCTGTTTATTTTGGGCAATAAGTCCTTCTGCAAAGGCCTCTAAACAATCTACACATGTCCAAGATGAGATATCAAAAAACACAAATTAACACCTCCCCTCAAATGTTTCATTCGAGTATTTCCTCCGTTTTTTTGATGAATCCAAGTTTCCTTAATGCCGCTACACGCTACACACGATTCTAACGTTTTTCTACTTGTTAGGTCTTATGATCGTGTGACTCCTAGGTATTTTACCGGGCCGCCAATTTTATTTCTATCCCTCCAAGTCTGTAACTGTAAGGCCGTATACATCTTGCTATAACTTGATTATTGCACATTTTTTCAGATTTATTTGGAGATTTACCCCATAGAATAACCCCTAATGTAGAATGTAATGTAATGTAGAATAAGCCCTCCTGTTTGAGATTGCTAGAAAGAGCTTTTTAGTTAATTTTGGCCATGTAAATGGATAAATACGTAGTGAATTACGCAGGAGAATTTTCTGGAGAACGTGGTACATGGCATTTTTTTCGCCAAATCCATCATTTTATAACAAAATACTGAGAAAAATGAAAAATTTCAACTCTGCGACGACATTAATTTCCGCACACGTGAAAAAATTAGAAATATTCCGATATTTCTTTAAAGTATGGGCTTTACATCTCCAAAATTTAAGTTTAACAGGTCTTTACAGGCTACGCGTTTGACCTCATATAACCTGTACAGGAATCCTATTAATAATGAGGCGTCGTGAAATAAACGCAACATTTATGACTAAACAAACAAATTATGCTTGAACAATAAAGTCCTCAGGAAAATAGTCCCGGGAAATCTTGCCAAAAATGGATAGCGTCATTAAAAGATATATTGAAAATGGATGGGAAATGTGCTCCTTTCCATTTCCTGCGGTCTTCCCTCGGCTTATTTTGACTCCGTTTTTTTCTCAACCTGAATTAAACCTTCTTCTTGAAGGTTGGATGACAACTGGATGATTAGCGGCAAGCTACGTGGGTGATAGGGTGATGGTATGGAAAGAGAACGGTGGATGGTTGTCAGGAGGGAGAGGAAAAGGAAGAGAGAGAAGATACGGCAAGGGTGGTGGGAGGGAAAGTGAGGAAAATGCAGCGCATTAGAATGAGATGTTAAGGATTGTAATATCGTACGTGAAAGGAACCTCCGTCGTGTTATTTTCAATTTTTTTTGGTCCCTTGATTTGCACGATGTTGTCACAGGAAAAAATTTCGAAAATGTACCTCGTAGAAATGAGGGAAATAGTCCTTTTCTAAAATAACCCTAAACACACTTTTCCCATTTTGCGATACGTATTGTCCAAAGTTGAGCTCTCAGCACTGAGGATTTTAAAGTCAAAGTAACGGCGACCCTAGGATACTATCTCTGGCGTTGTGTTGTGAAAAATGTTTGATTTCCATTACACTGAAATGATATCCATTCAATTTTCGATCAGAGATTTAACCCAGTGTGTTATTATCAACACTAAGCGCCAATTATCTGTGTTGAGACCAGGGTCGATAAATTCAATTAAGTGCCAAATTTGGATTATTTTCTCATTTTACTAAAATAGATCAACTCTGAAAAACGTTGAAGATGCTCTACTCGCTTCCCAATTAAGCATTCAAGATTTATCTAGACGAAAAATAAACCAACAGATATACAATTATCTCATTGATATGCAAACTTGCTTTTGTTTTTAATGAACGGTAAAATTATATGGATACCAAAATAATAGTTTGAAAATATATTTCTTTCTTATTTATTAAAAGTAAGTAAATGTTGCATATTTTAAAAACATTATTTCGGATTTTTTATTACAATGCGGCATGTTAACCAGTGAATTCACTTTAGTCGAGGTCTACCTTGAGTTGTTTCTGTCATATGTATGTTTTCTGGGAAATTCAAAATTTATCGGAAAAATGACTTGCCTTCGGTAAACAATGAAGTATCGTGTTCCTGCCGACCCCAGCCGATGCAAACAAAACTGTAGCCAAACCTTGGTTGTGAATTGTGAGATTTACATTGCACTTGTTTGAGCAGATTCAACATGAACGGTGGTAGTAATTCAATTAAAGTGCGAACAAGTGTGACTCGGTAATGATGAATAAAATTACAAGTTATTATATCACTTTTAAGAAAATGTTATTATCTATATTAAATTAAAAATATTTCACTCACACTTGCGCAAATTAGTGCAAGCCCATTTGTATTTACCGCAGCATCTCGCTGTTTAAATATGGTTACCATATTTGAACAGCTAAAATGAGGACACTTGGAGGAAAAACAAAGAAATGAGGTTTGGAAAATCGAAAATGTCGTTGAAGCTTAAATACGTAAGCGGTCTCGTTACGGCCTCTGATTACGAGTAGTTGCCCTTTAAATATTATTTTTCTTGACAAAATAATTCTAAAATAATTTAAAAATAATAGCTTACATTGTTTTACGTAAAATAGAAAACTGATTTTAGGAAAAGAATAACACATTCTAAACATCCTTTGGAATGTGAACGTTAGTTTTGATTCCATGTAATACTGTACAATTTTGACAGTACTACGGATATGAATAACGTTAAAAACTATAAAAATTTTAATTGGTCTCGGCTAATTCCAGCCAGTTGTATTTACTATCAAAATTGTTCGCGTAGAGTAAATGTTACCCGGAAAACTGAGAACTCTCAGGCAGATATAAGGATGTATGGCAACCCTGCGCTGGAACTGTTATTGTGTTGATATTTGAGCTGCGCCTGATACCAATTCCCTAAAACTCTGGGAGCGTCGGCAGTCGGCGACGAAGTGAAAGTCAAACTGACGGCGATAAACCCCTTATTATCAATATCCCTTGAAATATCTGATATTACCTTTAATACTGCCACCTAATTGGACACATCCTGGGGCGCAATAGTTCACTGAAGAAAATACGTAACTGTAGGGAAATGACGAGGATTTAAATAGGAAAACCAAATATAAATAACGAGCGTAAATTAATATTAGACCGCAAACGAGTTTGTATAGGGGCTAGTGTACTTGGTATACTGATGGATGTACATGTATGTGTGGAGGGTGCCATGTGGAAAGCACTTCAAAAGGAATCCTTTGACCGTTGGGTGAACGTTAAATTACGTGTGATCTCATGGCACCTTTTTTCAAGAGTAGGCTAATATCGACCCCGGGGTTCCCTCCTAACCCTTCTTCCATTCACAGAAAATCCTCCCTCTAACATAGTCTCCGCTTATCCCCAATGGCGCAAATGACTTCAGATGTCGTTCGCCTCCCTGAAGTACTGCCACTTCTAATAAGAAACGCAAGCACATTGAATTAGGAAGTAATTGAAAGACGTGGCAGGCAATATGACTGCTGGATTTTTAACGCTCGATGATGATGATGCTGAGATCTGATATTGCTCGATGCACCTCGATACCACTAACATGTGACCACCTTGATATTTATTTTGTACTGAATGTCTATGCTGGAAAATGAATATCGAAATACGACTGATGGTCCTGTCATTGGTATGACTGGCGGATTGGTGAGGGACGGGAGAAAAAACGAGAAGAAAATGGGCCAGGGGTTGGGAAGAGGGGAAGGGAACATGGAGGGAGTCACCTGGAGGATCATGTGACAGTTTGGTGACAAAAGAGGACGACTATCCGAAAGGAGCGGCACGTGTCATGTTCCCCGATTTCCCGATGCGAGAATGAGAGGAGGAAAAAAATCATTATCGACTCTCTTCCCGACGGCGGGGTTCGGCTAACGAAGGCCGTGTCGGTTGGAAGGGTGGCCTACTCTTCAACGAATACTCTTACCAGGGCCCGTTTCCCAAAGCTAAGGGATCATGCATAGGAAAACTTGCTTTAAATATCCTCTGAAAAACACAATTAATTGCAGTTTAAAGGTATGTATGTATATATTGCAATATAAATAAATAATCAATATATATATAAATATATATAGATGATGCGGAAGTACTCACGAGAGCAATATAACTTTTGGACGGCACAATAGAACACAGAATAAAACAGATAACACGTAAAAGGACACTCACACTGTCAAATCATCTACAGTGTGAGTGTCCTTTTACGTGTTATCTGTTTTATTCTGTGTTCTATTGTGCCGTCCAAAAGTTATAAATATATAATTATATATATATATATATATATATATATATATATATATATATATATATATATATATATATATTCATTCACATTGAAATAGAGATAAGGAAATGGGAAAGGAACACACGTAAAGGACGAACACAAATTCCTTATCTCTATTTCAATGTGAATGAATATTTATTCGCCGTATGGCGGTATTTCGTGTTTGAATGTATATATATATATATTATATCTATTTCTATGTGTTGAAATAATATTTGTTCGCCGTACGGCGGGATTTTCGTGTTTGAATATATATATATACTTTTTTGGAAAACCCACAAACGTGTAATGTAAATTCACTGATAGTCATAACAAACACAGAAACCAAAACACACAAAAGAGGGACTCACTGGTACTCGAATTTTCGGTGGTCCAACCACCTCTTGAGAAAGGTGGTTGGACCACCGAAAATTCGATTACCAGTGAGTCCCTCTTTTGTGTGTTTTGGTTTCTGTGTTTGTTATGACTATCAGTGAATTTATATATATATATATATATGTGTGTGTGTGTGTGTGTGTGTATATATATTACATGTCCTGTGTAACCTACACAGGCAACAAATGCTGTACAATTTATCACCATCAACACACGACGTATAAATTAAAAGGACTTGTATCTTTCAGGTGTTTATCTTTGATTGCAGCTTTGAAAAACTCGCCCACGAGAAAAACGAACTATATTTGATTTGCCAGCCAAATGAAAACAGCCAAGTTGGTTTTTACATTGGATTAAAGGAAGTATACAATGAAAACAAATATGTAATATGTCAGTATCTGAATGCTCTACCTCTGTGTTTCCCAACTTGGGGATTGTACTCAACGTAAGGGGGGAGAGCAATAACGAGTACATCATATGGGCGGTTAATTAGAAAATGATGCTGCCTCATGTGCCACCTCATTAGTGATATGGTGAAACTGTAAGGTAAATTTGTATCGATTGAAGAAAATAAAATGAAAAATAGCTTGGCAATTTATTTTTTTGCATTCAAGTCTCTATTGATATTATAATATTTTAGATCATGTTTGGGATAAGGTATCAAAATCAATGATGAGTTGAGGGGGAGTATGATCCACAAAAAGTTTGGAAAACTCCACTCATTAGATTAGGACCACTTTCTATGCATAAATTGTGAAAACTATTATATCGTATAGGTACGTATGATAAATAGATTATCGATTGATATCGCGGTAGATAATATATTTTTAGCATCAGTGTATGTATATACCATAAATACCATATATCCTTACGTAATTTCGGGGTCGATAGGATAAAAAAAATAATTTTCGATTTTACCCGAACCCTTCTCATTCACGCTAATTTATTTCGTACTATTCTAAACTTTCATACTTATTTCGTCTCTCATATTCAGGTGTATTGTTTCATACATCATGATGCATCTGAAGAAGTTATATTTGAGATGAAACAGGTCGCACCGTATTAAAGTGTATCGAAAGCCACAAAGTTTTTCTAATTCCTCATGTTCATCGGTTCTTGAGACTCCTATTATTTCTCAGCCTGGGAATCTCTTCGACCCCACTCACATGTGACATTCTTAGTCTTTTTTCCTGCCTCAAATTATTTATTATTTTCTTGCATATCTGTATAATGATTCAACACTCTTCTATTCTACCAACATGATCGAAACATCGCGGTAATGTAGTTTTTTCCTTCTTTTCAAGCAGGAATAAATGTGCCTCCAATTCACATTATTTCGTTATCCATTAATTTCATACCCTATTTCATCTCAAGTGGAATGTTGAAGAAGGTAATAGAGGGGAGAATGTTAGGCAAACGAGGAAAGGGCAGGAAAAGGATAGGGATGTTGGACGGGATGAAGGGAGGAAAGAAATGCACAGAGATGAAGAGGGACCTGATGTAGTTTAGGTTGCTGGATTGGGTTTTGTTACGTTACAAAAGTTACACGTTAAGGAGTTACAAAATGTTTATTTGATAGTTGTGCCCATCCAAAAACCTACCTTAACCGGTAGATTACCTAATAGTAATTTCATCTCTATTTCCTTATCAACGCTACTATAGTAATTGCAGTAATGTAATGCATGTAGTAATGTAATGTATCTAAATTTAAGCGTTTTATCAAAGAAATATTTCAGCATTATGATCTCAGTGGCATGACGAAGTTATGTGTTATGGCCAAAGACGACACGAGTATTCCTCAAGGATGGTTTGAAACATTGCTACTTTTTTGCCTCAGAGTCTAATTTCCATACATACACCAAAGAATTTCGCTATTATTAATTAAGTTGAAAAGCAATATTTTGTTAAATGTGTGTGCGTATTATTTCTGTTCCCATGAATGGCATTTCAGGTAGGACCAACGCTTTGAAATATTACATTTTTAAAGGTAAAACAACAATTACAATTTGAACTTAGTCGAATTTCCATCATAAATTAAGGAATGTAATAACAATTAATTATGTGGTAGGTTATTTCATGGCATTACCATGGTTTCTAGAACTACTGATTTGTAATTCTGAAGTAGATAGTTAATATGAAATTTATACTAACGCCATTTTATTCCTGCGTTTTAGGAAACACATACATTTTTAGGACTATAGCTGTTTCAGGAAACTTATATATTAACTTATATCTTCGAAGACTGTGGACTTGAGTTCATGAGTTCTTTTTTATAAATTTAATTAATCCTAGAACTTATTTGCTGACAAGATATACCACTATGCCCATTTTTAGAAATGAATATCCGTTAACAGGAGCAAATACTTGACCATAATACGAGTAGTTAAGTAGGTAAAAGTTTTGTTCATGTAACCTGTGAAGAGGCTGATGAAAAATATGTAGGTTCAAGATATTTCCATGGTTCTTCAGGATGTAAAATATTTTCTTTCATAGCTTTTGTATGTATTATGAGTAGCTAATATGACCTTATATTTATGTAACACAAGAGCCAATAGTAACTTCTACCTCTTAGCAAAATTATTAAATCCTCTGCAATTATGTCCATGTCCATGGCTAAAAGAATACTCCACAAAGAAATATCTTGAACGATACTACATATCTATATTTTAGGAAAACAGAGGTAAATATTTTTAGCAATATAAGCACACCACAACTTCTGTGGATATAGTTCCTTAAAACCCTCCCTCGGAGAAACCATCGGTAGTAACCTTTTTATTCATGCGCATTCATAAGATAAAATAAAACATCCAGGGGTATAATGGCGCGTCGGACCGTTAGTCTATACGTTCATCACTCCTATTCAAGCGAGCTGAAAAACTGAAATCGTGTTCGAACAAAGCGTGTCGTTTGGGTCTCCCAAAAAACTCTCAACCGACACTCTGCTGGCAGCTGCATAACTAGCTGACGAAAAGATGAATAGCGAAATGTATTCGTTGGTATGCTGAGAGGAACGCTTAAGTGTCACTTTAGCACATTAATACTAACGCATTCTGTATCGTTCGCAAGACCATCCGAGCGTACGCGGGCTCACTCTGCCCCCAACCCACCCCGTCCCCTTTTACCTCGCGGACCGTTTTCGCAACGAAAATCCGCGGAATACCCAGTCGGCCTACTCCGCTTTAATCACCGAAATGATGAAAAAAAAGAAAGTAATTTTTTGGATATGAGGGCCAGGATACATTTACGGCGTCGGCAGCCGGGGACGAGGGATGCGGAGGTGGGTGGGTTGGCGGGGAAGGTAGGGGAGATGGGAGGGTCGGTAAAGAAGGGTGAGGGAGGGCGGGTTGAAAGGAAACGTGACTCCCAAGTCTTCTTTTTTTTCTCTATCTCTCTCGAGGAGCAGGAGAGGAGTCTGGGTGGGGAGAGAAAGTGGGGAGACTAGGTGGGGAGAGATGTTGGGGTGAGGCCTCATCAAATGACGCCATGTGAGCGAAAGCGGAAAGCCCTCACGGATCATTCTTCCAATTCGGCCCTCGGTCATAATGACGTCGGAATCAGGAGAGAAATTCCCAGTCCGCGTACTCGCGAGGATTTGCCCGGGAGAAGTCGCGACATAATTAATAACTAGAGCGCTATCCGAGGGGGGAGGGGCGATTGAATATTTCGGCGATTTTTGCGCGCAGTCTGAAGTACAAAGATTTCACCGTAGTTTCAGGATGGTGCATTATCAAGGTGACATAGGTGCGTCGAGTGCATTTGCTCGTATATTTTCGCATGCATTCATTCCTCTATTGTTATCTCACAACTTTTGGAATTTAATTTTACTCAACGGAGAAATTACAAAACTCAAAACATAAACTGAGTAAGTCAATTACGAGTTTTGAGAAAATGATTATCGTTTATACAACCTCAGTAACCAGCCCGAAGGCTTGGTGGAGTTTATAAGAATATCTTTAATATGAATTTCTCCTTGACTGTTATTGTTTGGTGATTTCTACGCAAGTTAATGCCTCTATGTACCTCATTGATAATTTATTTTAGCTGTAAATTAGATTGATCTACCAGAATTCGATAAAGCGTAATATGGCTCGAAAACTTGGTCTTAGAGGCAGGAGGATAATGAAATAATCTAGGTTTGAAGTATTCGAGATTTGTGTTTGGAAGGGAACGAAAAAAGTGAATTGGGCGGAAAGAAAAACGAACGAAGAAGTTCAAATGTGGTGAGGGAGGAAGGACTATTGGTCGAAATCCAAAGGAGGCAGAAAGAGCACATACAGGGCATAGTGTATGACAATGGAGAGAAGTTATTCTAAAAAACTAATGCTATGTGGTTACCGAGAAAGAGGAAGGCTAAGTCAAACGTTGAAAAAGGAGGAAAAAACCAAAAGCAGATGGAACATTTTGCCTGACATGAAAGTGTTTCGGACCGAAATGGTGAAAGTCGACGGTGTATAGGAAAATAATTGCGTTAGGCTTAGAGCCTTTCACAAGAAGGAGGGCATTAAAGACAGTGCCGTTGAGTAAGAGTACTAAGAAACGACTCCTTAAAATTTTTACATGGAGCATGGTTTTATACGACTCGTAAACAGGGTCGACGAAACAAGAGGATAGATCTAATTTGGGGGATTTCAAAAAGTGTGTGTGAAGAAGAATGGAAAAGGTAAAAATGGATCAGAAGAAAAGCAAACAAGAACAAGGCATGTTGAGGAAGGAAAAAAGGTTGTAGGCAGAAACCCAAGGGAGGAAGGAAAACGGATCTAAACGACGACACAAATATATAAAACTTGGATTAAAATATTTAAACACAGAAACACAGACAAAGGACACTCACCTCGTATATGAGTGTCCTTTCTCTATGTTTCTGTGCATAAATGTTTGAATCAAAGTATATATAAATAAATAAATAAATAAATATATATATATATATATATACATTCAAATACGAAGTCCCGCCATACGGCGCACAAATATTCATTCAAACATATGTTCAAATGTTCTTTCAAATGTAATGTTCAAATCCCGGTCAAGGAAACATTTTTACTTTCGTGATCTGCTCAAAAACCGCCTTCCCCACATGTCCTGTGTTCGCCTTTTATGTGTTTTCCTATCCCCTTTCCTTTTACCTATTTCTATGTTTGAATGAATATATATATATATATATATATATATATATATATATATATATATACGCACACACACACACACACGAGAAATGCTTAAACATACACACACATGCCATAGATTATTCACGCCAAAGGTCTAAAAGATCGATAATCTCAAGAACATTTGATTTGTAAATTTATTTCATTTTCTATAAATGGGTTCCTGTCTCGCATACATATTCAAGAGATTACGTGCAAGGACGAAAGACTGCTTCAAACAACACGGAGTATGTGGGCATCTATTTGAATAGCTCTCGATGACTTGCTGCATAGAAAACACTTTCACAAAGAACGGAATTCAATCCTTTCTACAAAAATCATTACGATAATCGCTCACGTGAATGAAAATGTAATTCTACGGACAATCTCCATCTATTTATACCATTTGGGAGTTTGAAATCGTGAAATATGTCGTTTACCCTGCATTATTTTTCAGTCGTTCAAGATATAATAATCGGTCCTGATCCCTCGTGGACGCCAAGCCTAGCTGGGTTGGCGTCCAAAATATTGAAGATTAACGCGGCACTTATGTCGCACAATGCGGTGAATAACATGCTCAGTGGAGCCATTCTATCCATTCTCCGACGTCATCAAACTGGATTTTCTTTTTCCAAAGTTCTGAACATTTCTTCTTCATATTTAATACCTGTAGTAAATGTTCAAATGACATTCATTTCACCGGTACTTCTACAAGTAAGAGCACTCGGAGGAGCCATATTACTTCGGATGCATAATTTTGAATGGACTTCAAAGAGATACCAAATCGATAATGATAACTCATATGGAATTCCCTCCATTTCGCTTCCCATTATTATTTTACCGAACTTCCTTCTCGGTTGCTCTCCTTGTAAGCAGACCATCTCGAATGTGTGGAAATGTACGTATTTTAACGTACTTGACGTATTTTAAGCTTAGATATCCTAGCTGATGTAAGTTGTTGCAAACTTTATTTCTACCATTTGAATTATTTCACGGTATTTTTAGAAACTCTCATTGAAATAATATTTTTTTGCATGGGTGCGGTAAAATGCATCTTAGCCGTGGAATTCTGGAGGACGTAGACTGAACAGTGTAGTCGAGCATTATTGCCGTGCAAAAATCGATTCATTGCTCTACTCGATGATTTTAAGTCTCACAGTTGGAAGAATGGAAACACTAGGCTCACTCATCATTCTTACAATACGCAAACACGCATCCAATCTGTGCTCGGGTTGAGCTTGGTAGGATCTTACTCACAGTATTGAACTCGAGTAACTTTGTCACTCGAATCAGTGATTTAGTCTCTAGACCTAACTTAAAAAATTAACAAAAAAATACATTTTCTAATTCATAAGATGTAAGATACCCTTTCCGGTTTCAACGCATTAATGTAAATTAATAGAGGATGAAACTAATGCATACTCTCTCCACCGAATCCTTGGCCAAAATAACGAATTATTTTTTTAAATTAAAGAACTAATCCAGAAAAAATGAAGTTGACTTTTACATTAGATGATATAAAAGGCACTAAGAACAAAAATAAATGAAACTGTTGAAACAAACAACTATTGTGTAATCACAATTGAAATAAAGAACCTAATCACATCCATAACATCTGTAAATACTATGAAATATATGACTGTGGTATGAGCGTATCCGTGGTCATTGTTCCAATTGGTCCCCTATTATATGGTATAAGTATTTCAATAATTTCACGAAATGTTATTAAAAAATAAGATCTTGTTTAAATTTGAAAGCTCATTATTATAATATTAACATTGTCTCAAAAAATCAATTTTAAAGGAAGATATGTCAAAGGGTTACATGCAGCTAGAATATCAGAAAACTCCACTAAGAAAAATCCTATTTCGTCCTTGGGAGTATAATGGTTGGTAGTTCTTATTTAATTGGGTGAAATATCGAGCCATTTACGATTTACTCTCAATTAGGAGTATTTAACATTACTATTACGTTCTTAAGTGAAAAAGAAAAATCGTCAAACTCCTCTCTATTACACCAATTATTTGAAAATTTAGAAATACCTCATGTGTATCAGTGAACGTGCGTTTATGCATGTGCAAATATTTATTTGTATTTTTGCGTGAATACCAGATTTGTTATGCACGAAAGGCTGGTGTATTACAACCTCCGCAACACGCCCCAGGTTCGGCTTACGGAGCACTGTGTAGATGTAGGACATGGAACTTTGACAGAGTTGGGCCTGAAACCATCATTGATTTCGCCACATCCAACGACTGAGTAGCACGAACCGTAGATTTACCTCCATATTCTATCAACGCTCCGATCGAGGAGGAATTACGATGGGAGCCCCTTGAGTCTCGCAGACGGCAGGAAAGACAAAGACCAATGGCTAGGGAACAACCGAGTTTATTAGTGCTACCGCGGAGTTTTTATGGCCCCTACACTTCATGGGCAGTTTGGACACCTATATATATAAAAACGAGGGAAAGACACGATCACTGATAGGTTCAGATATACGAGTAACGTTCTTGCCTTGAATGATATGCATTCATAACAAAATCGTACGTAACCACACTTATTTTTTAAATTCAACAAGCAAATTTGAAAAGTTAAATCTAACACACGTTTATCAAGTGATTCACATTCTTGTTTGCAAGTGTTCATGTGTTAATGGACGTAAAATATATTAATTATATACAGAGTGCGTTCATAAAGTAATACAATTGAATTTCCCGCGCCGCTCCTATTGATTGGAGTGGAATCAAAACAGTTGGAGTAGGTGTGTAGAACGCTGTGCATTACCGCGAATCATCTCAGTGCCCTCCAAATTGCTGAAGCGCTAGGGCGTCAGTTATTGTAAATATCTGCGCGCCGACCGTGTCACGAAAAAAATGGAATCAATGATCGAGTAACGTTAAACTAGCTTTTCGCTAAAGTGAAAAAAATCTCTTGAGGAGACTAACAGTGAACAGTGCGTTTCGTGACATGCGTAGCCAGAAGAAGGAGATCAGCCACATTCCAACACAAAGACCCGCCATATGGCGAACAAATATTCATTCACGTGGAAAAGATATAAGAAAAAGTGATAGGAACATATATAAAGGACGAACACAGGAGATAACACTGGTCTCCTTCTGGCTATGCGTGCTACGAAACGCACTAGTTCTATCTTTATGACATTGTATGATTGCTTTACTACTGTCCTTTCCTCTTGTGTGTCTCTATTTTTCCTTTGGGTGTGAAACAGCTCCCTATTGACCAAATAATCGGTATACTTGGTTGCACAAATCCCCCGCAGATTTCAGTGGAAATTACGTTTCCTCGATAGCTCAAGCGATTAGAGCATCGGCTCGGCAAGTCGAAAGATCAGGTGTTCAAATCCCGGTCAAGGAAATATTTTTACACTTGTGATCTGCTCGATTATGCCTTCCCCACCTCTCCTGTGTTCGTCCCTTATGTGTTCCTATCACTTTTTCCTTATGTGTGTGTACACACACACATATATGTATATGTGTGTGTGTGTATATGTGTGTGTGTGTGTAAATATATGAATATATCCCCCACCACACACCCTTAGGCGGCTCGCGTGATACTGTCAAGTAATAGGTATTAACCCCTTGACGATTTAGTTACTCAGGTCAGCGATTTAGTCGCCGGTAACGGTGCCAGCCCATTCCGGGGATGCAAGTCGCTCAACTCGAAGTTCGAGCCGCCCAACGCGACGACTAAAATCGCCAGCTCAGCGTGACTCCCTCCGTTCGCCCAAATCAACCCAACCCCTATCCTCTTAACCCTCTAAACTCCCGAAATCCCCTCCCCCCTATTTTCATCGCTCTCTCCGCCCCTCCTTACACCGTCCTTTCCCGCCTCTCCATTGAGAGAAGAGTGCCGCTGCAGGATACGACATTCGGGTCGGGAGAGGTGGGGGGAGGTGGTAAGGGAACGAGGGGAGAGATAGGACCCTGAGGGACCCCCGCGTGGGAGGTTCGTTGAAGGCTCGAAGGGGGGGGGGAAGTTTCTGGGTGAAGGAGGGGAATATGAGAGGGGAGAGAGAAGAACGGGCCAAATTCGAATGGGGTCTACCCTCCCCTCTCTGACCCAGATAGGCTAAGGAAACTCGGCTCTCTCTCTCTTCTCTCCCTTTACCCTGGAACCCTATATCTCCTCCACCCCCCCTCAGACCCCTACCATATCCACCGTAGCAGGAGAGAGGATGAACCGTAGACTGAGGGAACAGGGGGTTAGGGAGGGGAGAGGGTTAGCGGCCGGGAAGGGTGGGATTACGCGAGAGAGCGCAGACGCTGAAGTTGGAGGGTTCGATCAATGAAAGGGAGAGGGATGGCGGAGGGGTATGTGTGAGGGAGTAGGGGGCGGATGAGTGAGGGGAGGAGGTGGAGAGTGAAGAGGGGAATGCATTAGGTGAAAGGCGTGTGGTGGTAGAGGGATATTGTGAGGAGAAGGATAATGGTGGGGAGACTTGATAAAGGATGGAATAAATTAAGTATTTGTAAGAGAGGGGGAGAGATTAAGAGGAGAATCATAGAGGAAATGGAAGGTTGGAATGAAAACGTTATGGGTTAGATATTACCTTGAAATTTAGTGCTCGTACGGAAATATTCGGTATACTCTTCGCAAGTGAAAACGTACGATTAAAACGATCTCCTAATAAGTGCAACAACACCCACGGGATTGTAGTAAAAATGTGACCCTTAACATGGTAACTGCGCGAAAATACTACTTCTGAGTTTCATCAGTCTCATTCTATGGGAACGAAATGTCATCGTTAGCGTCATGACTGAATCAATGGGGGTCATGATCTCAAATGGTTTTGATCGTACCCGCATCCTAATCTCGTGTTGTAATCGCTTTTCGTCAGATAAAATGATCTACTCAGGAAACAATCAAAATCTTGACGAAAATGTGCTAGGAGCACAATCATATGCAGATGGTTGGGTTGAACATTGAAGTACATAAATTGACGGACATTTTTGTATACCTGCCACTGAACCCTAACAGCAATTCAGAGTGGATCACCAAATGAAAATAAACGAAAGAAATTTATATCTGTACAACGCGTTTCAAATGAGAATGAATCATCGTAAGGGACGAAATATCAGACAGATTTTATTAATTCGCAAATCATTAACATGATTGATTCTCACAAATTAGTCTACCTCAGCAACTTAATCCATAATGAAAATATACACGCGGATTCAGTTAAACGCAAGCGAGAACACATTAAAATAGGAGCTGGAAACCTCAATAAAAACAATTAACACTTATCCGAGGTTCATTATGTGCCACTTACTGAAAATTCAAATTCGCCTGTAATGGAAATTATCTCTTAAAGTCTTAGTAGAACAAAATATAATGTTTAATTATTTCAATTAGAAATGCATTTCACTTTGAACTTCTCTCACATCTTCCTACCAATGCTTATAGGACTCTTGTGCTGAAGCTAAAAACACCGCCTTTGAATACACTTTTTTTTAATTAAGACTCAGTTTTTGCATGGAGAGTCTCCTTGTGCATTTTCGACTTTATCTGATAAAGAGAGTTGAGGTCGGATAAACGTGTAGCAGATTTTGTCATGGATAATAAATATTAAAATAGATATTATCTTGAATAATGTTTTGTGTTTCGAGTCATTACGAATCGGTTATGAAAAGTTACGCCGGAGACAAATAATTGCGTATGGGATATTAAAAAATCTTTCCTGTTATCAAACTTAGGAAAAATTTAGTACCTTATAATGATGACAAAGGTTGCTGAACCGAGGAGTCGAGATGTCTTTTTATAAAGCACCGAAACGCTTAATAAAGAGTATTAGCACCACCGAAAATTTCTCGTACTGGATTAAATATAGTAAAAATGGAAATATCAAATGCTCTGTATCCATGGAAAAGTCCATGGAAGCATTTAGGGATTTTAGAGATTTTTACCGTGTTTGAAAAGTCATCTAGAAATTTTTATTTTATACCCGACGAGGCACCCTAATTGTTTGACACGAATTAGTTTGACTTCACTTTCTTGCCTAAGTAAAATCAGGGAAGAAAAGAGTGAAATAACCCATCACTTCGGTGTAAGCTCTCGTCTTTCCTTCTCTAATCTTTCAAGTCTAGTACAAAACGACAAGATTTACACACAAATTAAAAAGGATCTATGATGATTTGTGAGCATGCAGTTATTTTCTTGGATCTTATTTTCATTGGCAACATTTCTCCCATAAAAAATGTGGTGTTATGTTATCCAGTGTCACACGGTATTGGTACAATGAAAACTTTGTTGCAATTTTCCACAGTTAAAACTTTATTGCCGACCATGGTTTCGATACACTGTATCATCTTCAGGTGAGGGAGAGTACAGGGAGAAAGGATATATATACCAAGGAGGGGTGGCAGGGGAGGAGGGAGCGGGTGGGAAGGGGGGGGTGGGGTTTTGTCATACAAAGAAAGGCAGGAAAAACCAATGGAACCCCCCGAAGTACGGGCAGCTCACTCTTCGGGGGGGGGGGGGGGGGGGAGGGAGGTGTCGCCATAATGGTCACTGAGGGAAGTTAATAGACAAAAGTGGGGAGGGGCAAGAGAGGAACTGAATGTCGTTAAGTAGCTCTATCTTCTGGTTTCTCCGTTGGATAATCTCTAAACTCTCGAGAGCGTCCAATTTCTTGCTCTTTTCGAATTTATGCAACGGCTTAAATTCAAAATCCGGGGAATGGTTCTTCTCCAAGAGGTGGGTGGCAAAGATGGATGTGGTGCTGCCTAACGCATAACATTTCCGATGCTCATTGATGCGTGTGGCGAAATTTCGTCCAGTCTGTCCCACATAAGTCGCATTACATTGGCACTTTAATTCATAAACACCACACTGTTTTTCGACGTCGAATTTATCTTTGTTTAAGCAGAGTGCTTTGGATATGGAAAATGGGGTGTAAAATGAAACACGGAATTTATCCTTAGGTAGAATGTTGGCAATTCTATAGGACAAAGAGTTTGAGAAGGGGATTTTGCACCATTTACGTGAGGGGTTGGAGTATGGCAGGAGTGTTGTGTGGAGCTCGACGGCACTTTTTCTCAGTTTTTTCCCTAATAGGGAATCAATGAGGTCGTCGTTGTAGCCATTCCTCTCTGCAATGAACTTGATGGTGGTGAGTTCTCGGTCAAAGGAAGTTTTAGGCATTGGAATGCTAATTAATCTGTGAAGCATGCAGTGGAAGCTTGCCAGCTTATGGGAAATGGGATGGCAAGAATCAGAAGGAATCACTAGGTCCGTATACGTGGGTTTCCTATAGATGGAAAAGACATGTTGGCTTCCTTTGATTTCAATCCCGAGGTCCAAGAAATTTATTGACTGGTTCACTCCCATTTCCATAGTGAAATTAATAGAATTATGCCTGTTGTTTAAGAACTGCACAAATTGGCTCAACTGCCTTTCACTACCACACCAACAACATAGTATGTCGTCCACATACCTATACCAATAGACGATGTTCTTAATAAGTTTTTCGTTGGAATCAAACAGCTTTTCTTCAAAAAAGTCCATAAAGACTTCGGCTAACAGGGGAGAGAGAGGAGAGCCCATGGCAAGACCGTTTTTTTGCTTATAGTATGTACCATTGAAAAGGAAGTAATTTTCTCAAACCTTTTTCCTTCTCAAACTCTTTGTCCTATAGAATTGCCAACATTCTACCTAAGGATAAATTCCGTGTTTCATTTTACACCCCATTTTCCATATCCAAAGCACTCTGCTTAAACAAAGATAAATTCGACGTCGAAAAACAGTGTGGTGTTTATGAATTAAAGTGCCAATGTAATGCGACTTATGTGGGACAGACTGGACGAAATTTCGCCACACGCATCAATGAGCATCGGAAATGTTATGCGTTAGGCAGCACCACATCCATCTTTGCCACCCACCTCTTGGAGAAGAACCATTCCCCGGATTTTGAATTTAAGCCGTTGCATAAATTCGAAAAGAGCAAGAAATTGGACGCTCTCGAGAGTTTAGAGATTATCCAACGGAGAAACCAGAAGATAGAGCTACTTAACGACATTCAGTTCCTCTCTTGCCCCTCCCCACTTTTGTCTATTAACTTCCCTCAGTGACCATTATGGCGACACCTCCCTCCCCCCCCCCCCCCCCGAAGAGTGAGCTGCCCGTACTTCGGGGGGTTCCATTGGTTTTTCCTGCCTTTCTTTGTATGACAAAACCCCACCCCCCCCTTCCCACCCGCTCCCTCCTCCCCTGCCACCCCTCCTTGGTATATATATCCTTTCTCCCTGTACTCTCCCTCACCTGAAGATGATACAGTGTATCGAAACCATGGTCGGCAATAAAGTTTTAACTGTGGAAAATTGCAACAAAGTTTTCATTATGTCTCGATTCCACAATATCACGCCTGATTCTTCACTTTTCGCGGTATTGGTACTTTTGGTTACAGAGGTGTGTTGATACTAAAAGATTGAAATCGGGCAGTATAAGGCTTTATGGAAGTCCAGTACATGCTACCCTTTGGTCAGCAACAAGGGCTTTTGGTAAATGCCATGGTTTGGCCGCCAGACGTCGAAACGGTTTCTATATAATGTTACTCTGTAGTAAAAAAGAAGACATTCAGCGATGATTTCTGAAAACAAAGCATTGAATCATGGGATAGAGCATATGCTCGCAAATTTCAATTTACGAAAATAAAGTCAAATGAACGTTTATTTGTTCAAAGCCGGCTGTTTTGTTTTTGGGATGCCTTTAGCGGGATATTGTCATGGACAAACCAGGGTTTGGCAGCAAAAAATAGTGGAAATATTAGTAACACAGAATGAATAATTTGGATATATAACAATAATACTACAAGGATGAATAAAACATAGACGTGGAATAATTCTAATTCTGGGTGATATTTTTGTAAAAATTACCATTATTGACTGCTATATAAATTAACCTGTTTAATCTACTTCACTATCACTATCTGGGGCAAAATGGGAAAATCTGAATGAATCGGTAAACTATTTCCCCAAAACTTTGTAAATGCATAAAAATTTTACTTTATTCTTTGCATTCAAACTAAAATCAAATAAACTCGTAGGAAATCGGTCTTAAAAGAACACTTCGCTCATTGAAGCCATTATGTAAGCTCATCATATAAGTTACTACACGACGTCAAACACCTTAGGCGAAAGTTTTAGCCTTAAACTTAAAATTAGCGGGAATTCGAGCTGGGATGAAATTATATAAACCCAAAAGAAAACATTAGAGATGATTCAGATAATACCGGAAGTATAAAAATAGCAATGTAAAAGACGGGATAATCGAGAAATATAATGTCGGATATTACTGATTGGAGTGTTTAAAAATATAAATGGTTGAATACATAATTATTGTCACGCAAGCAGTGACCTGATATTCGTCGAAAGATTTTGGGAAAGAAGTTTCTTTTATATAAGCAACTGTAAACCGAGAGGCAGTGAAAGGATAAAATTACATGAACGAGATTGATAAGTCTATTCTAACTCTATATGAAGAGAGAAACTCTAGTTTGACTATGGCATGCTTGAATTAAATGAAAAGCAATCGTGCACATCATAATTGAGAAGAAATCGGGATATACTGCTGGTCCATCAGACAATAGGTAACAACTGATGCGTATAAACCATAAAAATTTATCCATGAGTACGTACGTACTATATACAGGGTCGCACCCTAAAGTGGTAAAACTGATTTTCTCTGGCGCGAACGGAGCGGTGGAGGGGGGTCTGCCTGACAGGGTAACGTGGAGGGGGCTCTAAGCAACAGATCGACATCAACCTCAGTCACCTGCGGGCTGTCGTTGAGTGAGGACACCGTTTTTAGTGAAGCAAGGTTTTTGTCCGCGTCGGAAAACAAGATGAATCTGAATTTAGAGCAACGTTATTCCGTGAAGTACGAAACTCGGGAAGACCGGAACTGAGACCCTCGATATGATCAAGCAGGCTTATGGGGACACTGCCTTACGCCGTTCCACAGTGGCACAAGTTTAATTAAAGAGGGTAGGGAGCTCGTTGAAGACGACCATCGCTCCGGACGGCCGTCGACGGCAAGAACCGACACGAATGTGGACAGAGTGAGGACACTGCTGAACACAGACCGACGCTTAACCAGTGAAGAAATTGCAGACCAGTTGGGTCTGTCTGCATCCAACGTCTAACGCATTATTTCACAGGATTTGGCCATGCGCAAGGTGCGCGCCAAGGTGGTGCCGAAAACTCGTGCCATGGCGCGCTCGTCGTCAGACAGCTCCTGGCCAAATACGGCGTTGCCACGTTGCCGCACCCGCCCTATTCTCCCGATCTGGCACCACTGGACTTCTTCTTCCCTCTGATGAAAAGACAGCTCAAGGGACGACGTTTTGACTCGATAAAGGCCGTTCAAGAGGCTTCGACGAGGGTCATCAACGGCATCCCCAAAGAAAATTTCCAGCGGGCGTACGGGGAATGGGAGCAATGTTATACTAAGTGTGTAGCAGCTCAAGGAGTATACTTTGAAGATTATTAAGTCGATGTAAGTATATCGTCAATAAAATTCTTATAAAAAATCAGTCGACCCTGTACGTCACACCAACACGTCTTTTTATGTGTGAAATAAAGCAGGGGTGAATTCCACCTGAGCTATTTCGTGGCAACTGTCTGAGTCTCGAGAGTTAATTCCTAGGTGTAGGATTGACTTTCCTCGCAAGCGATTCGGTGTACCTGTGCTCTGTCATTATTGCTGTCTTCAGGAAGTTTTCCAAAAACCCCGATAAGGTACTCGAAATAGGAGTAGCCTGTCGATGTAGTAGTCCCTGGCGATGTATTCATTTTCACGCATTCTTTCAGGGTATTAGTGCTTTGGTAGTGTGTTAATCACATATAATTGGCGTTCCCTGTTACGGGTTTTACATAAAAACGAGGGAAGTTACCCCTTCTGTGCTTAGAGTGTGGATATCTCCAGGCTACCCATAAACATCCCTAACTTTCTCGTAAATAACCTCAGAACGTATGTGTGTCATTTTCATTTCTTATCAGTGCTCTCTACTCCAACGTTTGGTTTTAAATTGCACCAAAGTAATTGGAGAGTATTTCGCTTTTTATTTTCCTAATTGTCATAGTTGCAAAACGGCGAATTGGAAGAATTAAAAAAGTCGATAAAATTTGAACCAAAGAAATTGACTCAGACCAAAGAGAAGAGGCTTAACGAAGGTGTATGGCTTGTGGGGAAATACATATGAGGCCCTCAGGCTACTCAACAATACCAATAAAAAGCTTCGGGGTCGTACCCCCAAATATCCGCAGGGAAGACGAGGTCATAACTCAGTGTTTACCCTTTTTATTTTCGGATCGAGCAATTTACCTCCAAATATTTCCCACGTGAAATTCCATATGCCCCCGCCGGAAGAGAAATCCTTATCTCTTTACGAGGAGTATTTTTACGGTTGGCGACACAATCGCAATAACACAATCTCCGAGCCGAAAATCTATATTTTTTCTCCCTCCTCCATGAGCTGCTAAATGAATTCCCGAGAGTTTTTGCGCGGAAGGAAATACTCGTACGGCTTTGCTTCTTCCCACCGATAGTTGAGTAACTCTAGGTCGAAGTGGAAAGGTAGAAGTCTATTTGAAAAGTTTCCACGAGGCGACGAATGGGGTTGATTTGGCGTAGAGCGGGGAGAAGGGGGGTTGAGAATAACGAGGGTATAGGGATTAGAGCTGTATAAAGGGACGGACAATTGGAGAGTTCTGTAGTGAGAGTGAAGCTACATTTTACAATCGAGCCTGTATGTACAATAATAGTATGACATAATCGTAGGTAATCCAGCAAGAAGATTAGCTTCAATTAACTTTTCCTACTATCTTCTAACAAGTACATTATATTAATTTATTCATATATTCTGATCATATCTTTATTGCTAATAGATGAAAATAAAAATAAATGAAGTGTAACTAGGCGTGGTGAGGGGGTAGAAATGGCTGTTCGTAGAAATCCAAAGAATGCAGGCAGAGAATTTTGACTGGCGATGTTGAAAACTGAGATAGAGGGAAAATGTTAGACAAGTGAGGTGGGGGAGGAAAAGGATGGCTATGTTAAACGAAATGAAAGGAAGTGGAATGTTTACGGGATTGAACAATTAATTGCAATCTAGGATATCAGGTTGTGTCTTGTCAGGCGAAGCTAGGAAATTTAGGCGGGTTCATACTGTGCTTATCCAAAACCTACCTTAGGCTACCAGAATTGAAGGAAAACTACCAAATAATCATTTATTTGCTGTATTTTAAAATAGATTTCTCTTCCCGATGAGGAGGCAAAAATTGAGATTACCATAATGAGGCAGAACGTCGTATGAATGAAGTAGAGTACTTTAGGAGTGTTTAGTGGTCAAAACAAGAGAGAAGGGCAAGTGGGACATGAAATAATGTGCATTGGAAACACAAGTAGGTGACAATGTGAAAGAAATGTCCTACTCTGGCTTGTTTACTTTGAGAGAATGAGCGAGGGTCGCGTCAGGAAAAGGGAATGGAAGAGTAGAAGATGTGATTGGAGAGAGGTAGGGGTGGACCGGGGTCAAGGGTGAATGCGGTGGAAGATACTGGAGCAGGGTGTATAGTCCGTAGAGGAATGAGCCTTGGGGTCTTTCTCTCAACACAGGTTAGGGCATGGGTACGTTTGCATCTCAAATTAGATAAAAATTTTGAAATAATAAATATTGAAAACATTATTTGTTAATTTTATTAATTAAATATTCTATTTATATTGTGAAACGTATTTACAAAGAAGTGACATGTGAAGTCTTGTTTCGAAACATCCTTGTAAAAATACATAACTGATAAGAGATGCAGTGATTAAAAACTCATACCATATTATTACTAGTACAAGTAGTAGTCTACTAGATAAGGGTATGTTTTAGATGAACACTGACACTACACACTTTTATACTCCTAAGTATTAACTAACACGACATAAACTGTCCTTAGACCCCATAATTCATTTTAAACTTAATAATTATTTCGCTTTCTATAGAACCTATTACTCTCTATTCCATCCAAAATGTATTCTTTTCCCCCTCATTTCCCAAGCATACTCCTCCTCTATTACGTCTTTAGAAACTTATTGGCTCATACAATCTCTTGCATCCTTTTGCCCCGCCTTCTTCACATTCCTCCAAACAGCCATATCTCTTCCCTTATCATGCCCAGTAGTTCTGTTTGTTTACCTTTCCGTCTATATTATTTTCTCATTCCTCCTCTACAAATCTCATAAGCCTACAGTGTACTATCTATAGTCAATCCCTTTGCCTCAACAACATTTGTGGTATGTATCACAAAAGTTCGTCTCCAAAAGTATTTACTGAAATCGACGCCCATGCTCTCAGGATAAGGAGAATTTTGAATACCAGTAAATGGGACTCTGTAAGAACCAATTATGAATGTGTCAGGGGCGAAGGAAGCATGCAGGATCAATGGGGTAAGAAAGAAATAAGTGAAATGGAGTAATGTTTGTTAAAAAAATTAGAATCATACTATTTTGAAGAGCCTACATCCAAAGAGAACCACGTGAAAGTTAAGCGACACAGTTCGCATGTATATTTCTTGTCACTGAAGCCCTCTATCATCTGCTTTTCGTAATCCATCCTTGGTCTTTCTCTGTTATTCCAACTCTCTATTGAACTTGACAGAAACCCGAAAAGGTCCCGGAAAACATTTTGCAAAATATTACAGACACCCAAGAAAGTCTGACGTATTGATAACGTAATGTAACTCAATTAAATTAAGAGCCGCGAGAATCGGTCATGTTTCATTTCGGAGAGTGTGTTACTTGAAATTGGACCCGTTTATAACATGGATCACTTGGGTTGACACTTTGCGCACGTCTGCAGACGGCATGAAAGTGTTACGGCGACGGTGTGTAGCATCCCGAATGGTTTTTAAGTGCGTGTTTATCGACTCTGAACCACACCCAAAAATGTGAAAGATGAGACTAGTAACCACTGCCAAGTGATATCCACTCCAAAATAAAATGTGGTTTTTATATATTAATAAGCTGTTCTCTTTAATTTGGTCCTAGATACTCTCAAAATGCGTTGTATCATAAGACAGAATTGAATTTCTACGTTTATATCACCTAAAAATCAATAATACTTAGACACTTTCTAAATTATCGAAGACCCATGGTGACTTTCAAGAAGTCTTGTTTTATATAAATGATCAAGAAATGTAAGAAATGATAGGACATTTCCATTCACGGAAATTTTGAAATGCATTCAATTGAGGTTGATAAAATAATTAATATCAGTGACTGGTCGAGAATCTCCAAGTTGCGCCTGTATTCATGGCAGAATTTAGTAAACATCAAAACAAAATGTCCAATTATATAAGTATATAAAACACCAAGACACCTCACATTTTCAACAAAAGATTTAAAAAAAGTTGATCACCTGAAGTCGTAGCAGAGAAGAAATTCTCCAAGTAAGACATGCTGAAACTAGTGCAAGACTTTTGGTTTTTAAGCTGAAAGATCACTAGCCAGATGAATATGGTAAGCAGTATACGAGGTATGAAAAATAAGGTTTTGCATCAGAATAAACAAATAACTATTGACAACAGATAGTGCTACTAAAATAAGCATAAAACTACACATGTAGTCTGCCTTTCCAAGAATGTGAGACTTGGGACGACAGACAGGGAGACAGAGGAGAGAAGAGGGAGGGCGATTGAAATGTGGTGCAACAGAAGAGTGTCTAAAATAAAAGGAATACACCAAGTACAAAATGAAACAATACTTCTAAGAGAGGGTTAAGAGAGAAGAAGCCCTATAGAGAAAAAGCTATAATTTAAAATAATATTTTCGCTATCCCTAGACCCGTAGTACGTGGAAAATGATCGTGCGATAAGGACTTCTAATGTGATATTTTTTTACCTCGTGATCAGTTGTGTTCGTTGATATCGACACGCGTCGTGTGGATAAATATGTCAATACAAATCCATTCTATTTGCTTAAGAAATATGGCTATATTAAGAGCTTGTTATTGCGGAAGTTCAAGTACTTGGATATGAATACAGTACTTGTTAATATATTACAGAGTAAACATATGTTTGTCGGTATCTTTAAAATTATTATTTTTAGTACGCGCACACAGTTATCTTATCAATTTCACGCGATTGATTGCCTTCTCACTATACAGGTAACACTCCTGCAACTTTCCCTACCAGAAGTAAAAGTGATGAATATTAAATCTACTATGCCATATTAAAACCATACATAACTAATTTGATGGAAAATGGAGTTTTATATGTGAGTACCATAGTCATTTTTTTTCATGTTTAGGCAGAATTAAACACCTATTACGCGATCCAAAATGTTGAAGCGATTTCTTTGAGAGAGTTGGTAAATTTCTGGAATCAGCCAAAAAAAGCTTCGTTTTTTTTGCAGTCATGTTTTTCATATAAATAGGCAAAAGATTACTATTTCAGTTCACACAAAAGCTCATATCTCTGCTGTCATATACTTTATCCGTCAAGGAGCGTCAGCTAATAGAATTTAGTTTTGCAGAATGGGCGTGACAGCAGCCTGGCCCAACTTTAATTGCTTCATATCTCAATTAAAAATAAAAAATCAATTCTGAAACTTCCGCGGAAGCAATTTCTCACATTTATGGTATGAAAGAACGTTAATATTCCAAGGCCTGTTATAAAAATCCTTCCCAGATTCATCGTTGTCTGACAAGAGCAAATGAATTCTGGCAAATTAGTTACTGAAAAGAAAAAACCATTGATTTCGCAATGAATGTCGGGTAGGGCAAACTTATTTTTTTTCGAGTATTGAAGAAATTCGTTAAGGCGAATGTTATGTTAGCAATTTGTTGATAAGAGAAGGGACCATGGATTTATTGAAAAGTTATTTAATTCTCCATGCCCTTGATCCTTGAAAAGGTATAGTGTATATGTAAACATTCTTGGGGAAAGCAGCGAATACAACAAATTGCTTTTCAAATGTACACGTATTCATAAAAAGTTTGAATAGTGAGTCTGAATTAAAAAAAAAGTTTTCCAGCTATGGTGCCCCACATTTAAATAAATTACATAATCTTTCCCTCGTGACAAACATCTCCTTCTTCCTCAACCGCTCCATTAGCAAATGACTAAGACTTTAGGACACCAATTCCAGTGTTTAACGAAAAAGATTCACTGCCTGAGTTTCGGACAAAAGACTCACTGTTTTTTAGTACGTGAACGAAGGAGAACGTTTCATTCAAAAAGATTTTCGTAGTGAGAGAATATTTTCATCGATTGAAATTTTAAGCTGACGAAAAAGTCTTCGTTTCAGGATGAAGGGAGTGTCAACACCAATACTCATTCGCGAGCTAATCAGTTCACCTCCCATCACATGCCAAGTAAAAGAAATCACACATTATTACTTCTTTTTCATATTGTTAATGTGACGGTCTACGGGAAAAACGACGTATCGGTGTTTTTCAATTTGCAGATCCGCACGAGTTCACTTAGAAATTAAGTGTAGAAAAATTGTGAAATCGTGAAGAAAGAAATATAGAGGGATTGTGGTAAAACACAACGTGTTCATCATCTCAAATTTAGAAATATTAATTTATTCGTAAAGCAGCACAAGAATCATCTGAATCCGGAAAAAATATTAAATATGATTTTATGTTAAATGCTTATTAAAAACAAAATAAGTAACAAGTACATAATATTGATTCATTTGAAATGTATTTGGGCATTGTGGTGAATACGCTACATTTTTCTACTGCATTCGACTTTATGAACAATATATATTTTATATTTAGCAATCTCGTGTAAATACTCTGTCGAACGAATAATTTTGCATTGAGAGAAACAATGACGAGGAGCTCCATAGAGGAAAAGAGATCAATGACAATTTTGCGCTTATTTTAACAACTTAAAAATGTTTTTCAAAATGTTGGTAGACATGTTCAAATACTTCTCTCTCTCTCTCTCATTGGGTTCTTGAATATTAACTATTCTTATGATAACCAGTTTAGAAGAAAGATCTTATTTTTATGATATTTTATTAACGTACACTTCATAAATATGAAATATAAATGGTAACATAATTCACTGATTGTTAAAACTAAAAAAACCCATTTATTTGATTAAAGTCTCCACTTTTCTTTGTTTTCGTGCACTGTGAAGATCGAAGGAAAAACCGACGTGTGTACATATTCACCGTATTCCCAGATACCCCATGGGATTCCACGATTCTGGAGACTACCTATTACCAAGACGGGCTAAGGAAAAATGGAGCGCTGCGAGTACTTCGGGTCTGTAACAGTGGAGGATGCCTGAACGGCATCAAGAGATGTTTATCTTCATGTTCCTTGAAATCTTGTAAGTTTCAGTAACCCAACAATTCCGAAATGATATATTTTTTCTTGAGGATCCTCTAGAAACATCAAGTTTTTAGGCAGCTTTAATCTCTATTTCTTCTACTTCCTGAGATAATATGCTCTCGTACAAAAGGAATTGGATTGGGGAAGGTGGAGGGAACAAACGAAAGAGGTATTCAGTGCTTTGTTCAAACAGTCTAAAGATAACAGCTATGAGAAAATTTCAAATACGCCTTCATCATGAGATCTGAGCCATGCTTTGCAGTTATAAAAAAATATTATCTTATGCTCCAGTAACAGAAATTGACTCATTAAGTTGCATTACACATTTTCTGGAACGGAGGTCATTTTTAGCCCCTAAACAACCAACTTCTGAATAAACCGAGGAAAAAATGCCAGATATGACAGTTATTTAATAAAATTAACCTGATGTTGTGAATCATTAATCAGTGGAACATTTTATTAAAAAGCCACAGGCACTACGAACATGTTAATGATCAATAATTTCCATCTCCTTTGAAATTGAATATTTTTTTTATATAAGGCAATATTTTAGCACCTAGATCTTTTATAAAAATCTTGGTGAAAACAAAACAATTTAATGGTTGCGGAGAGGTATTTTTCGATCGCAATTATTTATGTCACCTCATTCCTTGTGTAGATTCCTTATTTCATAGAAGTTTTGTTTGACAGAGTTGTTTACGGCAGAAAGTAAAACATGTACGGAAAATGGTACCGATCCATGAAGGCTGATCCGTGGGCAGAAATCGATTGCGAAAATATACGCAAAATTCCTCAAAATTTTCAAATAGAGATGTTGAATTTCTACTCTCGATCGAGATCTCGACTCCTTTCACCGTCAAAGCAATGAACACAAATTTTGGCTTTCGTAAGGGAGGGTAAAATTCACCCAATACAATTTCATTTAGCAGTGTTACACTCGTGAATTCAGAGTGAGGGATTGGGGGTAACATCTTTCTCTGTGTCAAAATTAGGTTTTCCATAAAGTTCTAATGATCATAAATATTGTACTGTTTGGGTTTTATAAGGGGTTGACCGAAGGCGCGACCTCTGCATGCACATAAAAAAACTCCTTTCATTTGTAATTGTGAAAGTGATAAAATAGAATTGGCATCATAGGGACAAACGTGACCGGTGGTGTCGCAATCATATAGCTCTAAACAATTTGATTCCGTAAGCGAAAAATGGCAAAAGTGGTGCGATGGAAAAAAGGCCACCAGGTCAGACAATTGAACCAAGGCTGTTGGAGTTAGAATTCTGAAAACCAGACAATGGAAGGATCCGATTTTTCAATAAACCGTCTGAAAATAAAATGAGTGCGCATTCCGAGTTGTCTTTCAAAGATAACTCCCGATGACGGTTGGCAACTCCGGGAGACTCGGCGTGGGTGAGCAAGTGGGTTGGATGGGTGGGACAAGGGAGGCATTGGTGAGGAAGGACACTTCTACGCTCCGAGTGGAGGCGGATTCGGAGAAAGGAGGGAGTATCCATAACGAAGTCGAGTCGGCGAGGAGGACCGCGTGCCGTAATGGAAGCGCGAGGGAGGTTTTTTGCGAGAACTGAGTGATACGGAGAGAGTGACTGATAAATGACCTTATTCTGAGACTAATTCTACCGTACTTAAATTTACAGCGTAATACTAAATCTTAGGTGACAGCATAGATCGTAGCATTTTATAAATATTTTTACTACTGTAATATAAGTGGATGTAAATGAAGTTTTCAATTTAAAAAAGTATAGCGCCGTGCTTACCCTTAATTGAATGAAATGTTTCCCCATCTTCAACACCCTTGTGCGTACTGGTACTCTTCGCCTAAATGGTACAGCTAATCGTAATGAAAGTCAGGTAGCACAATCATATAATTATTAAATCCGAAAAAATATTTATTTTCATTATTTGTAAAAAAAACGTAGCTAGCAAGATTCAATTGCGATGCAAAAAATATTTTCATTATAACGTGCAAATAACCTTTTGAAGGTATAGCAGTGATTTCATTACTTATCACATCCAAAACCAATGGTACCTACATGTGACAATTGCTAATAAAAAATATCTACATTTTATAAACAGTAAAAAAGAGAATGATTACTCGAGGAAAAAAGAAATTTGCAATGATCAAAAGAAGATTTAGCAGAACAAAGTAAAATAATGTCGCATATTCAATAAACTAACTAGGTTTAAAAAAACGAGATGAGTGACACATATACTATTTTTACCGCTAATGTTTTGTGATACAATTCTGATTTTTCAAGTATTTGTTAAAAATTTTAAACATGTATTTGGTTAGTTATAAAACAGTAATTTAGTTTTGAAGGATACCATGTCCAGGATTTCCCATATAGAAACCGACAGTGTCTTCCGAAGCGCGGTAGAAGAGGGAAGAGTTAGAGAGAGAAGACGTTGAACTGACAGAGAAATGCGGGCGAAAGAGCAAAGCGCATGAAATGTGAGGACCACGGTTTCGGTGAGAAGACGTAAGCACTCACTCGAGTGCCCGACCCAAAACCTAACCGTCATGCTCTTCGTGGACGTGGAGAGGATCGGGGCGACGGCTGTGACTGACATGCGCCCCCCTAAGCCCATGTTTCCCTAATGAATGCCAGCATCAGCCCCAGACCGAATTTCATTCCTTCGACCTACGAGAAACCATCTACTTTCAGGCATTTCGGTACCTCATTCGACAATCCTATTTCGTTAGGGTTCGTCAGTCGACCATAACCTCCCACTGGTCTTCTCACCGAAGCGCCGCGAATTTCAGCGTTGCAACGTTGATCGCAGTCTTTGCCAGTAATTTTCAATGAAGGTAAAACAGCTCTCGAGTTGGGCATTTGGTAAAAATTTACGGTTCAAATTTTTCCTCCGCGATGCATCCTTAGGAGCAAATAAGTTGGTTCTGTTTGTAATGACGTCTTATTTCAATGTACATTGAACTTAGTAGCTCGAGGAGCCAATGGAATTGTCAAATATCCACCTTGATTTCCAAAAAAAAACCTTAGCCTGACATGCCAATAAGACTAAATTTGGACTTAAGAAACAATTCAAGACCTTTTAAGTCTATCTTTCGCTAAAAGCTAGAAGTTTGAAAGAAGTGTTGGATAGCTTCTGATGAATGCTGGAAGGGAATCTCTTTATTTTGGAAGAAGAATTGGAAATGGATGGGGGAAATTATTCGTAGGATAGACTAGGCGAAGTGAGCATTCTGTTAGAAGAAGTCGAATAACACCTAGCACCTCGAGCCGGAATTTAAGGGATTCCTTCATTTAAATGTAGGCATATATCGCTGGAGAAGTTTCTCTGTGTTTCAATCAATTCAGGACAAGTCAGGACAAACAATTCAATCAAGAGGACAGAATGACCGATATTGAGTGACCCACTAGAGTTTGGCTCATCTCGGATAATAGGGGAGGCGATATTTACCCGGGAGTGAGATATAGGGAACAGAATTACGGAGGGGAAGTGGTACAGAATTGGGGAGATAGGCTTCCTCGCTTCCACCAGAATAGGCGAGCTTGTTTACATCGGCCTACGAAATGGGCTCCAGTCGACGGACTGGAGTGTAAACTTGGACTCGTCCTAAACAAAATCACTCGCTGCGCATGACATCAAATGCACCCGTTCCTCTCAAACTTACCCCCACTCCCGTGTTTCTCCTCTCGAGTGAAGTCATCGCCCAGGTTTACACAAAAGGACTATAGTAGGCGTGGACAAGATTGGCTGCAGGAAAGAGAAGATTTGCAAGCGTTGGGAATGTGACTGGAGAGTGGTGACAAAATGATTGAATTTAATACCTAACTAATGAAGAGGTTTTTCGAAGAATGGGATTGGAAGTATGCATTGCAATAAAAACTTTCGTAGGGAAGGCATAAGATCAATGGATACCAATTAATTCAACTGTTCTACTGTAACAAAAGTTTTTAGTGTAGAAAATACCAAGTTTCATTTATTCAGTGATCATAAATATTCACAAAGTAGATCTTTAAGCCATCAATTTCAAGATGGCAGTTGTCTGATGAACGAAGTCGTTGAGAATTTGCCGAGGAAACATCATCAGATTAAGCACGCGGTACTATCAATAGCACACTTTGCGTAGTTTCCGGCGTGATCTAATGAAGACGGAGCACATCGGTCACCAAAAGAATTGAAATTTTCCACTCTATTTAAAAGGATTAACTAACGACCTGGTTTTGATTCACTGCATCCCCTTCAGGCCCTGAAGATGATCTAGTACTTGGTTGTACATAAATCATTTCTAACTAGATTGGAAAATTGAAAAGTGAGGTCATCCACAAAACATGCTTTAATGTGTAGAAACATGAAGATGAAACGGCTAGCTAGAAGGACATGAAAAGATAAGCTGACTAATGGGAGTGACAGATTGCTGACAACAAATTCCTAGGATTGATGACCAAAGATTTCTATGACGCTATCATGTGATCAGCATTACTCAGTAACCTCTTAGGTTTAATAAGTTTAATAATAACGGAGATGGGGTCGACTATGGTGTCGAGCGCAACTTTGAGCGGGGTTTTGTTATCTTCAGATTTATTGGAAACATAAACTACGGTTACGACGTCGTAAATATAAAACAAGAATGTTTCCGAGATACACTACCTGATGCCGTTAACCCATTTTTAGATGCTAAACGGGATCCCTATTTCCTAACTTGTGCTATTAGATCCGTCACTAACGGCTATGCCGAAGCCTTCCTTGGACCCTTTCGTTTAAATGCCGTTCTAAACGCGTTGATTCACTGGAGATGGCGTTCCCTACTACTAATAAAAACTCCACTATTTCCACCTTCTCGCGGTAATAGTCCGGCAGATCTGCTTTATTGTAGTTACTGAAATACATGGCGAGGTTCCTTTTATTCATCTCCAGATTCTTTACGGTACGAACGTTTGGAAATTAAAGTTATTTTATTGTATGAGGGTCATCCGGAAAGTAGTACCCGTTCGTGAAATAAAGACACAAAAGTAAATATTAACAAACATAAAAAATTTTATTTGAAAGAGGATACTTTAAACTACTTCTCAACATAATCTCCAAGCAAATTAAGGCATTTGTCATAACGTGTGACAAGTTTCTGTATTCCTGCTGCATAGTCCTTCGCCGCCAGCTCATTGAGATACAGGGTCACTCCTTCTTTAAGTTCTTCATCGCTGTCAAATCTTTTTCCTGCCAAAAAGTCTTTAAGCTTTGTAAAGAGATGAAAATCTGAAGGGGCCAAGTCCGGGCTATACCGTGGATGGTCGAAAGTTTCCCATTTGAATTGCTGCAAAAGTTTTTGTGTTATCCCAGCTGCATGAGGCCTGGCATTGTCATGAACGAGAATGACACCAGTAGACAATAGACCTCGCCGCCGATTTTGTATTGCCCGCCGTAATTTCTTTAATGTTTCACAATACGCATTGGCATTAATAGTGTCTCCACGGGCCATAAAATCAATAAGCAATACACCTCGTCGATCCCAGAAAATGGTTGCCATGAGTTTCCTGGTGGACAGAACTGTCTTGAATTTTTTTGGTTTGTTTGGTGAATGAGCATGATGCCACTCCATTGACTGTCGTTTACTCTCAGGTGATGCATAACAAACCCATGTTTCGTCACCAGTAATTATGCGAGTCAAGAAAGAGCCATACGCTTGGTTTTGTGCTCATCTGTAAGCATGCGAGGGACCCATCTTGCACAAATTTTTGCATAATGCAGATGGTGTTTAACAATTTCATGAACAATTGTTCGAGAAACATTGGGAAAATGCTCACAGATGTCATCAATTGTGACGCGCCGATCGTTCCTCACGAATTCGTCAACTGAGCTCACCAGTTGGTCTGTAATGACAGACGGTCTCCCCGAACGCTCATCGTTGTGTGTGTTCCCCCTCCCCATGTTGAAGTTGCGACACCACCGCCGAACAGACGACTCGTCCATTACATTGTCTCCATACACCTCCTTTAATTGGCGATGAATATCACATGGGCGAACGTTTCTTGCATTGAGGAATTTAATCACTGCCCTCACTTCACAACTGGCGGCGTTCTCAAATTTTTTAAACATTGTAAACAATCACAGAAACAACACAGTCAATGCTAGCGTCACGCAACCTAGCTCAGAGAAGGCAGACAAGCCACTGAAGCTATCTGACCTCGTCCAGCGGCTACTCGCGTCGTCAGCACTTCATGCGGCACGAACGGGTACTACTTTCCGGATGACCCTCGTAAGTTGTCAAATAACATCACCTATCTTAGCTACACAGATTATTTATTTAGTCTTCTGCTTTTTTATCTCTTTACAATTATTTCTCTAGTCAATCTATCTTCATGTCCTTTTTGAACTTGCTTCCTATTTTCGTTCTATTATTCCAGTTTCCTTATTCTTCTTCTCCTGCTCTGAGTTGCGAACTCAGTCTGAGTCTCAACAGAAAAAGGTTAGGGTTAAGTCACTCTGGGACCTTACGAGATACCTACTTTTGGAATCCCGCATTCAAGGAACGCCCTCCAAGATGTTTAGCGGCGGCCACCAGAAATTGGGAAGCGCTATGGTTTTCATCCATGCGTTTAAAACTCGAGGGGAAATAGCGCGACTTTCCATTACATCGGGGAAATTGCGACCTGTAGGGACGCTAATTGGGAAATCAATATGTTCATGGTCAGCCGTGTGGTTTTGATCGTGGATGATCCTCGTTCCGCGCACGGGTAAAACCAGGTCATCGACCAGCAGGCCAGGTGAGGTGCCAAGTGAATCCCTTTACCGTGGTGGCAAGGGATATCGATCATTCTAATATCCCTACGCAAACTTTGTAAACTGTATGGTTTACAAAGGTTTTCGTACAGTTTTCCTCAGCGAATAGAATAAGTAAACACTTTTTATCCTTTTTATCACTCTTAACTCACATGAAATAAACGAAAATTAATAAAATGTTTTGCAAAAATATGTTAAAAAACTGGACAGAAAATCTCAAATACGATCAGTGAAAAGAATTTTTTCAACTAGGTACTACTATTTACAGTGCGCCTCTTTAAAAATTTAAACAGAAACTATTGTGACGTTTTGCGCGATATAATTGAAAAGACACATAGAGCAAACAGATGGAATATTATTGTGTTGGAGCTGAATAGAGTAATTATTGTTTGTTTTTTTTTCAATCACGTAGAACTAGAAATTAGAACTTAGCTATTATAATAGAATATGTTATCAGGCTTCGACAGTCTAAGAAAAATAAATAATTCGCAAGAGATATCATCAAATAATCATCATCACCAACGACTCTAAGAGAAATTAGCTAGCACATTTTATAAAAGGCAATTTTTATTCTGTGCATTTAAATGAAATCCAACGTGAACAGATGACTCTCTCTGGAGTCGATGACGTTATGTAAGAGGAGAAAACCCTTGACTAGACAATTCTCAATTTTAATTTTGAACTTTAACTAATTTTTACTCGATCTACAAGGCTGTAAATTATTATAGTTTGACGCCATAATCACCATGGGAAACTATATTTAATTATTAAGATAGACAGCTACATTGATTTGTTAGCTCTGTGTTAGATAGTTTATTAATTTTTAAAATGCCCATCATATCGCAATTGAATTTCGCTCTAGTTTGTAATTGATGCATCATAAACTCAGATCATTGAGCTTTGAGAAGAGGAATTCCAGATGACCCAGGTGAGTTTACTAAAATATAAAAAGAATGTTAGAGATGTGTATATATATATGTTATACATAACAATTCATAATTATATATATATATATATATATATATATATATATATATATATATATATATATACACCCGCACACACGTATATGTGTGTGTGGGTGTAGGTGTGTATGTATATGCATATATAAACATTTGTGTGGCACAATAAAACACAAAAATATAAATAGAGATCACGTAAAAGACCACATTTCAGAGAATTCAATCTTTCAGCCTTCTTCAGGTCAGAATGCAAGGCTTCGGGCAGATGGATTGCGAGGCCTGGGGCGGTGGAGGCGCAGGGTATGCTTCTCACCTCTATTGGTGCCTGAATTGGGTATGGTTTCCAGGATGTTTAGGGAAAAACACTGGTCGAAGGAAATGTTATGAGAATTAGCGTGTGAAGGGATAGAATGAGGATAGAGTGAGGCAGAGTTACAGGAGAAATGGTGATTGTTCATACGGATGGACAAGTGGGTAATGCATTGACTTATGTAAAATAATGAGCATTGATTGCATATTTAAAGATCGATAACGTTTTTGTAGACGCAATTAGGGTGATAATGAGTTGTAAAGGCAATGAGGGGAAGTGGGAGGAAAGGAACAGATCTGATAAGCGGACATGTATTACAGTGGAAGCGGTTGCAAGTAAGGGAAGATGAGGAGAAGCAGAGTCTGACCTGAAGAAGACCTCAGAGAAGACCGATATAGCTCAAACACTCTACAATGTGAGTGTCCTTTTTCGTGTCATCTATTTTATTTAGTGTTTTGTTGCGCCGTCCAAATATTATATATAAAAATATAATACCTATACACATACACGTATGTAATATAAATATATGTACATCTATAACACTTAAAATAGAGAATTTTAGGAAAGTGGAGGGGGAGGTAAAGAATAGATATTTTGGACAAATTCAGAGAGGTAGAAATATGGAGAACTAAAGGAAGAGTAATTGCAACATGTATTTTGTAGTTAAACAATACTTTTATCATGCTATTCAAGGATTAGAAGTAGAGCAGAGTTTTGTGCCTATGTTCATCAGAAACATACCCTAAATCTGTTGATTACCAACTATAATAAATGTAATGCAAACATATCACACACCTCTCCTAATTAAACGATAGGGAGAAGTGCGAGGTTTGACTATCCAGTAGACGTTGAAAAGGCCTTTAAATTATTTCATAAAATGAAATCAAAACTTCTACGAAACTATTCGCACGCACAGAAAGGCTTCATGTTTCTAACCGGCCCCGAAGGAAACTCACTCGGTGCTTCTTTCCGTTCCTTTTGACGCCGATTGGGATTGAAGGAGGCCAACTGTCGTCTCCGTTCTCGACTCCTTTCCCCCTCGCCGTGTCCGACGGGAGAGCCCCTCTGGCACAATGGGGACAAATCTGGGAGGGGGTGAGGGGTAAGGGAAGGACAACTTACGGCGGCGGCTGGAGGGAATAGCCCCGCTTCCAAAGAGGGGAAGGAGGGAGCTCCTTTGTCAAAGTCCCGCTTTCATTTCCACCACCCACTCACATTGCCCCGATCCCCTCCGACTCCCCTTGACGTAAGACCCGAATGAAATCCCGTCATCGATGTCGAAAAATCGACGGGAAGAGTGGAGATAAAAAAAGAGTGCGGATTTGCGAGGAAAACAGATATTCTTTCGAGTAGAAAAGAGGGTAGACGATTGGATTTATTTGGTGGGACTCATTTCGAGACTTTCCTCTCCACTAACCCTCCCCCCTTTGTCCATAAAGTATGCAAAATAAACCACAACAGCGATCAACTCGAAGATTAGATTGAGAGGTGAAGGTGGAGCTCACCCAATATTAAGCCCAATGGAGTGTGAAATGCGCAAATCATTGCAGTGAACGGGGCAGTCCCTTTCACTGTGCCCTCTGTAATTTCACGAGAATACCTGAGTACCCGAAATATCACACGGCTTGGATGATTCTGTGGGTGCCTATAGACACCACCTGACAACATACCCAAGCCATTCGGTCAATAGCCCAGCGTAATTTCCACTCGGACTACAACGTCCCAATGAGTTCCATATGATACTAAATTATATACCAAATGTAAACTTAAGTATGATGGTGCGTAGACACATATAAGTGGAGGAGAAACGTGGGCCAAGTCTTATGATTTTGCTCTAAGGTTCCTTTCAATACCCTTAGTCGCACTTGAGTGGCTCTCAAATCTTTCAATCCAAATTCTACAGTTACACGTGAAGAGATACATCCATATTCGATTTTTTTAGGTTTAACTTTGTGGAAATCCATTATAATTGAGGTAAAAAAAATCAAAATATCTTTCCACAAAATTTTTAATTGGTGCGACTAGTTTCAACGCATTGGTGTCATCCTCAGTTGAAACATTTTGGTGAAGAGATACGTTGTTCTATTTTAACTTCAGCGATACAGGAAATTCAGTTACAAATCCTTTCAGCTTTTATTAAAGAATCGGTATAATCTTTTGAATCTTCCACTTGAGGTTAGCGATCGATCCTTTTCTACCCTGATTACACGCCTGAGTATTAAAGAGTTTCAATAGTTTACACCGAAGGAGGCCTTGGAGAGATATTAATATTAGTTGTATTTTTTAAAAGCGTGAGGGTATGACTCGGTATTTTTAATAGAAGAAAATTCTCTTCAGGAAAACACGCACGTGAAGTTTGAGGCCAAACTTGCGAAGCAAACAAAAGTTGATACATAATGAACAAAAATAAGTTGATAGATATAACTCAAGACTCAGACAGTTTAGCTCAGATGATGAGATAAGAAGCTACGGCGTGTAGCGGAATGCAAAGTATAGTTAAAAGTAACTGCGTATGTGATAAACAGAAAAAAATCAAAGAAAATTCAAATGTTAGACTTCGGGGTAGTGCTTACGATGCGGCCTAAAACCGCTCGCGTTCCCTTGAGCTTCCGGGTCCACGTCGTAGCTTAGTATAAGTTGAGGGGCGGATTTGGATCGACTCCACCGTTCGATCAGTAGCGATCCTTTCTCTCTCTCTCTCCTCAAGATCAATGCGACCGATCTCACCCGCCTGCCGCCTTAGGTCGCAGCGATCGGAATTAATTTTACCAACCTTCCATTTCTTTCTCCCTCGCACCAAACTCATTCCGGCCTCCCCATCAGTTCCAACGAGAAAGGGGAGTGAGGGGGGTGGGAGGGAGGATTTGCGACAAGCAAATGGCTGTCAAAGGCGGAGAGAAACACGTGGCAGCACTCTCACGCGATAAAGGCTCTCGGTGGAATGGCTCGAGGGTTGTTCACGGCAGAAGGTCATTCGCGCCTCGGGGCAAGGGCTCCTTCCTCGGCAGTGGCCCGTAAATGGACTGCGTGCCAGGAGATGGTTTTGGTTAAAATGCACTTCAGCAGTACGCCCTGTTCATTTCGTGGATACACCGTTAAATGAATTGCAGTTTTAGAACGACAATTTTGAACCGTAGTTTCAGTTTATGCAGTTTTAACACGGAAGAATAGTCTAGTCGGTAGCAGACTACGTGCAGTTATCATGAGATGGGTTAAACTATTTTAGAGAACACGTAAACACTGATTTTTATCCTTACTGTACTTCTCAACAGCACCGTTCTCGTATTACGTTACACTACTCTTCCATTTTTCCTTACCAACCGGGGTATTTAGAACACAAGATCGGGTCATTCTCGATTCTGACATTTTTACCTAGGTGCAATTTCCTTAATGGAGCCCTATTCATCTATCTACTTCACTTTGAGTAATTGTAAAACTTCCATTCATGCACAAAACCTAAGCACAAGGAATGAAGTCACTGTGGTGTGCGAAAATTATAGGCTAACACTGAATGAGAAAAGTCCACAATACATGACAGCTAAGGCTTTTATTAATTTGCTGTTTAAAAGTTGAGAGTAGTTTGAAAAGAGTGCTGAAAAAACATCCAAAATCTAAAATTAATGCTTGTGAAAAAAATGCTTTTGTAATACAAGTATGAACGACTTCTTTGAGGGTAATATTAAGGAAGAATAATAGTAAAGGATGGTAAGGTAAGTTTAATGTGGAATCACAGTACATTTTGAATGTATCAGAACAGAACAGCATTTAGTATTTTACATCACACTAAAAAGCCCAACTCACAAGCAGTCTCTTGTTAATATGCAACATTTTCTGTAAATATGAACTTGCTAATAAAAGTGATTTCGTATCCAAAGTAATCATCCGAAGATAAATTAGATAGACGAAAGTAGACCTCACCGCGTACCCAGCCCTATTCGCCATCAGATATTCAGTGAATTAAGTAAACTAGTCTTTTTCTCTGTACCATCAGTAGCTTTCCAAAGTCTGATACCCTTAAAAGCACACAGCTAGGGTAAAACTAAGGTTGTTCAGAGACGTACATCGAGTTTGACCAGGGACCTTCGGTCAGTAGCTAAACGTTCTAACCACTAGGCTACCACGACCTCTCGGGCTATCCCGAAACGAAAAATTAGTGCAAAGATCCTGCAGAATTTGTTTTTTAACGATCCAAGAAATAAAATATGTCATATATACGCGAAAAGATTTTTTCTGGGGTAAAATACTAGTACGCGCTTCTCCAGCCTGTCGGCCTTCATCCGCCTTGTCTACCTCATCACCATTAAAAAACATATCTATACTACATGAATATATCCTCCAGGCTACCACGGATATTTGTGAAGTATTTCAGCTGTTATTCAATGCCATTAATTGATTACAAACATTCATAATACAATGATTGTATTATGAATGGATGAGGAGCTTATTATGTAGTCGGTAGAGGTTTCAGCCTGTCGCCCGAAGGTCCGGGGTGGTACCTTAGGGCAACTCCATAAAAATGCCCTAACATTTTTTAAATTAATAGAAAAATACTGAAAAATGTTCAGATTGATAGACATTTTCAGATTAATAAACATTGTCAGAGCAATAAAACTTTGTTGGAATCAGGATGATTTCACCGAAAGGAACTGGCCTCCATGCATGTGCGCACTTAACGTAACTCAAGGGTTGAGACGGAGTGAGTTTCACTCTAACCTATCCAAATAGACCTTTGAGTTCAATATTGTAAAGTACAATCAATAGGAAAGTCCGATTGATAAGAAAGTCCAATAAAATTAGGAGAGTATGTGATGCAATTATGATGATTTAATATTAAAGGAACGAATGAAAATTAACATTACCAGAGTAATGAAATATATGGGTGGCCTTCGACGTGATTTTATTGTCGATTTGTAGAAGATATAAAATAGACTGAAGGAAATTAAGATGGGAGCCCGGCGTAAATTATGGCAAGCAGTCAGCGAGGAATGTATGCAACACGATCAGCGGTACCCAACGAGAAGTTTTCGTATATCTTTGCATTTCTCAATACCCTATTGACATGAAAAGCGTGAGCCAAAGAAACCTATCACTAAGACGGATACATAACTTAACGGAGACCTTCAGTGGAGAGTTACGGTTTGTTTTGCTGCAAAGTTGGTATGGGAAACCTGGAGTCTAAAATGAAAGGTGAATATTATTTAAGCACTATTTTAAGTTCTATAATATCTAGCTAGCGTCTGGATTAATTTCAGGCCTCAGGTATAGAAAAGTTTTAGGCCAACCCGAATATAAAAGAACAGTACCACTGAAAAAAAATTAATTGAAATTTTACAGTGCGATTTACTCCGTATTACACCTTTCAATGCCTACACTTCATCATTAGGTACAAACAATGTTTTAAAATCCAGTTTGGGGCATAAATAGTGCAAACTCGTGGTGATTAAATATGAGTGGGATAAGTTAGTGAGAGATGGAGGGGGGGATGGTTTTGATAAGGATGTTGTCAGTCTCCGTGAGGCATTGTTGTCATTGCATTCTGGAGACATGGAAGGTTAGCACCAAGAGAGGAGGATGCTTCACTAATACTGAAGTTCTCCGAAATAAACCGTTGAGGAAAATCATAATTGTTTTCATTTCTTAAAATACTTAATTTATACAAATTAGAACCTGCAACAACTACTTAGAGCAGTGCAAAATTCTCGTTCCTTCTTATAGATCTTATTAATAATCAGTTAGCTCAGAAGAAAAATTGTGTACATTTTAAGTGGAGTAAAAAGACCACAAAAAATAAAGATTCGTCCGGAAAAACTTGGTACCGTTTGACCCGTAGCCATCTTGAGCTCAGAACGGGTCGAGGACCTGCATGGCCAATTTTCTTCCAGCCCCGTGGCGATAGGTTTAATCGATCACCCATCGATATTCACAGCAGCTGCTACTACTGAGCGCACTTCGTATCCTAGCATAATTATATGGAAACGATTTTAGTGGCCTCCTCGCGAAGCGTTAACTTTCTAAATAACGTGGTTTCTACTCAGTACATCGCAAAGGTAAAACTCACCCGAGAAGCGAGTCATCCCCTAACGAGTTCCAAGAAGCAAAATAAAGTGTAGGTTTAAGACTTTTTTTTTGATCACGGAAACGTTGGTAAAAATACTCCGAACGAACCCACCTTTCGGGGAAAAGGCTTTTACAGTCCGGGAAGACCAAAAGGGGACTCCGGCTCGCGGTTGAAAGGGAATGCCAGGTTGAAGTGATGCCGATTAAAATGTCATGGCGGAGTCGGCCATGCACGCAGTGGGAGGGCCGCAGGAATGGAAGGAGGCCCCGGATACTCCTCTTTCCCTCCACTACCAAAAAATCCGAGCCACTATTCGGAGGCTTCCAGCAATGAATTCGAAATGAGTGTGGAATTCGAACTCCAGTTCACTTCCGAGGGGGTCCGAACCGGATGGATCTCTACACAAAAAATGTGTTGGTAAAATCAATCATTCTTAGAAGTCATATCTTGAAAAAAATTAGGATTCCGCATATGTAGGAATACTTTGCAGCGTTCCAGTTCGGGGAATGGACACTATCGAGGAGATCCTGGTTTCACGTACGAAAGGAAATATATTCTCTTTTATTATTGAACTAATTCCTCTCTTATCACCCTATCATTCCAAATCTCTTCCATTTTTGTATCACTCACGCATGTTTTAATACATAGATCATACTTTTGCTTGTCAATTTTAATATTTTTGCCTAGAGTTTCATCGACTACATTCACTAATGAACTTATTGATTTAGCTAGTCCTTCCCTACAAACTATTTATCTATTATAAAAAAATATATTATAATATATATATATACACACACTTATACAGGTTGCATACATGTACTTGGTTAGCATAAAAAGTATCGGTAACATTTTTTTCCTGAAGTATGCGTGAAGTGCTGAACACAGAACGTCAGTTGTGTGTATGATCGCAGATCGTATTGGCATTGATACGATGATAGTGAACACTATTACCATTTAAAATTTGATGATGCGAAATATCCGCGCTGAACTTGCTCCGAAGGTCTTGATAGACGACCAAAAGCAGTCGACTGTCTGTTAGCGAAGAAATCCTGCAACGGCATCGCAGCGGTCCCCCAACCCCACTTACTTGCCAAAAGTCAAACCCTTCCTTATAGGACACCACCATGGGGCCCTGAGTGCCGTCAAATGAGCTTGCACGTGTAACCTTATGGACCTTCCGGATAGACCCACTAGATAGCGTTCGAGCCGTGAAAAAAGGTGCCGAGAAAAGTTTGTCGACGCTCAAGAATTGAACTGTACTTCGAAGAATTTTGAGGCATTGTAGCAGTATCTGAAATAAATCTATTTTACCGAAACATTTCCTGATAGTTTTTATACAAACCATGCATAAATACAGGTCAGTCGTCTTTCATCCGTTCCCTTTGAATGAACAAACAAAGTAGTCGGTCCCGGTGGCGGTGGGGTAACGTCCTCGCCTACCAACTCGGAGGTCGCTGGTCCGATTGCCGCCTAGGTGGGTTTTCCTCCGCCTATGGCTTGAGTAATTGTAATAGTCTATACTGTAATATGCTGGGGTTAGTTGGAAGAGGGTACTCTAAGTCTCAATCTCACCCGAATAAAGTCGTCAAATAAATAAAAGGAAACCAGCGTAAAATGCTCATCATTGGTTGACTGTGTACAACCCAACACACATTACACATTATTTCATGGCTCATTCCTCATCCTCTCCAATTGCTACCACAAACACTTCTCCGGTGCCCCAGATCCACCGCATTTAGTCGTAATTTCTTTTTATTCTGCTTCAAATATGGCATTCCATCGTTCAAGCATAAACGTTAGTTTGACTTTAATTTGCACGCTGACTATTGGTGACATTTTATAGCAGGAATGAACATGTGCCAGTTGGTAGTGTTAGCGTTACAATAAAGAGGATTAAAAATTCTTTGGACTCCGTTTTACCATATACACGTCTGTAATTTTTTTATCGTATTCTATGGGAATTGCGCTTGTAAATGGTGAAGTAATGGTGAAAGGGAAAATGATCAACGTATATTTTTTACTACCCTACTAAGAAGTACGTTTGTGTGTTCCCCAAACCTACTTCATCCTGCAGGAGCAATATCACTTCCGTCTCCTCGTCGCCTTTGGTGCCAGGACCAGTTCATTCTACTTTGGGCGCCTCCCCAATTTTCCCCCATCAGCGGTTATCGACCCTGTCTTATGCGGCGACCCTCTCGGATTGACGCTCTGGTGATCTCCACTTTAACCTCTTATTATAATAAGTGGGCGAAGAATCTGGCAAAGACAAGGGATAAGTCATAGACAAACGGGTTGGCTCTCGAGATCCTAATAATGAGGGGGTCAAGGGGAGAAAAAGTGAGACTTCGATTGTTAAGCAAAAGTAAGGTTTGATTGATGCCCGTCTTAGACAAATTGTGCATATTTAATTTAAATATTTCTGTGTGTAATGTGTACTTTTCCAAATATCTTGGTTAATTTTCTGAGAAAGGGTTGGACATTATGTCCTATTCCCCCCTGCTACACACCTTTTTGGTGGCTCGCAGGGTATTTATGTAGACGTAGATGTAGATTCTTTATATGTATATATGTTTTATGTGATAAAGCAATACAGACTTTTTTATGCACTTTTCTGTGTGTATCTATCATCTTAAAATTTGCGAGTCAAAAATATTTTTTCGAGTTCGAAATATGAGACACTTAAAAGGAAAGATTTAATTTTTTGCCGAGTCTCCCATTGAGTCAAATGGCAATAAGTTTTTCAGTTTATCTGTTAACATTCTAGAGAAGGAACCGCGTGAACTCATACGAGCAGAAGATCTGAAAGATCAAACTTCAGGAATGTTGGGGTACAAATCTCCCAAAAAAAAAAGATTAAAAAACTTAAAGTTTTCGGTCGAGGCGACTAACTTGAGATAAAATAGGTAAGATGGAAACGGGGTCGCCAGAAATTTTCTAGTAAGGAGACCCGAGGGAAAATGACGAGCAACAAATGTAGATGGATTTGAAATAGGAGCTCTGTCGTCTAAAGAGAACATTAGATTGCGCCGAAATGATACTGGATGTTGAAGAAGGTGATGAAGAGTTACTACCTGAAATTGCGCAAAAGAAAGGCAAAAATTGTGGCCTGTGGCAGAAAAGCAGAGGGTATTAAGGATATTATGATGGGGCATCGAATGTAAGAGTAGAATGGTTGTTTGGCTGTTTGGGAAGCCAAATCTTCATCAAGAGGGGAACAAAAAGAAAAGAATATGCAGTAGCAATCGTACATAGCAGCATGAATATTTCATATTGTTTAACAAAAATGTAAAATCTTCAGGTTATCCCAAAGATTAATACATATATCTGTGGTGGAGGAACCATGTACGTACATATATACGAGTATTATTGCTTATTAGATAATTAAATTTCATCTGTTACCAACTGTGACGTTACAATGACACACGAAGTAGTGCTACTTTTTTTTACAGAGGCAAATTTTCCATACAAATTATTAACTATCGCTTCAATATCAAGAGCTAGAATAAAATTAAATATTCACTTTATTCAATAAAAAATTAATTATTTTTTCCTTCGTGTCATGCGCGGATAGTTTAATGCACAATTTAGGGACAATATAAATAATGGATCTTTGAAATGTGGTATGTAAACTCTATGGGTTTTAAGATTTCATCGAGGAAGAAAATTCTTATTCCACTCTTATTGCTTTGGAAATATACCCACTGAAATTCAGCTTTTCACGAAAAAATTTGGTAAGACTTAACACACAAATAAGAAACGCAACAAATGAATATTTAAATTTTTAAAAAAGGTGCGTGATGAAAACAATATTTTCATGAGCCAATTCGCATTCTTATTTTTTGTCGTAGCGTTACAGTTTTAAGGGTGAACTTATAATCATCATCCCTTAAACTCGTGATTAATTAGTATAAATATATAAATATTTGCAGGTGAGGCGTGGACAGTAACGGATTCAGAAAGAGAAGGTTGGCAACATAGGAAATGTGATGGAGAATGATGAAGATCAACTGGAACGAAGAATCTCGAGTAAGAGCTATATAAGAAAGAATGTTAATAAAAGACTGAAAAGAAAAAAAGGATAACCTTATTGGACACACAGCGAGGTAGAGTGGCCTGATGGAGATAGATGTGGAATGAAAAGTGAAAATGAAGCACTGCAGAGGAAGATCCCGGGTGAGATAGATGGAAAAAATTATGACAGACATCAAAGAGTTGATGTAAGTGGATACGAAGTCTCAAGCCCGTGGAAAGTGTGGGTCGAAAGCCTCGTCAAACCAATACTATGGCTGATGCGTCGTCAGTGATGATGAGAGAGGAATGGTGAGCATAAATTGGGTGCCTTGTGAATCAATCGGTCTCTATCTCTACCTCTTCATTCGGGCATTGATCTACTGGTAGGTCGTCGGCAATCATAATTATGAACATATAACAACCATTTAGATTGCGATATCACTTCCGTTCACCATCGGGAAATTCATTACAGCGAATGGAATAGTCTCAAACCTTTACCGAAACCAGTTCTTGATGCAAATTTCAAATTTGCGGAAGATAGAAGGTACAAGTTCCAGTTTCCTCATCTTTTTTCTGGAATAGAACCTGCCCGATACACTCATGTCCTCATTTTTGGGGGAAAAGATGAGATTAAATGCACAAAATTTTCTGTAATCTTTCTTATTATCCATATATTGTGGTAAAAATTGCATTGCATTTTTAAGAAATCAAAGACGTGCGTAATGGGTAAACGTGATTTAAAAGGGTGGAATCTTGTAGCAGACTTAAATAAAAAAATAAAACACCTCAAAGTGAAAGATGGTTACATACATTTCTTGTAGCAACTTTCAAAACTTTGCTGAGTCTTCCTCCCTCCAATCATTTATTTTCAGGAACGATATCTACGACCAAACTACAAATTCCCATGGCTCTAATTTACAAATTCCGAAGCAGCATACTGAAATATACTAGTATTATTGAAGTTTCAGGGCTACGATCTTACAAGTATGGAATTCTCTACTAGACAGCTTAAAAGGATGTCATATCATTGCTCATGTTAAAATATAACTAGTTGAGGTCATTATGGCTTAAAAATAAATATAGAGAAAAGTATAAATCTATAGATATAAGTATATATTATAAAATGAAAAATATAGAATGATAATACTGAACTGGAATAGTTATAATTAGTTGTACTTTCAATTTGTTAATTTTGATTTCTTTTCATACATTGTTTTTGTTATGTAATATTAATGGCTTTTTCTTTTCCTTTGAGCACATTTAAAAATCTATTACAAATGTCATTTACTAAGGTGAAAAATCAATGTGAGTAAAGTTTCCAGAAGAATGGAAGAGGAAATCAATAAAAAGAACTATACAGAATAGAAGAACTAAATGGTCTGTGTACAAGTGGGGAAAATAAGATTTATTAGGAATGTAAGAGAGGGAAAAGTAGGATGAAAGGTACCGCAGGGGGGACAAATGGATCATTACAAATACCAAATAAAGAGTGACATTTGTTGGAAGATCTATCGGGGCATAAAGGAAATTAGTTTTGAATGTAGGCGAATGGTAGACTGAAGTCGTTAAACTTCAGATTGGAGGACAAATGTAAATGAAACCTTCTAAACGAACAAAATCACTCACAAATGTAGTTGGCTGTTCTCAAAAAAATACACAAAAAAATACCGATTGAATTTCATTCAACATTTTTTGTTGAATACTTTCAGGTTTCCAAACAAACTTCCAGATACACTCAGAAGAAATTCCATCTGGATCACCGGAGGAAGCCTTAAAACTATGTTATTATATAAAGTATTTAAGAAAAAATCAACAATGAGGCATTATATGGACCTGAAACCTGGACTTTTAGGGCACAGAGAATGAGCGCAAATTGGAGGCTATCAAGATATAAATATGGGAAAGAATGAAAAAAAATGTGTTGGCATAGAAGAACTTTTTTTTGGTAATCTACCAGTTAAGGTAGGTTTTTGGATGGACACATCTATCAAATAAACATTTTGTAACTCCAGACAAACCCCAATCCAGCAACCTAATCTACATCAGATCCCTCTTCATCTCTGTGTACTTCTTTCCTCACTTCATCCCGTCCAACATCCCTATCCTGTTCCTGCCCTTTCCTCGCTTGCCCAACATTCTCCCCTCTATTACCCTCTTCAACATTCCACTACCGCTCAATACGCCTTTCATCCATTTTTCCTGCCTCCATAGGATTTCTCTCAACAAACCCCTCTCCTCCCCCACCATTTATAGTACTTCCTCATTTGTTTTCCTTTCGGTCCATTTCACCTTCTCCATTCTTCTCCACACCCACATTTCAAAAGCCTCCAATCTACGTCTATCCTCCTGCTTCAGCGAGCACGTTTCCGCGCCGTACATAGCTACGCTCCATTTCAGAGTTTTTACGAGTCTTGTCTTAACCTTCCTACTCAACGTCCCCGTCATCAACTCCCTCCTCCTTGAGAAAGCCTCCTTGCCTAGCGCAATTATTCTCCTTACGTCCCTACTCCTTTGACCGTATTGGTCCAAAACACTTCCGAGATATGTAAACTGTTCTACCTGCTCTATTTTTTCCCCTTCTATTTTAATGTTTAGCTTAGCCTTTTTCTTTCTGGAAAATCGCATGACCTTTGTTTTATTAATATTGATTCTCATCCCATATCTATTGCACTGAACCTCCAATTCACTCAGCAATGCTTGCAACCCCTTGGATGACTGAGCAACTAATGCTTGGTCATCAGCAAATCTAACCGATTTTACATATTCCTCTCCGACTTTCGTTCCTACCTCTAGTTCTTCCCATGCCTCATTAATCATTTCCTCCACATATACGTTGAACAGTACCGGTGACAATGGGCAACCCTACCTTACACCTCTTCCTAACACTGCTCATCCGGACTCTCCGTTCCCCACATAGAAGGACTTACAAGAAGACAAAAGATCGAGTTTTGAAATTGTTGAGCGAAGAAAATGAGTTATTGGGGGAATTACAAAAGACGAAACAAACAGGTGGAGGGAATAAAAAAATGTTTATAAACGCTTGATAGAAGGTAAAACGCTTTTTAAAAACGCGTAGATGAAGGAAAAGAATAGTCTTTTATATAGCATGAAGGGTGGTACGAGTTACGAAAAAATAAGGTGGAAATAATATAGGTAAGGAAAACAGAAAAAAAATCTCATGACACGTAGAAGATTATAGATTTTCATCAGGGAACGTTCCAAAAATTAATATTAATTGGCGGAATACCTTTAATGAATGAAATTATTTGTGATCATTTATTGATTTTTTCACCATGAGATAGTCACTTGAAAGAATTCCTTCCCTATCTTTCGACTGTACGATACAACACTAATTGCGATACAATTATTTAGAGATCTTTGCCACCGAAAGCAGAAACGACGATGCTTGGTTCAAGGGGTTCTTTCTTTTTTTGTAATCGAGTGATTGGAGAAAGGGAAAAAGGCAAAATAATCCCAGATGGGTAGGGAGGAGCCGCTTGAGCCGATTAATTTGAAAGAGAAACTCTGAAGTCCTCTCCCAACAGCTCCTATACTTCCCCTTCCTTTCCTTTTCCCCCTCCATCAAGATTGGAATCCCTTCATTCATGGCGGGGGTTTGCATTTTGGATTGGTGATCCGGAGGTAATTTTCAGCGAGGGGCTTACATCTTCCATATTCCCTCGGCGGGAAATTATCGACAAACCGTGAAGTGATTTCGTAAAAAATACGAGTGAGTGCATCGAATAATCACTGCCGCAGGGTTCTTATTTGAGGAAAAAATATAATACCACCGAGGAGGTCTTATGGAATGAGATCATAAAAAAATTCCCACTGCAGCTTAAATTTACCACTGAGGGAATTAAGTGGAAATTAGTATTTTGTTTTCCTTGGCATTTACGAGTCTCCTATATAATTTTACTGAAATTATACTTGAAAGATACGAAATTGGTTGAAAAAAGAATGGCGTCTTGAGTCAGTTGCATTAAGTACCCCAATCCTTTATATTTCAGTCTAATATCATAGCTAAATAGATATGGCATGCAAACATAAATACATCAAAATGAATAAATAATACTGGGCACAAAACATTGTTTTAGAACGCTGACTAAAAATTAAACTCTGGGAATGAATGTTATTACCCTCCGAATTACTTCGCCGAGGTTGAATATTGTGTTTATGACAATAACAGACAATAAATATTTTCATATTTAAGGAAATTGATGTTCCGCAACGTCCAATTAAAAAAAACTTTCTTGAACATTACGAATCCTTATAGGTTTTCTCGTTCAGAACTATTGTACACTTCTGCATTAAAATAAATGGTTGATAACTTTCAGATGATCAGTCTCTAAAATATATGAATAAAATTAAAACAGGGAAAGAAAAAAGTCAATACACTCATTATTTATGGTTAGATAGCAAAGTTGAGAGTTTTCAAATAGAGAAATACTGAGTTGAATGAGTAATCATTTCAACTATTTTAAATGTATTTGGATTTCACTTGGCAGCAATACAGGTATGTTTTTCATTCCTTCATTGGGCACACGTGGACGACAACAGATATCTGTTTTGCTGTCAGAAATTCCTTTTATGGGCATTATTCAATGACAGGATTTGATGAAAATTAACCATGCTCTAAATATTTAGAGGGATGAATACAATCGATACACTGATTTATTGAGGAAGTTCATATTTACGAGTATCTGTGTTCTTTGATATGAGAAATAAGGTTGAAATACTAGAACATATTAACCCTTCTATCAGACAGTTAAAAAATAGTTAGTCTGTTTGTATTAAAAGCAAGTACGCTGACTACGTAAACTATGTTCAATGATTTAATTATCAAAGGCTGAATGAATGGATTATGGAACCTTCATATCCAAAAGCATTTTTAAACATAGAATCTAGAATTTACACTCCCAGCTTATCCTTTGCTCTTTTATTAATATTATTCGCCATCAACGATTGTTTAAATTACCTAATAAAATCCAATGAAAGGAAATACTTTTCATCAGAGTTCTTAGAAAATATATTATTCGTATTTTGCAATAAATGGATAATAATTCAAAATAAGAACATGTTATTAATCATTGTTTCAATTTTATTTCAGCAGAAAATAATTTTTAGACGAAATTGTTAGACAATTGGTTCATTCAAGTGTTTAACTGCTAAAGTCAAATGCATTAATTGATTTGAAACATTTTCTTTTGGTATTCATAGACGAGAAAATGAATACTTGTCCCAGATTTCACGTCTACCTGAAGTAAATAGTTGGAGAACTCTGGAACAACTCAACGTACTACGACCGTGTGGGTTAGCATGCAAACACATTAAAGTGCAAAAATTATTCACATTGACTGAGATCGTGGTCAATGCGAATGAATTTCACACTTTGAAATTGTTGTATGTTAATGCATATTAACGGATGATTCCGTTAAAAGTGACTGTCACGGTAAATCTTGCAGTTCTTTGAATTTGGCAATACGTATGAGTAATTCGATTGTTTCAGGCTCAAATATACATTGTGTTCTTCATTTAATGAATATGAGTACTTTTCATGCAAGTGCTCATACAAATATAAACTTGATTTCAATCGTAAACGTCACAACTCGGTGAAAGAAAGCGGAGAGATGGAGAGTTTAGCTGATGAGTGGTGACCGATCACGTCATCTTAAGCTTAACGGGCTTCGGCGTCCCCCGCTCGCCCGTGCAGACCGTGAGGTGGCAATTCCTAGACGGTTACACCGATTCAGTTCGTCCTATCCTCCGCAGCCTCATTGGTTGTCACTAGCTCCGCAATGAATTTGAATCTATTTCCTATATTACGTTCGATTATGAAATAATTCTTCGGTGAAGCAAGACGGGGGAGGGGGCTTGGAACAGCGTCTCCACATCGGCCATGAAGTGAACATCACAGAATTGCTAAATACATGGAGAAACAAATGTCTTTTATAATTCATATTTATTTAAACAGGGAATCATTTAATTGGGGCTACCTTGAAGGGGATTGCATTGGCAATGACGAATAGATAAAATTATTTCCAAACTCAAATTTCTTTCAGTTAATGAACACAGTCCGTACGGAAGCCCGATAACAGCAGGAATTAGTGGGTGGTGAATCCTGACACTGATGCTCAGCTAATCTCGAAAAGAGAGACGGGCACACATGAGAGCGTGTCGATAGCGAACGAGAAGGGAAAGTGTGACAGTAAAATCCTTCCGAGGAGGAGAATGAAAAATTACTGTGCAGACTCTAGTCTACGCGAACACGCTATTTAGTTGAGATAATTTTTCTTTTCTTAATTTCAACAAAGGAACTGATTACGAACCGCGGGACGTTTGAATTACCTCCCCAATCGAGTGAGTAAACGTCGAACGACGATATTTACTCATTCAGTGTTGTTTTTTTTTCAATTATCGTAATGAATGAAAATTTTTCTGGATAGTATGTTTTTGCAATAGACTTCCACTTATTTTACTGGGAGAGATGGAAAGGAGGATAACATTTGTCCAGTTTGACAGGCAATAAATGCTATATTAAAAGCGTAAGACACACCACCTTATATAAAAATGTTATATGAGTTATGGGTTAAGGAACATGAAGAGCAAAGATTCTGAACAATTTAAACTGTTATATAAGTGTTTCAGAGTTTTAAATTGACGAAGAGGAAATAATTCTATGTTGGTGTTACATCATTAGGTGAGGCCACAACGAGAAATTAAGGAAAATTCATAGCCAAAGGGATAGATAAAATGGATCCTATTTTCCTGCTAGAGTTCTTGGCCATAAAAGTAGGGAATATCGCCCATTACAATTTCAACTTTTCCGAAAAAAAGACCCTTATCGTTAATGATCGTCAATTACTCAAATAACAGGTGACATAGCAACTCGTGACACACAACCTCGTGAAGGCTTGCAGTGTAAGATGTAGATGTAAAAACATAACAAGCCCAACTGCTGTGCTATGGCAAATGATTAAAAAAACAAATCCTGCACATTTTTCATGCCCTGATTTTGCGTCATCGTATTCTTTCAGACGCTTTTACAAATTAAATGTAGAGCACTCTGCTTCTGACCAGGGTTCATATTTGGGTTAAAAATTTAGGCCTGAGGATATAGTCAGCTTCCCCCAGGCTGTGGCGTGATTAGTTGGGTAGCAGACCTTACTGAAAAACCTCAGGTGGCACAGGGAGGGAAATCAACTCCTCTACTGTCTTGTTTGAGTTCACACGCCCCAGTTTTCAGAGAGAGGGATCTCCTCATCAATTAATCAACCTTTGCTTTTAATACGGTAGTTGGTTGAATTGCAGGAATAAAGAGGATTTTACGGCCAGAGATAATGTAGACAATTAAAAGATTAGGTCGATTTTCTTCAAATTGTTTCATTTCTTCTCTTGATAATTGCTTTTTACTTGCGCCTTAGGAACAGTGTTTTAAATACATTATCATTGGTCTGTAGTTATTGTTCACCAAGTTTTGTGCATATTTCTTCCAGACTTATTTCTTCTTGTAGTATTATATAATAAAACCGAGATCGCCGTATCAAACTTTGTGAGTGAGGTTTCAGCTTAACGCGAGTAATTACGATAATTATCTCCTGGATAAGTTAATGAATTAGAAATTTTAGGGTCGTTTTAATAATCAAACTCGGCATCGCGGTCCAATAATCACACAATCCCCAGAGAGACCGAATCGATACAGGATTTGATGCCCGGGCAGGATAAATAGATATGGTGGGTGTCCGTTTTCATCCACACCAACGTGTCACCCTCAAAGCCGCAATCAGAGGCTATTGGGGTCATAGAAGTTTGCGGTATTGCCTAGCGTGTTTCATTCAGGAGGTAACTCTTAAAAGAGTATAGGAAATCCTTTGATTTCGCCCGGCTGGATAGAATGCAATAGCATCAAAGCATAACCAAGGGCATCAGATGACAATTTGATCTCATATTTTTGAGATTGCTATAATTAAAATTGAAATTTGTTTTCAACAGAAATGGCAGCGGTCAACCTGTCGGTTTTGGAAATTTTCAAGATTTTTCAATGACTTTTATCCTTCTCTTATGTTACCTACCTCATTGAAAATGTGAATTATTTCGTGAAGGTTAATATCCTAGTTAACTATAAAAACAATGCTTATCTTATACATGTAAATCAGAATAACGAAAAATATAATAAACAATATATAATTAAAAAATAAAAAAGGTTTACCTACTCTATCAAGACTTCGTGCTGGAGAAAGCGATGAGTCTAGATAAATGTCTAATAAAAAATATAGCTGAAGTGGAAATATACAGTGAAGACTTAGGTAAACAGCTAATTACTGATATGTAAAGTATCCCACATTTAAATAAATGGGTGAGATCAAGGGCGTATAGAAAACCTCATAAATGATTTATGCAGAATTAATCCTCTGTTTAAGAAGTCTATATTTTAAGGTAAACAAAGTACAGGTATTATTATCAATTGAAGAGGAACTTCTGTGGTAAGTTGAAGAAGGGTCCAGAGTTGTTGTGTTCCACTCGAGTTGGTTCACCTTGGTAGAAGACCGTTTCCTCGGGGTTTCTGTTTATTTACTAGTTTACTAGTCCAATGACCACCAAGTAAGCTCAACGCCAGTGGAACCCAAAAACTCTATAGCCAAGAAAAAGTGAACTTTCTCCGCAAAAATTATCGCAGAGGAAATTTAAAATTTTTCATCCATTAAGTGAGATGAAGGGAAATACGTATACAATACAAATTGCAAACATCAAAGACAATAAGGTCCAGAGAAGAAAATAGGATTTCGCACCTCATTAAAAAGTATGCCTGCGGAAGAATCAGCATCTCATTTCACTACCAACGTTATAAATTACATTTTCGTTAACTTTAATGATATAAATGTGAAACTTGAGTGAATTGAGCACCATGCTGAAACACATACGCATTACATATTGCTTATTGTGTTACCTATGTTTAAGCATATAATTAAATAGGTTTTCGTATTAAGATAGAGGATATGCATATTAATTTAGAGCACATAGGCGAATAAATTAATGACATGGCAGGCAAACGGATAAGACGTTTCAATGATTACTGGTGCAGGTAGCAGCGATACCTCTGGCTGCAACGAGTTAAAACTAGGTTGAGCCATCGCATTCCATTTCCGATTGAGTCACTGAGTGTGACTGTTCTACCATTTAGACATGTCTTCCTCCGGTATATCTCCTCGCATCTCTGCTTTCTGCTATCGATCTTTATTAATCCATATTTCCCTTCCCCTCCTTGTCATCCACCGTACTGCATCACCTGCGTCATTCCCTTCTCTTTCCGCCGTCCAATTCTTCCAGGGCATCCACTTTTAGCTAGTGCCCTATACAATTCTTCTTTCTGCTTCCTCATATGCTTCTTTCTTCATCAATTCTCTCCAGGGCTTTCTCGAAATTTCCATTTAATTGTTTCTTTTCTACCTTATCCAATAGAAACATTACATACGTTTTATAAATTGTTTCCTCCTCTTCCTTTCTTAAAGTCTATGTCCTGCTCCAAATAATTTCGCCTCCAATTTTAATATCTGACTGCTGTAATGGTTCAGAAAGTATTTTTCATTTTTTTATCAAAGGACTCCGTAGCAAATGGTATCCTAGTCACCACCTCCAAGCTGCAGTGCTTAACTTTTTTTATACAGTTCCCAGGCACTCTAAGTGTCGTAAAATGCTTTCTGTTCTTTTTCAAATACACACAACACTTAATTACAATCCTATCTTTAAAAATAAAATCCTCAAATTAGTGTCGTGAAGAAACGAAAGCCTTGACCTCACCTTCATACCAAAGTCACCTCTTTTTGTCATCTCATAGCGTCATGTATCTTTCCATTCTGATGTAGATAATTTGATGAGAATTCTTCCTTCATTTCCCATTGTTTTCCTTCAAAATGTCTATCGAATTATCCCGTTTGGGCCTATTGAATGCGTTTCCTTTATAAAAACATGTAAATACAAATTATTCTGTAAAGCCTGACATCTTATCGGAAGTCAGCATTAAAGTGTGCTCTCTTCTCAAGTATTTTATTTAAAATGCCCTCGTATGGGGAAAAAGCTGCTCTCACGTCATTCTAATTTAGATTTCAACTACTTTATCCCATCCAAAAATACCAAATAAAACAATAGAAACCAATAAGGACTAAGTATTCACTCATAAATTGAAAAATATACAAAAATAAAATTGATGAAAGAACAATTTGATAAAAAATAAATAATTAAAATTCTGGAGAAAACACAGTTTGAAATTATTTCTCCACTACTGTATCATTACTAAATCAGACTTTACAGCTATTTAACTCTTTATCTGCTGCTCAACATTTACGTAAGCAAAGCTGGGCGATTATCACAGTATGACTAATAGAGAAGAAAAACGATGGGTAAACGAAAGGTGAGAATGCATTTCTCAGCTCAAATTCCTAAATTATTTGGATCGTATTACTGAATATTCTTCTCTGAAGAGGCCTGCTTTGCAGGCGAAACACCTGGTGTCAGGTTTTCTTAGGCACTTACCTACCCACAATTTTAGTTCTTTAATTTTGTTTGTGTGACTGACGGGTCCCTACCATAGGAGAAATCCTTGTAAACCCTGAATGAGTGAGTGCGTGCGTTTCACAAAGGTCGGATACACCTGAGTGATTGAGTGAATGCGTTTTTTACCGAAGTCCCTTATTTTCCGTTTAGTTATTTTCGCGTGATTGGCGGGTCCCTGGCCTAGGAGGAATCCTGGTAAACTCTGAACGTGTGAGTATATGTGAATCCCAAAGGTCCTTGTTTTTGAGCACACCTGAGTGATTGAGTGACTGTGTATTCACGTAAGTTGTTTTGTTTCTTTACATCCTTTAATAATTTTCATTTATTTGTCTGATTGACGGGTCACTGACATAGGAGGGATCATTGCAAACCCTGAGTGTGTGTGTGAATGTGATTCACGAGAGTGAAAGTTACTTCGTCACTCACCCTAGTGATCGAGTGGTTGTAAGTTTGTTTCATTATTTATTTTATTATTTTAATTATTTGTTTCGAATTTTTGTGTGTATGGTTTATTATTATTTTACTTATTTTTTATTATTTAGTGCCATTCAAGTTTACGGTCACGGTATTTTTGTTTACATTGGTTCAGGACCGTAGCTACGTTCCTTGTATATTTAAATTAGAAAATTCCCTAATTACCATTATTATCGCAATTACATTGGGCAGATTTAGTGGTAAAAATTTACAATCTGGTAACATAGTTTTGTTTCCAATTCCCTCATATCTATTTTCTCTTAGTCATCTTAAATACTACTGGTTACAAAATAAACTAGGCTTGCGCGGGGTAATATCCATTAAGATCTAGCTTTTGAAATTTTTCCATAAACTTCGTTTGGTAACCTGATCTATTATATCCAACATATGATGTTCTCTGGGACTTAAAATCAGGGCCAACCATCTGTCGGTAAATCTATCAACTAATCGTCTTCCTTGCGTATTTTTCAATGGAAAACAAGTGTAGCCCAAAGGTGGAAACGTCTATCCGTTGTAGGAAGGAAATCTCTCACATTCTACGAAAGAAACTCTGAAAAAACGAGTAAGGGTTCGGAACCCACAGCATTTATGGTCAATGCCTTAAAATTCAATGTTTACAGACTCCACTTTGTGAACATTCATGGTCACTGAATAAGTGAACTTTGTATTTTTGCACACTGAACTTCGTTCAGTGATCCTAAGATTCCTCTACTCTGATGGTTTTTTGTACGTATTACGCATTTACGTAATAAAAAACGTATCATCCTATGAAAAAATGCTTAGCCGTTCCCTTAATCCTTGGTGACCCGACTTAAAATCAATGTCATGGCACCACATTCATTCCGACTCGCAACACCAACCACTTTGCATGAAGTTTTCCTCATATTTTGTTAACAGAATGAAAATTATTCCAAATGTTTCACCCTGTAGAGTGGCCTGGCGTCATATGGTGTACGAAACAGATGTATTTCTACTCGACGGAGGAGAATATGTTAGGATCATGCTGTTCAATTTGCCGGAAAAGCATAAGCATCTAGAGCTGAGGAATCGCGCTCGCGCCAGTGAGCAGTCCAAGAGTTTGAACGCCGCCATCAAAGCTATATCGACACCCCGAGGGGCGAATGGGGTACCGAGCCGAAATTTCTCTCACTCCATTCAAACTCTCGGATCGACGGGTGCTTTGGAAATTCACTCCCGTTTCTCTCGCCGGGCTTCGGAAAAATATCTGACAGGATTGGAACCTCCATTCCGAAGACCCTCATTCACCCCTCAAGTGTCCTCGTGTGTTTAGGTCACCAGCCAAGTTTAATTGGTAATTATTGGTGTTTCGTGCAGGTTTATTTTCGCTCAGTTTGAATCGTCGTCGTTTGGTTGTGTGCTCGACGTCATCGTTGCGCATTTTGCGAGGAAAAGTAGATTTCCTAAATTATTCATTTCGACAGCCGATTTTCCTAAATTCCCGTTGAGGTCTCGCTTTCAAATACGATGTGGGGATAGAATTACTCTTTCTTCATTAGTATTAAGCTCGATTGAAATGTATTAATATAAGGTTTTGTCTTATATTCAATATTCGTGTTTCTAGTGAATTTCCAGTTGGGGATACATTCAATAATCACGTGACTTTTTCCGTTAGTTTATGACAATTATTTTCGAAATAGGTGCATTTTTTCGTGTTTCTATTTATGTATTGCTAATATAAAAAGAGTGTCTTTGAAATTTTACCTCAGATTGTTTAAAAATTTAAATTACAACAAAAACAATGAAATACACCCAAGCCCTAGGTAGAGGAAAACACACCTTAGACGAGGATCGGAACCGTGACCCCTGGCGTAGACGTTAACCCTTCGCCACCGGGGCCAAATAATTTCGGTTTGATTGCAACATTTGGACCTTCTGGGTCGGCCATCCGATGAGTGCTTTCTTCAAGCTACCATCAATGATAAAGTAACGCAAAAGAACTTAACCAGACAAATATTTTTCAGTGGTATCCCGATCTCTACTTGAGGTGTTTTGTGGAGAGCACTTTGAGTGAGTACGACGACGTCCGTCGGATGGGACGTTAAACCGCGGACCCCTTGGCACCTTTCGACAAGAGTAGGCTAATGCCGACGCCGGGTTTCTCTTCACCCTTCCTTTCCCATCCATCCCTAATGGCCCAAATGACCTTAGGTGTCAGTCGCTTCCCCAAAAAAAACTATAAGAATTTAACTAGATTCGGCATTCTTTTACCCCATCCTCTTCTACCACATACGAGTATAGGAGTAGGGTGGAAGGTAATGCCACCAAACGTGTGGCGTACGATACTCAGGGGGACAGTTTGGATAAACCGGGGGAAATTAGATAATGATGGTACTGTCGTCACGTCATCACCGATATAGTAAAATAAAAGTGCCATTTGGTAAAATTTATACAATGGAAGAAAGTCTCATTAGAAAGAGAGGAAGAGAGGAGAACGTTAGGAAAGCGAGGTAAGAAACGATTATGTATCAAGTATGTTGGACGGAAAAAAGGGAGGCAGAAAGTATACGGCATTGAACAGATTAATTAAGTTAAGAGTATCAGGGTGTCTCTTGAGAGACAATGCTACGAAATGTAGAGATGTTTAGTTTGTGCCGTGTCAAAACCTAATTTAGACGTCAGAAACAAATGACAATAATAATGCCCCTCGCAAGGATGAAAGAATACAATTCAATAAATGCTACTAAATGACTTTTTATATCCCTGTAATAAAATTTCTTCGAGTGGATTTCAGAAATTTGTACCGTGATGGTGAAATCAAGCAGAATTAACCCCTTGAGGCTGTCGGATTAGTTGGCCCTATGAACATGTACGTTACTTTTGTATTTCATGACTGTCAAATGTCCCTCTTTGCGTTACACTTTTTTCGAAATTTGTTTGGCTATTGTCCTGGTGGGAATCAAAACCTTTGGAGGCGTTGATGCGGAGCATGAAAAAAGGTTGGGAAACATTGGTTGGTCGGGATGATCCTTATCAGGAAACTTGCGAGGGTATTTTTTACGACGGATGACTCGTCGATGTCGAGGAATGGACTCCCCGAGTAACCGGTTGGGGTTATATGGAGGAATTCAGCCAGCGAGAGCGTTGCATGTGCTGTTTTCCGGGCGCCATTTCGTCCGGCGCCAACACCAGACTCCCGAGTCCTCCCCAAAAAAACTCCATGACCCTCCCCCACTTCCTATCCAATCTCTCCTTTCACCTGTCACACACTCTCTCTCTCTCTCTCTCTGCCGTTGGGATTGACAACACATCGTCGGGAGCCTGCCTTAGTCGGATTTATATCGAGTGGAAGGAAAGAGTGCGGGACTCCGTTTGCGGCAGAAGGATCCACTTCAAGGTCGCCGCGTCCCGTGGAAGGATCGATAAGAGAATCCTCGCTCACGAGCCGGAGGGAGGGAGGGTGTGGGAGAGGGTTCGAGAGAGAGGGGTAAGAGGGAGGCCGTGGGGTCGAATCCGCGGCCGCCCGCCATCTTCCCCGCTCGACGGGGGTCGGGCTTTCATTGAGGGGAGCAGGAGGGGGTATCGAAGCTCTTAGGTTATGGGAATCGCACACCTTTTGCCGGTAGACTGGCATGAGGGAGGGCCTACTAAAGATTTTTTTTGCGAGTCCACGGGTAAAAGTTATTAGGGGTCTTAATACACCGTATTTGCAAAATATTTTTTTATAAAATCAATTATTCTTTACCAAATATAATTTAATTTATTCTCATCAAATACACAGTTCTATACTCACAGGAAACAATAAAAAATATTAGCAATTTTCTTCCATTTCCTATTGCTTTTTACAAAAACATTCAAACACTCACTCACATATAGCCGACAAAGAACCACCAAAATATTTTATTTTTAACTATTACATAATTTCTATAGCCTTTTTAATTGCCAATTGCTTTCTATTACGCACTTTACAATAATCAGTTTATTTGCTAACTCTTGATATATAGATAATATATTGGCTCTCGCTAATATTTTAAAACTCATTCTCGCTCTTAAATAATGTGTTAATGATTTTAATTTCAATAATATACGTTTCTCAGAATAACCAGATAGAAAGAACTCGTTAGCATTATTATAAATGTCGCATACATGTTAGGGTCCTCTTAATGGTCTTTGAAAATTGAGGTGAAAGTGAATTGTGTATGATGAGGTTTGAGTCACGGGAAACATACTGCTAAGGCGGGACTGGATGTGAAGCTCTGAGATTCATGTATTAAATTTTAGAGAAAATAATTGTAAGGGAACTGAGTCATACTTTGGTCTTGGTAGTTGAAAGGAAGATAACCTTCATGGGAGAGAAGGACACCCTGGAACAAGTGAAGGAGTTTTACTATTTCGGCTAAAAAATAATTCACAATGGATAAAGCAAATGAGAATATGAATTAGGAAGAGGGTTTTTTTATGTGAATTAGTAACTATCAACGGCAAATTGTCTAGATACAAGGGCCTTAGAGAAAAAAAAGAAGAGAAATATCTTCGTCTTTGAAAGGTGATTATGAAGGAAAAGAGAGAAAGTGAAGTGTAGCGAAAGAAGGTGAAATAAAGATCTGTTAAGAGAATTTAGAGACGAAAGATACCTGCTGGATGGTAAAGAACTCAGGAAAACTAACCAACATGGTTGGCTGGGAATCACAGAAGGAAGAGGATCAGAAGCAATGGAGACGCTACGATGAAACCAAGGCATATTTATTGGATGACGAATGAAGTAGTACTTGGAATAGCCAGTAAAAAGACCTCTTGGAAGATATGAAAAAAGATGAAAAAGTATTTTCACGGACTACGACTCCTTAGATGGGAAATTTTGCAGCGAACTAGCAAAGATAGAAGTCGGGACGACGGTAGGGGACGAAAAACAGGCCAAGGGAAACGTCTGTGAGATAGATTAAGAAGTAACGAAGAGATTGGAGTTTTACGGGAAACCTTGGGAGTTGATGCAAACCGATTCTTGGTTGGATGATCACAGATGATGCTGAATCATTCGTTTTTACATAATGAGGCTGAGTATCCTGAGATGATCCATTTCCCATTGCTACCGAAGTAATTACATCAGCAAATTGGAGAGAGTACTGGGAAAATTGAACAAACTATTACCAAAAGAGATATATTCAAGTTTTTCTTTCCATTGCACAGTTCAAACAAAATTAAGATCTCAATGAAATTGATTAGCACTGAGCAATTAATATTGATTTTCCCTCCACAGAATTCTCCTTTCATTTGCTAAGAATGATTACCTGGAACACCTTTGCGAAGACTCGAGAGGTATTGGGTGAATGCACGTACACGGAGGTGCAGAGGGTGGACTTTCCGAGTTTGAATACGACGGTGGTGGACTCATTGAAACCTCGCATTCAATTGGAAGGGATAACTCAAGTGATGAGTTCAGCGATAGAGACCATGAGAGAAAGTAGCAATGGAGAAGCCTTCACTCCCCACTTTCACGTCGGGAGCATATTCATTGACTAGTTTTTTATTCCAAATGTTAATGAAAGTAGCCTTTCATTCTATCCTGTCCCCTTCTAGTGAGTGACCATACTCCAATCTTTCATGAATCCTGGTGAACAACACAAAGAATTTTAGGGGTAAATACTATATGAATATATATATATATATATATACTTATATATATACGTATATATATACTTATTTATATATATATATATATATATATATATATATATATATAGCGGGTCGCAGTGGTCTAATGGGTAGAGCGTTGGACTACTGACCGGAGGGTCCCGGGTTCGATTCCCGGGCAAGGCACTCTGGGCACCTGCAGCTCCACCCAAGCTAGTTGATTTTTCGGGTACCAGGTGTTCGTGGGAAACTATAACCGGCACAGGGAAAGGAACTGGCCCCCCTACTCTGATGTGTGACTATTCACGCGCCGTCGGGCTTGGTACACGGGTGAGCTCTACCATCACCTACTAAACCGACCTTCGGGTTGATTACTGTGTTTATGGTTATATATATATATATATAGACGGATATATTTTTATATATATACAGGTATATATAGTAAATCTGGCTTTAGAATAAACAAATAATATCTTAGAAAGAAAAAAAGAGAGAACAGTTGCAATTTCACTAAATACTTCAATACTCATGATAGGTGTCAGCAATTTTGTCACCTTCAGGTGTAAAATACAATCTGTTGAAAAATAGGTAGTGAGAATTAAAAGATTTAGTACAATTCAAGTTTTCTCTTTTTTCCCTACCATTCGTTAAAAGTTTTTACAAAGTGTAAACTGTGAGTGTAAGTCTCCTTAAAACAACTAATCATCGTTGTACAACATCGCATCATTTATTTTATTTCCAATGTATAAAATGTTAAATATTTCCTTATTTTACTACCTATTGAAGATTTTCTCATTCCATCATTTCATAATCCCTATTAATTTGAGTGCTTTCTTGTGCCAGTCTTGGTTTCAAGAAGTGATCCATAGACAAAATATTACTATTTTTGAGAGGTGAAGCTACCTTTTCATCGTTTATACTCTCCTAATGCCCTCTTTCCCTCGCACCTGTGGCAGCTTCCAGTGAAACATTCGCGGATGGTTCCAGTTCATTTCAATGCACCCGAACCGATTGCTTTATCGATTGTTTCCGATAGTGGGACAAGTCTAGACGCGGATCAAATGCCTCTGACGATATGATGGGAGCCGAAGAGATGACGTGATTATGAGTAAATGCAAGTGACGTTCCGCTCGAGAGTATTAGATTAGAAGGATTGCATTTTTTTACTGATTATTTTTGTTCGTATATTATTTAATAGGAATTGACAGCCGAAAAAATCAGCAAGGAAAAAACGTTCTGTCTTTTGACAAAGGTGAAAGAAAAATATTTTGGGAAAGGTAAAGCGTTACTGTTGTACATGGTTGAAAATATCTTAAAGGGAAAAGATTACTTAATGAAGACCAGTATTTTGATCATCTAGGTTGTGATGTAATTAATTACATGTGTAAATCAAGGATCTATGCTTCGACATAGAAGTTTTCTTTTGTTTCCAAGTAACTAAAAATACGCCCCTCATCTCTCTTCCGTCTATGGTCACCGAACTAACTCAATGACCCGTGAAGGTAATTTTTACCCTCCAAATCCATATATTTGTTTTTAAAATTTTCATCAATCAACTTAATAGCATAAAACAGGTCACTCGTGTTTATCGCTATGGCTGTAATTTGGTGAAATAATTTCTCAAAGTAATGAAATTCGAAAAACTTGTTATTTCACGTACTAGCTGCTAGTAGTTACAGTGGTCATTATGGGAGGTAACCGCTAGTTGAGCCAATTTGCGCCGTTATGGATATTTGAGTGGTTTAGTAGACGTAGTATTGCACTTGAAGCGTTCTCTTCGCACCAATTTACCAAAGTAGATATCGGGATACCACGGAAATATCCTGCCACCTCCGGGATTTGAACCCAGGCCCTCAAGAGTCCGAAGCCGGTATACTCGTTATTGCACCAATCCGATCCCAAGTAACAGTTCTTGTTTTGAATGATCAATCATGATAATAAACAACACTTTTTTAGTTTTTGTTTCTGTATAAGGGAATATGTGTCGCGTGTATTTAATTCGACACTTAAGAGAAAACATTAACTGCGAAGTAAACGAAAGGCTGACACCTCCTATGTTTGAATTCATTGACCGCTGGAAACGGTCTGGTACAATAGGTATGCACCTACATTTATACTCATTTTCACACTCAGAAATTCAGCAGGTAAAAAGGTAGTTATGTGGATACCTACTATTTAAATTTGGTTTTAAATGAACACGTACTGAAGACTGAAATATCCAATAGTTTCTCCTAACAAGACCCAGCCTAACAAAGGACCTACAGTAAACTGTTCTTCAATCCTTTCATACATTATCTCCCAATCTCATTTTCCTCCCAATATCTCGTTTGCGAAACGTCCTACCCTTTTAGAATTTCATTATTTACTTTACTCAAAGTTTTTGTGACGTGATTCACAGAAATGTTTCAGCAATCTTGGATTGATATTCCCGAAGAATCCGAAGAACTTCTAGCGTCGAAAAAAGTTTCCCTTCCTTTAGCATTTTATCTTGTAATCAGTTTCCATTTCCGCCGTTTCTTCTGTCTTTTCACAAAGTTAGACCGGATCTTTGCTTCAAACAACTGCCCCACTCGTCACTCAGGCTGGCGTTGAAACTGTACATATTGATGCACCTTAAAACGCGTACTCCTATCCAATTAACGAGATCAGGGCAAAGCCGGGATCGTACGACCTCGAAGCTTTTTTCTTTCGCAGTTTTATGTTTAATGGAATATAAAATATTTGACCTTTAGCATGGCGCTCGAGGTTAGCGTCGGCTCGAGAATATTAAGGCGTGTGCCCTTCGATCGGATCGAGGCTAAAAAGTGAAGGAAAAACACGCGTCACTCTCCAACATGGCCGTGAACCGTGTATCCACTCCTCGGCACGAAACGTGATGCGGTAATTAGAGTTTACAGAGATTTTGAGCTCCTTTCATTTCGCTCTTAAGGAAAAAAAATCGACAGGAAGGACATCAAGGGAGAATGTTTTCAAAAGCGTCAAAGGGTAAAAGTGACGAGTATGTTGGATGAATCAAGTTGGATCCCTTAGAGTCACGAAGATAGTAGCAAAGGCAAATGTAAGAGGGATTTATTTAAAAAAATACAAAGGTTCACTCGAGTGTGCTCATGACACCGAGGGATTTTTTATGGCTCCAATATTATACTGTTAAACTGAACTACCAGGATAATATAAAGAGCTAATATAAATACGCCACTGCTGACTGGTTCAAGTACGTTCTCTTCCCTTGCACAATGCACAGTCTTAACAAAATTGACATCATTAACCTTAGTATTTTTGCATCAAAAGGATCATCAAACTGGGCCCATATGTAGATAATAACAGTGGGATATTGTGAGAGAGTAGGCCCCTAATCTAAACCAGTGCTTCAACTTTTCCTAAACTAGATTTATTCGCCAGAATTTCAATACGTCTTTTTCAAAATTTTTCATTGGAGAAACTAAATGCAATAATTTAGACAAAAATACCTAGTTTTGAAAGATATAACGTAGATTGCCATGGATGTATATTTATGTACGTGGGATTTTGTATATAACCAAATATATGTGTGTATATATTATTTATGTATATGTTATTTTGATTTTACAAGACTTTTGTGCCTCATTTAAATGCCTTGCTGGCTCTGCTCTTTTGTTCACTATACTCTTCAACAATGTATCTTCCTACAACACTCTTTTAATGACCTTTTTAAGTGCAAATCTAAATACATAACCTATCCTCAACATTTGTTAATAACACCAAACTTCCTAGACATTTAGTTTTCTTTTCTCTTCCGTCTCTACGACGCAAGTTCAACGCCCATGAAAGGGCTCCAAACATTAAATATCATTAATTTTTTCTTGGCAAATGATAATATGCACTTTTTCAAGAAGACACAAATTTCCTTTTCCCTAACGAAATTCTTTATTTTGCAAAACCTCTCTCGCCGTGAAAAATAATTATAATTATAATCGCTGGGAATGCCCACCAATTCGATACACGAAAAGGTGAATGAAAACGTGACAAATGATGACCAATTTATGACTCTAAGGATGAGAATGGAATGCTCAAGGGTAACTTCTAACGAAAAAGAGATAAACTGGTCTAAATAATATGATAAACCCAAAATATCTTTTTGAAATTGTTTGCGCTTGGGTTTAATTTTCATTCGTTAATTGATGGTAATGTGAATACATACTTAAAGGTATCAAGTTAAAGTGTTGCGCAACTATCACGTGCTTGGCGAAAAATGTTGGCGTGCAACAGCGGGGGTGGAAAAAAACGTAATTCTCACGAGTAGTCTCGGAGGCACTCTTTGCATCTTTCGCTGGTGACGCGGCCCCGACCCATTCCGCAAAATATACTCCATGTCCCAGATATTTTCGGTTCGGATAAAAATTCTCACAAGTCCTTTTGCCAAAACGTAGTCCCAGACGCGGATGAAAGAATGTGGAGCGCTGTGGGGGAGGGGGACGCTTTTTGTTTCCTTGATGAATGAGGCCACGGGTCCCGTCTCTTTTTTTTTCGTATTCCCAACCCGGGGAGAGCGTCGGGCAAAACCCAACCGCCATGCCAATATCGTTTTCCTCCTCATTGCGTCGGGAAAAAAAAGTTGGGGACGCTCTCGCCATCACGGCCACATTCGGTGGAGGGAATGAGGACGAAAGAATATTAACGACATTTTACGGCGACGTTTACGCAGGACAAACGAAAACTTCTTTTATTTATTTTTTAAAATTTTCAAGCCAGCCACGATGAAAATTTAATCCGAATCCCAATGGAAAAACTCGTTCCGCGCCGTACTGTCCGTTGGATCAGAATGCTTAAAAATAAACGAACAGTCTGACAAACAAATTTATTGGCAAGGGCGTGTTTCAGAAAAAAAAATATTTTTACGTTTCACGTTTAATCCCATGCTGACAAAGTCAAATTGAAACGGAATAATATACAGAGCCAATCGAATCGATGGGAGATGATTACGAATTTGGTGATCCCTTACTAAAGGAAGCGAGAGAGTAGAAGAGGTGGGAATGTAAATAGGGGGCCGTTTCTCAAAGCTAAAATTTCAATATACAAGTCCACGTAGTTTGCGCGTACGGAATCTTCTGATGGTGCTCCTGTCCTTTAGCTCGTGTCACTTGCCTAATTCACAAAATATGTGTTCATTAAGCTTAATTTTGCATTTTGAACTGTACTTAGGGAACTTGTAAATCTATCTGTAGCTTAGAGTAATGCTTTACACGGAGAAAAAAAGCAATTGGAACTGATGTATAGGCTGTTTTCATAGTTATCCGGAGATCGGGATGGTGCAGTGACTAATGAGGCTCCGAGTGCCCGAGTTCGAATCTTGATTAGAGAGGCAGATTTTTTCAGCGCTATCCGGATCCCAACGTAAAGGATATTTATCCAGTTATTATAAGAATTTTATGTGGACGAAAATTGATCGAAGGAAACAGTTTTAAATGAGTGTATTCATGCAAAAACTACTTACTTAGAAAAGCTTGAACTATGTCTATAAAACATGCTTAGTAAACAGATTTAAGAAAATGAAATAGCCGAGGAATAAGAACAACCTAGAAATAATCCCTCACAAAATGTCTTTTGTAACAAATAGTTTTATGCTACATCTTGAAAAATATGGAATGCAATGGAAAAATGAGTAAAATAAAACTTGGATTTAATGCCTATACTTAAAAGATCACTCGAGAAATATATTTACAAAACATCTTTTTATTTATTTTTTTATTTATATTTAGGTACCATTTTTAACATGTAATCTTCTATTATTTGAACTCGGTATTTACCCAAAGTTTCATTGTTTACTTAAAGACCTTTAATGTATTATTAGACCGTTTTTCCTGTTTGTACAAATAAAAGTACTTTTGTTTTGGAATCTCTTACTTCCATAGCATTATCAAGGTCACCATCATGTAAACAATAAATTATATTGAATTGTGTTTTGTTTTCAAATTATATGATTGTTTACAATTGTGTCACCATTTTATTCACAGGACGCCTCTACGTACGTACGTACTACGCATTGCTTATTATATTTCTTTCATTAAACTTATTTTTACTTTCTTGCTCTTCATGGAATTACATTGGTAAACCTTGCCTACGCTTAAATATACATTTAATCGATTGATGTTTGCATTGTGTTATCTGTTTTATTTCTAATGTTTGCTTTACGTAGTGCTTATTTCATTTGTTTTAGTTAATTTACTTTTCCTTATTTTCTCTTCACGCATTTATGTTGGTAACATTTGTACATATTTATAAAAACATGTACTCATTTGATGATTATAATGTATATACGAAGGATTGATAAGTCTGAATTTCCTAATTAAAGTATGCTTAGGTGAACTGTACCTAAAATTATGGCAAAGTTCATGCGATAAGGGTCCACCCCGAACAATAAATTCCTCTCCTCTTTTATGGTCACAGTTACTTCTTTCTAACGCCTTGAAAACATTTTAATTTTTTTAATATCTAAACCGTAATTTACTTCTCAGGGCTACTGATTTGAAAAACTAAACAATAGCGGAAGATCACCTGGAGGAATTTCACCGACAATTTAAATCTCGCACGTCTCTTTTGGTTCCAGGGATTTGGTGCTCGTGCACCCCAGGCAGACTGACTGAAAACCCGAAACCGTCTGGCTCACCGAATGAGGAACAAAAATGTCTAAAAATACGCGACGAGACATCAAAAGTCTCTTGCACGGCGAGGAGATCGCTCGGGTGAAACGAGGGGAAGCGTGTGGAAGTGGGGAGGTATGGAAGGCCCGTCGAGTGAATGGCACAGCATGAATGCCGAGAGGGAAGTGGAATTGAAGAGGAAGTGAAGAGGGAAGATAGAGGAAGAGGGAGAGAGAGATGGAGAGGAAAGGTGGGAGGCGGGATTGGTGCGTCGTAAGAAGACGGTCGATCTTCCTCCTTTAACGTTATTCAACACAAATGAAGCGGGAACGAGAACGAGCAAGGTTTTACGACGGCATTGCCCAATGGAGACTTCGAATTCCCACTACTCCTATTGTGGGGCGGCGACAACGGGGTTGAATGAATTGACCGGAGTTTACAATATATTCCGTCAGCGTGGTAATTTAAAAGTTTTAAAATCAAACAGAGCATTCGTTTGAAAAGTTTAAATTCACTCCAATTCTCTGTTTACAACGTAGCGTGAATCTTCACCGCCGCGAAAGTTCCCCGGGAGTTAAGTACGTTTTACCTCGCCACCAGGTTGAACGAGGAATTTAAAATTTTGCCAAAAAGGCGAGAGTTTTCACGGTTTTGATCTATTTGATGAGGTTTTTACACTTACATTAAAAAAAGGACGGAAGTAATAATTAACTGGCCTTTTTGCCATTCCAAAAAAATTGAAATTAACTCCCTACAAGGTATTCTACCCTGTACAAAGTAGAGATACTTTACTTAACGCCAACATATAGTATAATGATTTAGTCAAACACACCATTTACTGCACGATGTATGTAGGCATGCAGGGGTGTATGGGTGTGGGTGTTTGTGTATATGAAAAAATATGACTAAAAAATCAGGTATGAACTGAAGTTTGCGTGTGCAGGACTGGTGTCCTAATATGAACCCCCAACATGCCCTTGCGGTTGCTTACGGGGCATTATGCAGAAAAAAGTGAAAGGTAGGTTTCGGATGGTGCCTAACGACAGAAACTTTCATTTTTGCCCCATATTATTTCCTTCCTCAGTTCTTCGTAACTTCGTTCTGCCTTCACGCTGTCTAAAACGCCTTTTCTCTTCCTTCCTCTATCCCAATTACCCAACATTCTCCCATTTTGCCCCGAACTTTTGCATCCCATTTCCTTTTAATATTTCCTCGACCAACTTTACGGTAAGTTTCGAGATTCTCAAGAAGTTGGAAATATGTTAAACGTTAAAGCAGGAAAGAATATGCTGGATCAGGCGGAAAACATTCATGTATTTGAGCAGTATATTAGAGGGAGACTTGCATAGTTGTAAGAACATAAGGAGGACTGCGTTGGCCTAGACTATACAGTTTGCAAAAACAATATAGGCGAAAAAAGAATTAATTAGAAGATAATTGATGAGGGATACCATGAGAAAGTTTTAATTATTATATAAATAAAGACTATTATGGATAGTAGTGCTTAATGGATCTGAAACATGGTCTTTGAGGCAATAGAATGAGTGTTTGGCGGTATTTGAAACATGGTTGTGCTGAAGAATGGAGCGAATAAATTGAGCAGAGAGAAAAACAAGTGATGATTTTTTAAATGCGTCAGCAAAGAGAGGATATTGCTGGGAAATATCTCTGGATATTAGACAATAAAAACATGCCACTCCTCAATTGATCGAGTTGTAAATGCGAGTTTGTATTCTCTTTTATTTATCAAAATGTATCCCACAGCGAGATTAAGCCTCTAATCTTTTCTGGCGAAGAGGGTGGAGAGAGCGAAATGAAGGGGAGACGGCAGAACCATGACGACGCCAAGATTACTCGGTGGTGAGGCGCCTCAGGGGGTTTGGGTAACGGGGTAAGGTTGGGTGGAGAGTGGGGGACGCTGCGTGGAGAAGGACGGGAGATGTACTGGGGGAACGCGAGAGATTAAAGAGTAGGGTAGGGTAATAATAGGAGGCGGGAAAGTGGAGGGTAGCGCTGATGAGGAGGGTTGTGTGCTAAGAAAACCCTATCAGATGAGAATAAAGCTCCGTAGTCATTAAATTAGCGTGGTTAAGTTATAAAAATGTTTCCAGTATACCTGAAAAGCATGAACGTAAAAAAATTATTCGCTTAATGGAAAGGTAAGAGAAAGTGGTTCAGAATAATTGCCGGCCGACATTAAACTCTTCTCATTCTAATTTGAAATTCCGGAAATCAAATATATTACACAATTGGGTAAAACAAGTTTGGCAAAAACATTTTTCGAGAAAATAGACTTGGGATATTGCCAACCTAAAAAAGTCATTCATGTTCATATTGCTTTCTGCTTTAGCGGCAATGGATAAGATGCCTGAATAATGATTTTAATGAGACAGCATTAACGTAATATCAAATATTTTAACAACTTCCAAGTTTGCAATATAGGAGTCTAATATTTCTAACTAAAATAAATAATAAGCGTACGGATATCGTTAAAATAGCAATTGCTTTATCAGAGAAGAGATGAAGTTAATTTATTTGGTAAAGGATCGATAATTTTGAATAGGAAAATTACAATTACTTGAGCCTTGAACAATAACTTGATTTGCGATTAACGAAAAATTAAGTTGGTGATTATGAATTAACAAGATTACTATTTATGCAACGATACATTTTATTGCCTTTTTAATTTTGCAGCACAACTCCGGGGTAATGGGTTAAATAAAAAAGTGGCAGCTGTATCCTCTAAACGACGAATAATTGAGTTATTTGACGTGTTAAAAGAACTAACGCATTGGCAGCTATCAAAATCATTGATGGCACTTTTTCAGTAGCGCTGATAAATACTTTGAGTAATAATAAGAGCCTGAAGAAGCCATGCGACTATTTCCTCATATTAGTCCACCACAGTTGGGAGATGAGCATTTGTGATAATGATGCCAATGCCGACGCACGGTGTTGTTTGCTCTCACCACCCCAATCAATGCGCACGGCAAACAGAGCATGAGCCAATGACTTACCCAGGAAGAGATAAAGTGCGCACGTAACAGTGTTATCGCGGTGGCTTCCATTTGAATCCCTACGATCCAAGAAAATGACCAAAGACTCGAGTGTGCTCCAATAAAAAGCAAGGAAGAGATGGAAGCAAAAAAAACTGTGCAATTATTGCATTTCACAAAAAATTGCTTTTTGCGTATCGTACAATGGTTTCCGCAATGCTTAGCAGTAATATTAGCTATTAGGAGTGGCGACCAACGTCTGAGATCATTTCCTCCAACAAAGATATGCGAAAAATTTGGTAAATGTAGGTTTTTCAGTGAGAAGAAAGCTAGAGAGAAATTGGGGGTCTGCATTAGCCTGCATTTAACATAAGGCGCCACGGGCTCACACAATTCAACGTCCCATCTGACCAACGGTGAAATGCAAGAACATTACATATTGCACCTAGGTAGTGATCGGGTTATACTAAAAATTATGCCATCGTCGAGATTCGAACTTTCGGCCAGCCCTTCGGAATGGGAAGCCAATTCACTAATTATTAGCATTACCATTTCCACAATAAATGTTTATTTTTTAATAAATAATATTTTATATTTATCGAAATGATTGGGGCTTAAAAAAGAAGCCAACTATGAAGATTCTCTTTATAACGTTTTCAGGCTTTAAAAATAATTTAAAATAGGATGTTAAGCTCGGGTAAAAAGTCAAACCGAGGTCTATCTTTGGCGTATGAAATTCAGATATTCGAGGCGCGGGTGGAAGGGCAGTGTCTTCATACACAATGCCTGCGGTTTCCTCGTTAAGGTCTAATACCAAGAAAAAACACAGATTTGTTTTAAATAGGGTTTCTTGCCACATAATCTGAATCCGAAAAGAAATACATCCTTTTGAACCAGGAGTTGATGGGGGGTGGGTGGAAAAGTTCAAAATGATATATAAAATGAGAAAAAATGGATGACGTAAAGAATTAGAAGAGAGACATAAAACTGTAAGGGAAAATGGAGCATGGTGGATAGGAAATATATCCCAACTGTAGGATTTATGAGTAGGATAACGGAGTGGATGATCTTGTAATAAAAACATAGGGATGTGGGGAAAATGAAAATGGCTGCAAAAGGTCAAAGTGTAACAAAACCAGCAATGCATGAATGTGCAGATTAAAAGACAAAATACGGCACCGCAACAAATGCGAATCGTAACACCTTCGTGCTAGTAGCGTATTTTTCAAGATTTAAATAATGCGGTCGGAAATGTGCAATGAACGTGGAGTTAGACGATAAGGAAGGTGACAAAATGACAAAACTGAAATAGACATTAAAGAAAATTATGCCTATTCGGGATTTTCTTGCTCCGTACTCGACATGCCGTTTCGCCATGGAGATATCTCACCGCTCTCTCTATATTTGCTTTCCCACTACCACCTCTAAATCACGCGATACATACTAACATTTCATTCATTTCCCCACATATTTTTCTCGCACGTTGTCACCCTCTCCGTTTAGGGGGAATGGGGGGTGGAGAAGTTGTTAATGCTCCCGCTCGAAAATCCATTCCCTTCAACCCTATCCGTGAAATTGCGGCGTGCAGAGACCGCGAGCTCTCCTCTTTCCATCCGCACGAGTCAAGTTCATCGGCGATAAAAGTGTTGACGCGAGACGGTGGGAGAGGGTTTGAGGACGAGGGGAAGGAGTAGGGGAGGTTTTCGGAAGAGGGGACGGGAGACAGATCGATCCTTGGGTAAAAAGGGTATGCTAGGAAAAGATATGGTTGACTCAGTAGATTCATAAATTCAATGGAATCGAACGTTCTCCCAAGTCTACATAACTCCTATTGGTCAACACGCTGGGGTGCGGGAGGGTATTTTAGATCTTTGATGATATAAGTGTGAGGATTTGTAAATATGCTTTAGGTATTAAGTGTCCGTCAAAGGTATAGGAAATGAAAAACGTTTATGTATCACAAGCCTAGAGTCTTAAACATTTTTGCGACTACATGCTGACCAAAACAAAATTTTAATTCGTTTCGTGTGACCGGGTTTCAATGTCAGTTACTTCCGTTCGTCGGATATCATTGTGCATTAAAGTAATGAAACGTTTAGTTTTAGCAAATTGAACTTAATCACGGACGGCGAATAGTTTAAAATTTTAGAAATTTCTGCACTTGAATGGGACGGAATAGTTTATTGGTTAAACATTGGCAAATGAAATTTAGTCGTACGCAGAAAAACATATTTAAATTTAAAATATAGAATCACTGCTTGGTAAATATAATATGAAATTATAGAGCTAAATTAGCAGAGCAAGTTCATAATAATATTTATTTGAGCGCAATCAAATTCAATGCTATAAATTATTACTCAAAATACATTCGAAGAGAAAAATAGCCCTCCAGTAAATCTTCCCATTCAACCGCAACACTCGTCTACTGTTTCTGTATCTTTTCTAGGACCATATAGGGCATCGAATAAGATGGATATAAAATATGAAAAATAAAAAAAATTGGCATTGTTTTAGCATAGAATATCTCCTCCTTTAGTTACAGGCGGTATCATAAACGACTTAAAGCTTATTGTATCTTGGAAAATTTGGAAACAGCAGGGGATATGGAAGTCAAAGCCGTGGAAGGTTGTGAGACAACAGAATAAACTGGTTGTAACTGAATGCTTTTATAACGAGGCATGAGCATAGTAAGGTATGTACAAGAGTAAGTGGGACCTAGAATAGCTTGTTTGAAATAAGTCATTGTGAGGAACAAGGAAGCGTAATATCATCATGGCTGTCAAATTTTTATGAAATTTACACTAAATGAATGCATTCAATAAGTTTTACTAATTCTAATACATTATTGAAGCACAGAAAGAACTACTGGTTGGACAGAGCATTAAGATCTCAAAAAAACCTTGAATAGAAGTAAAATAGAGAATAAAACAGATGATTACTTTGTCTAAAGTGAAAGATGTTGCGTTTGGCGGAGGGAATGAGAGATGTGAAGCGGTGAAATATATGCATGCGTCCACAAAGTTTTAATGAAAAATGGTAGGATAGATGAAGGTATGAAGATCCGTTCCAATATCGGTAGAAAGGTTTTTGGTTTTATCTGGACTATATTAAAAAATGAAAGCTCGCCGAATGCAAAAAAATGGCAATGCGCAAAAGTGCACCCCGCTTCGCATCTATTTATGGAGAAAAAACTTGAAAATTTCTGAATAAGCATAAACTTGAGTTGCATTCGGTGAGTATGGACTGTTTGAGGTTTAGTCAGAAGGGAGAAAGATTGAGTCAAGAAAGGATTTGGGATGACAGTAGACGTAAAGGACAGGCATGGGAGATGTGTGCTACGTTGAGAGAATGCATTGGAGTCAAATGGCCAAACAGACATTTGAGAGAGGAGTAAATGATTTAAGGGGAAAGGGTGGACCTAGAGAGTCAAGAATAAATTCTATTATTTACTAGCCGAGGGAATTTGAAGCCTTGGGAACCGAATGACATGAGTTAGAAAGAAAATATGACTACACCATGGATAAAAATATCATGTAAAGGAAGAATAATAGATAATAAATGAGTAAAATTGCGGATTTAATGAAATAAAATTAATAATGGCATAAATATTGACTCTGTCTACCCATAACAAATGGGGCGAAGGACAAAACAACACTGTAATAAATCCGAAGAATGGATTCATAGGTTAGGGTAGAGCTCACATTGCAATAAGCCCGACGACGTGTACAATTCACACTTCAGGTTAGGGGAAGGTAATTTCTTTCCCTGTGTCTGTAAGCAATTAGAGACCTACATCATCAGACTAAACCACAGTGTCATGAATTCCTATTACTTTCATTTTGTATTTGAGAGGATTAATGATAAAACTACCTTGAATTGTTTTTAAAATGAAACATTGAAAGCCTTTGTGCTCATATTTTGAGTGATCTGGTACTTATCTAGGTGTTTTTTTTTAGTTTTAATTGAATTACCACCGTTGACATTTTTAGACAAAGTTGTCAAAAATATTAAGAACTTTAACGATGCTAAAAAGAAGAGGTAATTTCAACTAAATCTACTGCGCAAATTACACAGGGAACATAAAAATTTGCCTCTGATTATCGATACAAAAATATCTTAGGAATAGGAATGATTAGAAATCAAGGTTCCTCCTGAAATATTACATTTAGAATCGCAAATTATTATATATTACGGATTATATTTTAAATCGTTATTTAAAAATAATATATTCAATAACTCAGCATTTTAAGCAAGTACAAACCAACTTTTGAAAACAATTTACTAGTAGAACAAACCTTATAAACATACTCAATTCAATTTCAGCAGAACGAAAGTTTTAAATTGATCTCGACGCAGTTAGCTTTAATAATACTGATATTGCTTGTGTGAAAGCTGATGGCCTCTCGATATGCAGAACGACATCGAGAAGGGAAAGTGCTTCTGGGGAGGAAAGTGGGAGGAGGGGTTGAAGAGGAAAGGTAAAGGCGTGGTGCTTCAGACAAAGGAAGATCCCAAAAGATAACGCCCTCTTCCACGTACAACCCCTGTTTAGTAGATCCAAATTAGGGTCATGAAGACCGAAAAATGGTTTGCACCCATTGGCCACGAACTTTCGACCACACTAATCCCAATGTACGATAAAATGCATCACACAATTATACACGAGTATTTTACATTTACTTAGTTCTATTTGTGCTACGACGAGACTTTCACCTCTGATTGACTCATCTTTTACAATGTAAAGGATGATACTTAAGGAAAAGAAGAGGAAACATTTCCGTTTTCTCTTACTTATTTTGATTTTACCTAGTATTAAAAACGGGACAGAGGTGGCGAAAAAAATTACGAGAATATGAAATTTTAGTGAATTAATACAACTGTTAGTTATTCAGCCAACCCCACTTGATACGTTTCACCGATAAATGGAGTTGAGTTGCCGTAATGTGTATTTAACTGAGACGTCAGCGTCACGCGTGAGCTTAGTCATGACAGCAGGGGTGGATAATGTTTCAATTAATTAGGCAAAATAGCGATGTGGCGAGTAAGCAATGAGTCAAAGGTAATTATACCTGGAAATTAAACCGTGGTGTAATTTCCCCACCGCTTGGACTGCCGCTATACTGCATCATCTACCCTTTGTTTTCCTTTAAAGCGGCTCTGGCCGTTACGGTAACATAGGGGGTAATTACAAGACATGGACGAGAGAGAGAGAGAGAAAGAGAGAGAGGGAGAATTAGGGTTATGGTGGTGGATAATACTGACCGTATAAAATTCTTAGCGGACGCATGAGATGCTAAAGGTCAGATAGAACAACGTGGTTATCCTCGTCGTTATATAGTGAGGTCATTCCCTTAGCCCCATAAAAAATTAAGAGATAAAAAAACAGAGTGAGGGAAGCGAAGGTGATGAATTGGTATTTATACCTCTATATGTTCCGGCTTCGTTTCTGACTGACGGAGGCTTGTGCTATTGTTATTTTGAGGAGGTATCATAAACATAGGTTATATACCCTAATCAGGTTATGTGGAAACTAGATTAGTACTGAGAGAAGGCACTAAGGAATTACTACTACAGCTCAACATAAAATCTGGTGAAGCTTTACTGTTCACGTTCTAGTGGAAATCTGTCTGCCACTGACATAGTATTCAGGTTCACAGCCGGGGAAGCTGGTACACTAATTCATATAACAGTCTAATATCCAAAAAATTACTGTACATTTGCGAACAGAGTTTGAATGGAAAAATAAAGGCACACACATATCCACATGAACTCCAAAAACGTATTCCTACATCAATAGTTTTTGTTTGAGCCGGATGTCTTTGGTTAAAACCCATTACTTTCACTTTAAGCCTCGAGTCTCAGACTCTCAAATCTTAATTTTCCATCTGCATAGTAAGCTACAATCCACTTTGCGCTTGGAATATGGTGTGTGGCAGGGGTTGTACCATACCAGGTAAGCAAATTCAGAAGTAAGTATTTCTTAATTACTAGTTACCAATAGAAATTCTATTTGATCAAAATGATGGAGATATTGTTTTACAAAACTTTACACACACACTATGGTATCTAAAGTTAAAATACTCCTTGATCCTTGTAAGGAATATTATTAAACAAAGATAAATAATAACTACAAACTCGGATAATTAGATGAATATAATATTTTTCTGAGCA